>CAJQUW010015814.1:0-185000 GCA_907163375.1 Prostheceraeus crozeri | reverse complement strand
CAGCCAGTCGACTTCCTGAAACGTTTACAAAAACAACGAAAAGTAATTGATGCAAACTGATTGTTTGAAGAAAGTCGCGATCGCGACTGGATATTATGCCGCAAAGACAATAAATACATCATTCAACAATGGAAAACATCTCTGCATGTCAAAAGTTTGAATGCAGCTCATTTATCCTCTTTGAAGATGCCCGACAATTTATGTAAATTTAAAAGATTAATATAGTACTGATTTTTTCGAGTAGTAGTATATTTTTGCACTGATCTTTCCAGTTTCCACGAGAGTTTACGATCTTACCATGCACTGATCTTTATATACTCCTGCCGTAAGGTGTTCGTCATAACCGGAACTTCAGTTCCTAGAGAGCCGAATTAGGACAATAAAACAGGAAGTTTTAAAATCAGAACTTACATGTTCTCATTTTTGAGTTTTCGGAAAGCAGCATTGATTATTACTTGCGCACCAAATAGAGAACGATTCCAGTAGTGTGTTAAAGATACAGTTTAAAAGGTACTATCTAATGTGTAATTAGCTATTTAATGATTCCCGTAGAAATTTGCTACATATGCTAATCACGTGTTTCAAATTTTCTCTGAATATGACTGTATGTTTTAGGAGGGAGTTATGTCGATGTTTACAGATATGAACCAGGGGCCGTATGCTAGAACAACCCCTAACTTAGGATTTGCCTAAGTTAGGGGAAAAATCCTAAGTGGTATGCTTGAACGTCACCCCTAAGTCACTTAGGAAAAAAATCTTAGGGGATCGCTGGGGGTTAGTCGCTAAGTTAGGGTTAGAGGGTGTTGGTATGCTGAAACAAAGTTAGGAAAAAATCCTAGGAATTTAATCACAAAATCTTGACGAAATCTAGGAGAACTTAGACCCGCCCCTAAGTCAGGAAATATATGTCAATTCTTCAACAAATTTTCTGTATGGACTAAATCAGTTAAACCTATTCAATAGTGGTTTAGATTCACTTTTATTTAACAGGTATATAGTGCCCGTGTTCATTTCATAACAATTTTTTGACGATTTACCCTGTATGCAAAGGCTTTTGATTACGATGACACTTAATATCTGTCAGATAATTATTGTAGGCTATCAACGACTAACATAATATTGTAGCTCGACGACTTCCAACTCCTGAAGAAATCGTACTGAAGAAAGAAACAAAGAAGATCAGAAATATGACCATTATGCAGGAAAATGATCCGAATGATCATTTCCCGGAAACATCGGCGAACGATGGAAAGGAACGCCAACGAGAAATAATAAATAGATACTTTCTTTAATTTCCTTTTTTCTAAGTTGGACCTTGAATTTCTAGTAATTTTCGTATACACAATATTATTTGCATTGTCACTCTAGTGAATTAAGTCGTATTCAAAAATAATCATCTACATTACATTGGAAAATGGAAGGTTGTATTTGACGACATTATCTTGAATTAAGTTGACTAATCTCAATTCACGAGGAAGACTTTGTGTTCAGTTTATGAGAATATAAGAGCTTACATGTAATTATAGCATTATGAAAAGTGAAACATGCAATAGTGATTACTTTAAATTTGCATTATTTGCAGCTCAAGGTATAAGATTGTATTGCGAAACTATTCCAATATCAATAACACAGTTTATCTTTTTAATTCATGATTTTTAATTATTTTTCACTCAAAATATCTGTAGATATTTTGACCATACTCTTTGATCATATGTTGATCTTGAACATTAGCAAATGCGAGTATTAAATTTGACATTTGAACTAACGATAAATTCAACCAAATGTTAACAGTTTTTGCAATGAAAGTTCGTAAAAAATAAAGATCTTTGATGGAAGCTAATAATGGGTCGGATACGTCCTGTTATATTCATCATTGGCATCACAGAATTAGATTCATCTGTGCGTGCTTCGGTTTCCTAGAAAGGAAGAATTGTATGCAACCTTAATGTCGAAATGGCACATCACAGCTCCTTCTCGAATGGATAATTCGTGTATCGAATGCTTTCGAAGTCATAATAAAGTTTATTTAAATTAGGAAGAAAAATGTAAACCTGACATGTTTCGACTGGTCTTGTCAAAGGTAACCCAGCATGTGAAATTACATTGAAAGATAGACATTTTTTAAGAAGGAGAAAGTTGAGATACAGGTCAACACGCGATAGCAGCGGCAGACTGTGAGTCACCCGATTACCATGGCAAGCGAAGATTAATCACATGGTCCTTTTGCTTGCACAGGTTGGGATTATCACGTCTAATAATCGCGTGTTGACCTGTATCTCAACTTTCTCCTTCTTAAAAAATGTCTATCTTTCAATGTAATTTCACATGCTGGGTTACCTTTGACAAGACCAGTCGAAACATGTCAGGTTTACATTTTTCTTCCTAATTTCAATAAACTTTATTATGACTTCGAAAGCATTCTGTGCGCTTTTTATTTATAAAATTACAAACAGGCACAATTGTTTCAATTCGTGTATCACTTGCTATTGGAAATGGCAAACGATAAGCCGTCAGCAGGGGACACCAGAGCCAGTGCGAGATGCGTGCGTGCTGTGATATCACTTCGCACACACCAAAACACACATCCCTGTCTTGGCTTCGATTCAATGTATGCACTATAGGCCTACAATGAGCAATGCCGAGGAGAGGATGTGAAATCATCAAGTGAACTAATTTTCGTTCACTGCCACTTTCTTTAATAATGATCGGAAGGGCCAACATTATGGAGAAAACTTGTGGGCAATGATCTGAAGTCTTCGAATCTGAAGGAATTTTGGCAATCGAAGCACTCTGCTGGAACTCACATTAATCCGCAAGCGACGCACGACTTTTTTCCTATCTCTGTAAGGTATTAGGAATTCCTTGTTACCCACTTAATAGGTTCCTCTATGTGCCGTCATTTTCGTATTAATCACACTTCTAGCAAACCGAAGCAGATAAACAAAATATTTAATTCTGTGATTGGCATGATAAGGTTGAATCTACAATATTTGCTGTGCCCTCCATTCTGATTGGTGGTTGAAATCTACCAGTACTCATGTAATAATAAATGCTGGTAAAACATTTTCTATATCTATGTTAGCAACTGTTGGTACCATCTTCTCAATCATGAGATGACGATTATAATGCAGTCTATTTTGTTTAATTTGATGCAGTATTAGCTGAGCTATCGCCAATTTCATATTTCGACAACTTTTGTGTTGACGATAAGTCCACGATATTCACTCATTAGTAAGGCGATTATAAAGTCAATAAAGTCAATATGGTCAATTTTTGTAGTATTGGTCAATAAAGTCAATAGTCATAAATTTATATAAATAGCATACATACTAGCGTAGGCCACGACACCAACTTTGAGGGTGCCATGGCCAATTGAAGCGAAACAACTAAAACAAAGCGCGCGATGTGATGAATGAGTCATGTGAATGAGCTTATTTTTCCCTTTTCCCTCCAGCGCTAACACGTCAGACTCCACGTCGCTCACAATGACGAAGACTGCAGTGCGTAGACAGAACTGATACAAACGATAGAAATAAGAAGCCCACAGTCACGCGGCATTGCCAATAAGTTTATCGACGTCATATCACAAAGTATCCTCCCTTGTCTGCGTGTCATATTTAGTGGCTGACGAATCACTAAAGTCTAATACTTAGCATAAATATCGATGATTATTTGGCCATCTTCACCTGAGTTGTGCGTAGATCACTCATTCAGTCTTCGCTACATGATCTTTTACTAGAGTATAGTCAAAATGCCCAAGGTAAAATCAACTCTCCGACAGAAAGCACTTTCTTTTAAAAACAAATTTCCGGAAAAAATCAGACTGACTCCAAGCAATGAACTATTTTGCGTTTTATGTGAAAAGGTTGTCACATTTGAAAAATCGTATTTTGTTGAACAACACAGATCTGCAAGTATACAGTTGCGGCCACGAAGTTTGCAACACCGTCTCATAGAGTAGAAAAAACAACATTTCCCTTTCTATGTGTAGATTTTAACATAGTATTATTCAATCATGTAACCAATAAAGACTCATAACAATTTTAAACGGAACAGTAATAAACAACAACGATGAAGAAGCTAGTACTTGGTTTGGGTGCCCTCGCTTTGATGACAGCGTTAATTCTTGATGGCATGGAATGAACCAATTTTGCACAAAAATCACTGATTTCTTCGTCATGGTGCCAAATATGGAGAAAGTTTGCAATCAGAGTTTGTTTGTTTGAGGCTGGTAATTGTTTTACACGACGTTTAATAATGCTCCATAGATTTTCAATCGGATTAAGGTCCGGAGACGAAGGAGGCCAGGTGAGAAGTTGGATGTTTCGACGAGAAAAGTGTTGCATGCTGAGCTTACTCACATGTGCCGGAGCGTTGTCCTGTTGAAAAATACCGCTTCCGCTGGGAACCAATCACGAATTTGCTGAACCGCTCTTCCGTCAATAATTTCGTCGATGTACATCTGACTGTTCATGTTTCCTTCAACAACATGAGCCCGTCCGGTGCCATGAATTGAGAAACATGCCCAAATCATCACGCTGGTAGGATGCTTTGTCGTCTTGTTAAAGTGTTCTGGTCTCAAAGGCTGTCCATCTGCTATTCTCACATACCTAGGACAGTTGTCACTGATTTCGAAAATAGTCTCATCACTAAAGATGACATTTTGCCAATCTTCTTCACTCCACGATTGATGCTCCCTAACCCACTTGAGACGCTTCTCAATTTGCGCATTGCTCAAAAAAGGACGTCGACAAGGTTTAATAACTTTACATCCGGCAATGTTCAACACACGTCGCATTGTTCTTTCGCTGTTGATGTTGATGGATTCGTCACCGGATGCCCCAGCTTGCTAGTCACGTAAAATGTCCTTCGCACTCGATCTGGGATTTTGGACAACCAAATACTTCACTCGGCGCAAATCTCTTTAATTGAATTTTTCTTTGGGTCCACAATTTTGATAATTCGTCTCGTAGCATCCAGTTTGTTGGTAGCGACTGATAGTTCTGCTCACTGTCGATTTGCTGATGTTCAAATCATTGGCAATTTCGGCTTGTGACTTCTCTGTGTGTTCAAAAAGTGCTATAATTTTGCATCGAATCTCATTGCGTCCTTCCATGATGCCGCATGCGTGCAAAATGGAAGATAAACTGAATTAACAGCTTGCTTTCAAATTTGAATTTGCAGAATGCAATGAGATATCTATTATTTACCTATTCAAAACTTTGTCAACAACATTGACAGCTCAGGCATAGAAATCAGCCAAGAGGCGTTCAGTCCAAGGATGCATAGACTCACAACAAGTTGCATTAATTTTTCACTTCATAAGGCAGTGTTGCAGACTTCATGGCCGCAACTGTACATACACGAAAACTTAATCAGCGTTCAGCAAATCAAAGTAAAGACAATTGTGTTCCGTCCTCGTCAGGTAAACAAGCTTTTTTGGGGTGTGGATAAAATCCGAACAACAATATGGAAACTGCGAAATTTTAAAACTAGTCTAATAGTTAAACAAAAGACAATCACCGTCAAATTCACATCAATTTAAAGCAGCTACTTCTTATGAAAAAAAAGTATCACCAAATTTTATCAATTTGGTAATATGATAAAAAAGTTTCTTGTTTGACTACTTAAAAGTACATCAGTTATACAATTTTTCATGGAATATGAATTTAAACTCAGTATATTCCTAGAAATGTTCAATAAAGAATTTTTCTGTGATAAAGCAATGATCTCAGTTCTTGATCTCAACTACAATGGCCCATTTGACGAACAATAGTCTTTACATTACTTAAAAGAAATAAAATATCTACTATCCCGGCCATTGACACTGCTCCACGCTATATAATAGGCAATCGCAACAAGAATAGTATTACGCGTTGAAAATATAAAGAGGCCATCTTATACAAAATATGACTCCGAAAGTATCATTCACTGAATTCCTGCAATATCCAAGTAACATCTGCAAAGAAAATGGAGTAAGAGCCGTAATAATAGCTTGTAAATAACAGTTACATGATTGTTTTATATCAGAGCGTTATTGTGATTACGTGCTTGTACTTAGCATGCCAAATGTTTCCCATGTCAGTGCACAACTCTTGCTTTATCAAAATATTGAGGAACCCGTTCAATGATCCCTCAATAACGCCGGAATGATGTGATTTCCAGCTAAAATATAGACTCAAGTCCATTTATTTGGCTCCGAACAACTCGAAGATGCAGTCATTCCCCTCCGAAAAATTTGAAGTTCGTGAATGTCATGTGTGAACGCCTTGACGAACCACATAAAACATATTTAGTCTCTTGTAAAACTATTCAGAAAGTTGATTCAGATAATGTTCTAAGAATGATCCATGACGCGATGATAATGATGAACGTTGAAAGAGGAAATGTTCTGTTATTCATCTCCGATGCTGCGGTCTAACCTTGAAATCTTTGTATCCAAAGCTTCGATATCTCACGTGCCTAGCTCACTTAGTACACAATTGCTCAGAAAGAGTTCGAGGTACTTTTGGCGCCATTGACAATCTTATTGCAACAGTGAAATCGGCAACTGTTAAAAATCGGTCACGGTTAAACATGTTCGAGAAAATTGGTGCTCCGCCACAACCCATTCTGATAAGATGGGCATCATGGCTCGAAGCAGCTTCATACTATTCAGACAATTTCAATGAAGTCAAAACAATTGTATTGAGCTTTTCTGACGATGGTCTATTGGTGCAGAAAGCAAAGCAAGCGGTCAATGCTCGAGAAATAACTGACGAACTTGTCTGTGTCTGTACTTACAGACCACTTGCAAGTATTGTCAAAAAGTTCGAAAATCAGAACTACACAAATCTTCAAGCGTATGAAGATTTCCGAGGTTTGAAAAGTGAGTTAGGGTCACTTGATCCTCCAAGCATTTTGCCATATTTGGAGGAACGCCTATCTAAACAAGAGGATCTACAAGAAATTATTGATACATCGGGGAATTTTTCACCAATGAGTATCACATGCTGCAAAATGCTCAGCCATCAAGTGGAGATGTTGAACGTGCTTTTTCAAAATTGAACAATCTTTTGGCTGATGATCGGAATTTTCTTGAGGAAAACATTGAAAGCTACATTGTTTCTTATGTGAACAACTCTTGAAGTAAGCTTATCTGACGTTTTCACATGTCTTGCTTTTACGATGAATTTTTAGTCGGTGGTGATTAAAGTTTTTGATAAAGTTATTCGGTCAATTTTTAAAGTCAATTTTCATAGTTTTGAAGTCAATTCGATGGATCAAAAAAACTAATTTTTTGGTCAATAAAAAAATCGCCCTACTCATTAGTTGAGTAATTAAGACGTGCACACTTTGAGGATAAATGTATTATTCCACATAACTTTGGAACTACTGCATCGATTTTGATAAACGAAACGTTATCTTCATCGTAACAACAAGATGAATACAACTGCAGTTCCAGTTTGTCGGTAACTGATATCTTTTCAAATTGTTTTTTTCACCTTCAATCAATCGCCGACTGCAGTTTGTGAGACAATTCGTTGTCAGGGTGTGAAAATAAACACAGCTGCAGCAGTCCGGTGATCTGCCAATCAAGTGAACTTAGGGAGAGTCCCCTAACTTAGGGAATTGCTATGGAACGTTCAAGCATACCGACTAGGATTTCACCTAGCGAATCCCTAAGTTAGGATTCTAAGATAAAAATCTTAGGAATTGTTCTAGCATACAGCCCCTGGCCTGCTGATAATGTCTGACATTGGATGAAATAACGTGTAACTAGCTCTCTTCAAATTCTTCAACTGATGTTTTTATTTATCAACTGACTCAATATTCAATTGTTGTGTTGTTTTAATGTTAAGTCCAACGATTCAGAATTCATCACCTACGAATTCACAGTACTTCGCTTCCAAACACAATTTTTCTTAAGGTTTTTGGACTGATGTGTACAGAATTAATTCGCAAGCATGTTTCAATGGCATCGATGACTGCCATCATTAAAATGCATGGAGATAAAAGTCGATAAGAGGTCAATTTTCATACAAATTTGCAGTCAATAGAAATCAAGTAATCACTTGCGGCTCTGATCGGGTCCGATCATTCAAGCACCCATTGTCAGCAGATGTCTCCATAACGCGGACGCGGAGTCGCGGACAGCGAAAAAAGGTCCATTTCCTTGTAATGAGCGGACACTATGCAATAGGCTAACAGCGTCCGTCATCCGTCGCATGATTCCCTTAAATCTTTAAACTTATCGGAGAATGAACTTCTGGAAAATATCTGTCAGGTTCATTGAACATCAGTCACTTTGTACTTTGCGTTTATCCATTGTATAGATGAGCAATCTTCGTTCATTAGGTTAGTGTTCAATAGCACATATTACAGATAAATTGAGATTATCTGTACTTTTTAGAGACTTTACTTTTTCACATCGTATGTACACTTTTTGGAGATTGCTCGAGTAGTAATTAATTTCGACAATTAATTTCGAGTAGATATCAACTTCTCTTCTTTTTTGTTTCTTTTATTCTTTTTGGACATTTTGAAAATATTTTTTCCAATATGCTTTGAGGGATCATCTTTTGTATGTGCTCTCATAGTTTTCGCAGTCATGGGGTCTCTAGTTAGGGGGTCTGTAGTGTAGTTCTGCTATGGCATTATCTTTGTAGGAATCTGGACTTCTGGGACTCTAATCGTTTCCTTGGTATTATGAAGCATTTCAGATCCCGTCGTGGATTTGATTGATACAGTATTCCACACAATCAAATACAAGGATTGCATCATTTTGTAAATGATACATCTGTATTTAAATTACTCTCGTTCAATTTTCAAATGGATTATGAGTAATTCAAAGCTGTCTCAATCAACTGGTTAAAAGAAATGTTTAGTGTAATCACTTTTTACAGATAATTTGCAAATAATTACTATGAATCAAATACAAATAATTACAATTGCTTGATGATTTCATTTTGCAAAAATAGAAAATTGACATTGATAATCAAAAAAGAGACAAAAATGTAATTATATGAAAAATTCAATGTGATTGTGAATTGCGGCACATAATGAGAATTTCTCTAAAAAAGATTAAGTTGCTAGTTGGGTCTTACATTATACAATATTCTATTAGCTTGCATTATAATTTTATGAAACTCACTACCGACGTATGTTTTGAAAATGAATGAGGTTCCGTGAGGTTCTAATTCACTCCTAGTGACCACACGCAATTCGATGTTTCATTTTTGCCTTCTAAAATACGAAATATACTTTAATTTCGTGCCATGAGGCATAACTAATTCAGAATGACTTTTTTTATTTTAAACTGCATTACCTGAGTTACAGGCAAAGAACGATTTAAACTATAGATAAAACTACAATTTTCAGAAAGATTCACGCCCTCATCGATGCCACTAGATGTTGAAATGGATGAGTGTGTTTGGAATGCATTTACATTGATCTTATCCGTGTCTATGACATAGAGCATCTTCCACATTTCACTGTCTGTGTCATAGAAGTAGCTTATTTCTATGGTCTGTGTTTCTCCCTTCCGTGTGCCATTGTTGTAATATCTCCATGGGCATAGTTATCTATGTAAGGGTTCTACGTGTTCAAAAAATTTTAAATTATTGAAGATATTTACCTTTCAAATGACAGCTTAAATCGTCGACGTGTGGCGCCAATGGAAATGGAATTTACGAATCGGCAACTCCCCTCCTGGATTACTCACAGAATCAGATTCATCTGCGCGCTTCGGTTTCCTAGAAAGGAAGGGTTATATGTAGCCTTAATACCGAACTGGCACATCACAGAATTAAACAACTTGCTCCTTCTGGAATGGATAATTCGTGTATCGCTTGCTATTGGAAATGGTAAACAATAATCTGCCAGCAGAGGACGCCAGAGCCAGTGAGTAACATTCGATTCATGTATGCACTATGCAGTGAGGAATGGTGAGAAGACGATGGTGAAATCATCAAGTGAACTGATTTTCGTGCGCCTACTACCTTTTTTAATAATGATCGGAAGGGCCAAAATTATGGAGAAATCTTGTGCGCAATGATCTGAATTCTTCGAATCTGAAGGAATTGTGGCAATCGAAGCACTTTGATTCAACTCACATTAATCCGCAAGCGACTTTTTTTCCTATCTCTGTAAGGTGTTAGGAATTCCTTTTTGCCCACTTAATAAGTTCCTCGATGTGCCGGCGATTTCGTATTAATCACACTTCTAGCAAACCGAAGCAGATAAACAAAATATTTAATTCATTGGGATTACTTGCTTCAATTTTCATAAAGACAATCGAAAATGATGCTCTCAATCATCTGCCCTTATTCAAGCGATACGTAGATGACTGCTTTGCGATATCGAACAGTGAAGAACAAGCTCTGGATCTTTTACATTCTCTAAATGCTCAGCATCCAGACATAAAATTTGAGTATCATAGTATGATAATAAAACTCTTAGTCTTCTCGACTTCACAATCATTTGATGACTTTCAATTTGAATTCTATGAAAAAGCTGCAAAGAAGAGTATTTCTGTGCATTCTAAGTCACATGTGGCAACAAAGTCGAAAATGAATTTCATCCTGAATGAGAAGAGGAGATTTTCTTAACGATGCTCCGATAGATTAAGTCTCAAAAAGCACAAAGAAGAATCTGACAACTTATTGCGCATTAGCGGATATAGCGAGAGTATCATAAGACCTTCGAATATGAAGTTCCAACGACGAAAGAAAAATAAAATAATAAAATGAGTATTCGCATATCGTTGACAGAATTAACAGATCTTGAGGTAGCATCATTCAATGCGCAAGGAACGTCTTCAGAGAATCTCTTGCCAATAGAAAATACACAGCATTTATCAATGGCTAATTTTAGTTGCCACGTACGACACCAAATCTCAAAATTTTTTAGACCATTAATGGACGCAAGAGTATTGGTATCATTACATGAATGATAGAATTTGGAATCATCAGCAAATAATTTCAGAGATGAAATGATTCGAAACATTCAAAATTATCATTTACATACGGTTAGAAAAGCAGAAGTCCAAGCACATTATCTTGGGGAACCCCTTTCCACAGGGAGAGTATTAGAAACAACATTATCCACCACGACATCCTGAGATCGATCCTTTAAAAACATTGAAATCCAGTTATGAAGCTCATAACTGATTTCACACTTTTCAGCTTCAGAATCAATTTTCTATGCACAACAGAATCGAAGACTCGGGCCATGTCGATGTATACAGAGTCCATCCTTTTACCATTCATAAAAGATTCGATCAAGTCAAATAAAGATTGCGAGAGAAGGTAAGTCTTTGTAGCAGTCGATCTTCGTTTTAGGAATTCAAATTGATTATCATTTAGCAACGAATTTCTAATAGAGTATTCAAACATTCTGTTAGCAATTTTAAAAGCGTTCCATTACTTTGCAAACATTTGAGGTGAGGGAAATAGGTCTATAATTAGAGGGAGAGGATGGTTGACCTTTGCGTTTCTATAAAGGAATAACCAACGCGTGCTTCCAGATATCGGGAATGAAGCCATGCAACAATGACTTCTCAAATAGTATTGCAAGAAAAGGAGAAATTTCGAGTACAACTTCCTTTAATAGGTAGGCTGGCAAAGAATCTGTAGTTTGGGATTTTGTTTGGTCGCAAATTCATCAAAGCTTTCGAGATTTCAGATATGGGAAATTCTACCATACTGAGGGAAGACAGACCAGCGGTTCTGTATGGAAAAATGGGAAAATCGCTATTATCTTTAGAAAAAAGGATGAAAAGTACTTGTTCATAATATTTGCTTTATCAGATCCATTACTCACAGACTCTTCAGATTCACTGTTGAGAGTCGACATACTGTTGTATTTCTAAGTTTCTATTGATGTAAGAATAAAAGGAATTCAGGTTTCTGTTTTTTTAATGTCGGACTCTTTTTCAAGGATTAGTCTTCTTATTTCGCGATCATTCTCTTTAGCGTATGTTTGATGCAACCATTTTAAAGTCACCAATGACTTCTCATCCGTAGTCATATAGCGTCTTCCTTCATATTTGATCAGATTGAGGAGCTTCTTCACATTTTCATATCTTTTGTCTAGAATGACTGCGTTTGCAATTGGAATAGAAGGATAAACATTTCCGTCATGCAACAAAACGACTTTCAAACTTCTTTGGGAACTACATATAAACACACGCCAATCTGTAACGGTACAGGGGATACCTATAGCTTCGAATAAAGATATGATGTCATGGCAATAGCAGACACCTCGCAATGTAAAATATTGTTGAGAATTTTAGCTGCCGCTGTCGTTGGTATGTAATTTGCACATCACCTGACAGCAAATTCCATTGCTTTAGTTGAAATGTCAAAATGTCTCCATTTTCCTATGTTGAGTTGAGATCTCTTACAAGGTCATTGATGTCGTTTTAATTTGGAAGATGCGGTCTACTTTCATTCTCATCACAGCAGTCTTGATCTCCTGCTGGTTCTTCCACCATGTTTTTATCGTATGAGTTGGATTCATTCTCAGATGGATGCGGTTTTGGATTAGGAAGCCCTTCATTATATGAGGTGCAGGTGCTATTGACGATGGGATATTGGGGTAGTCCACAGATTGAGCGCTCTTTTTGCCTCTTTTGCGTCCTGAAGCATCCACCATGCAAAAGTGGCAGTTGTTGTAGTGATTGGTGAACTCCTGCCAAATTCGTGGAATGGCAAATCGTATTTTCTTCTGTTTACTCCTAAGCCACTTTCCCAGGGACTTCGTGCAAAGTTCACACGAGAACCGGGGTGCCCAGGTTCTATCTTAGTCTCCAATAGGCATACCAAAGTATAAACGATAAGACCTTGCCATCCTCTGCAAGTTCATGCTGCATAATTTGGTCCATAGAGTAAATCAATTTCTGAATGAGTCGAAGCATATTTGAAACTTCATGTTCAATTTGAAGCACAGCATTTAGCGCTGATCTTAGGTAAAAAAATGAAATTTGTTTTTTAGTTCAATATCATTTTCCTCGTGTAATAAAAGCTCATGGTAAATTTGTTACACGCTATACAGCAGGAAAACAGCACTTGAATTTCAGGAACAGAGAAAACATATTGTGTTACATAGGCCTAGTGATGCAAGGACGCATGCACGCGATCACTTTCTAAGTACAGAGATTTCTAATTAATAAAACTTGTTGCACATCCCGCATTAATTATTCACTTTCTGTTCTGTTGTTTTATTAGTCACGCAAGAATTGTCAGCTGCTCCGCCATCCGTCTTCCAGAGAACTTCCGTATATGGCTACCCTCTAATCGAGCACGTGCATGTGCAGCTTCGAAAAAAAATGGCTTGCTGTGTCCATAATGTCAAAAGCGTTCTGCATCCGTTTCAGCAATGGATGAGATATTTGTTTTCAACCGTGAGAGAGTAATTAGAAAGTCAAATTTAGCAGCGCTAAACCAATATTGATGCGAGACAGAATGAAAAAGGATAAATAAGGCAGGATTGATTGATGTGAGTTTGTAAACAGTGAATGCGATCGCAACATCATGATTCTGAAAAAATGGCAGCCATATAAGAGAAATCTGGGTCTGTGGTAAGCTGTGGCCGCTTGGTCAGCCCTGAATATCAATTAGCCATAGTAATGACTTGATTACATGCAATTCAAAGCATTATCTCAAGCATTCAGACATGCAAAGTAGCAGAGGCTTGGAAGCTATTTTCAAAAATATTCCAATATTGTAATTTCATCATCCGGAAACTGAGCTCAACCCCCCCCCCCAAATCGTAGTAGCTAAGAAAATCATTTTTTGGGAATGACTAGTTTCTACCTGTTTTTTGACAAACAACACAAATTTTATTAAGTTTGACCAATGGGAACTTCTAAAAATACTTTTTGCAGATCGAACATTTTTGTCAATTTACAAAATCAAGCATCTTTTTCTATTCAAATTACTGGGCGACCAATGAGAAAGTACAATTGAAGTAACAACTAACATGATCATTTGAAAAATAGCAACATCAGATAAACAATACTCACATTATTTTCATAAGTAACAATGTCAGTCTTGCACTACAAATACTGAATCTCAAGTGCGATTTGGACAGATTTTCGTGCCGCATAATTGTTGCTTAATGAAATGTCACCCGGGTAAAAAGGGCTAAAACCAAGCCACTCAACCTACGCTGTTTTGACTTTAGTTCTAGTGTTCTTTCAAAAGTGTCATCGTTGGAATTTGCCTTATGAAAGGCAATTTTTATAATCAATTCTGAAAAGAACCTTTTGAAAGTCTGGAAATTGCCAATTTTTGCATGCATTTTGCTTTCAGCACATGACTTTCACTGATTACCTTTATTTACCTTGATTGTAAATTTGAGTACAATATTCCATCAACATAGGTCAATAAGCAATAGGCCTACTGCGATGATCAGAGAGGTCAAATATCAAAGCCATCAAAGCCAAGTGAGGACATACGATAGCTATGATGGCACCTGTCTGGACTCTGACAGCGGTCTAGTCAGGAACTTTGTTGTCTTAATCTTGATATACAGTCCAATGTTAATGTCGTGTAACCTAAAATTTTCACTCAGAAAAAAGATCCACATAAGAGATGTTGCTTGTCTGAATGCTAATGAAAATCTAGCAAAGTCTGTGGACTGCATGAAAGAATATGTTAAAAGTTGATCTTCTGACCACAGATTCCTGAATTTCGCTCACATTTATTGCATGCTTTACTTTCATAATCCATTTCAAACGTTCTTGAATAGCATGACATTCCTGCATGTCTCTAAGGGATTCAATAGGCGATTTTGTCATTTTATCTTTAATATTCAGTCATGTCGTTGATTTTCAAAAATTCTCAATTCTATAACATAAGTTTTCTTTCCGGAACATAGACGACACCATATTCAGCTATAAAGCACCTATGATAGCAAGGATGGCCAGCAATCCTATCTCTATGGTGATAGTTAATTATACCATAGACATCGAGTATTGGAAATTCAAACACTGTCTAAATACTGCAACACATCATGAAGTTTAGAAGTAGTGACAGAATTATGCAGTAGTCACGTATGAATGCACATAACAATATAATATAGGGATTATGATACATAAATATTTAAAGAATTCAAATGAATAAGAATGCTATTCCTATATATTAAAATTCTTTCATCATCTACAAGTTGTCCCTCTTTGTGCGCACATTAAAAGTTCCCTAGAACTATAGCATGCCAGTTCACAGAACATTGGAATGGTTACTTTTGAAGAAAAATCTTCCTCATTTAGTTGAGTTGTCTTCCATTTTGAGCTTGTGTTGCACTAACTAAGCAAATTCTGCATCGAAAATATCAGTGATAGAGATGATTTTCAGCCATAATTCAGTAAACTTCGATATTTTCAAAAATTTGGGTCTACCCCAAGCTCCAAGCAACCCAAGCAAGAATTTTGATTACCCAAGCCTAACCATATGCAAAATTCTACTTTCATAGAAATGCATCCTTGCAAGCGAAATGGATTTTTGGTCCATATAGTCGGGCCTACCGAATCTAATCTAATTAGCCTATGGGATAATTCACAGGCTATAGCAAAGGACGACCGTCAAGATGCTGCATTTTCTAAGTCTAGCCTACCTTCCCGATAGCAAGCCTAGGCCTACATTACAAGTTACGATTTACTTATCACATTAATTGATTCTTGATAAGCTTATGAATAATGCCGTGGGCTGGGGCTTATTAAGCATCAGACATTAACTATGATTATCTACGTGTTTTACCTTTGGGCTTGGGTTTGACACCCAAACCGTGGGTGCGATAATCCAAAAGGCTTCCAACTAAAAAAAATTGGTTGCTCCAGCGTTAAGAAATATATCGGCAACTTCGTTTTCCAGAATTTGGTAACAGTAATAAAATACCTCGCATTTTGTAATTGCTGTATCATTTTGTCTAGCCCTCATTTTTGATACTTCTCAATACAATTTTCATTGTCTAGACATGGAAATCAGATAAACAGCTGCTTTGAAGGATAATATCACCACTGCGACAGTTCAAGTGTTTTGCAGATCAAACCGCTGGTGGTTACTCTTCTTCTTTGAGTCGATGCATGCTGTGGAGTGAGAAAGTATCCTTAGAAGATTTCCTTGCCTTGATTTTATTGGAAATAAAAATGATCTTTAGAAGCAATTTCCTACCAGTCCATGTACTCTCTGCAAGCAGCAATATCCGACCTTTCTTCGCTGGTCACGTCCAATGCCCTTTTACAAATCGCTTTATAAGTTGTATCATAATCTAATATCAATTAATATTTGTTTCTGCTTCTGTGTTCAACCTGATAATATTCTTCTTGAGTTTTGTAGTTTGGTCTAATATGTGTAAGGACAGTAAGTGAATGGCTGAGTATCAAACCAGTTATCTGACAGATGCAAATTCGTCAAAAGCACTTATTCGCGTTTGTTTAGCTCAGCTATTGCTTCGTAGTCCAGATGTTCATTAATTTCTGACGCTCAAATACTAGGTTTTTCGTGAAAAATTACGCTTCTGCGAACAATCGTCGCGTTTTTAGCAAGCAATTGTCGATTGTTTGCCAAAATGCTACAAATGTTTGCAAAATCGCAACAATTTTCTGCAACAATGCTATTTTTCTATTTTTTACGGAAACTTTGCATTTACTCACTTTTTAGAAATGTCCAATGAGATATAAAGGTGTGTGCTTCTTACAATATAGCCATCTTTTCTACCGTTGTTATTAATTTTCCGTCAAGAAATTGATGTGTGTCTTAAAATCTAAAAATCGACGGAAACAACTGTTTTCAGCATATATGTTATTAGATAAAACATGAATCACAATTGCAGGGTGGGTGAGTCGTGCGTAATATAATCCACTATTCATGGTTTATTTTGGTGTCTCCACAATATCTGTAAGCGACATTAGTTTTAATACTACGAAATATGGCATAAAACAAACAAATTGACACACTCTTGGTCTTCGAATAAGTCATTTTTCATGATGTAGTCAATATTATGGGCAATATTCTGTTCAGGTGGTGGCCAGAAAGGCCTTATTATTTTTATTGTAATACTACATACACTTCGACTAAACCATTACAGCGCATTTTCCAATGAACCAGATTCGATTCTAACTTCTTGAAATTGATTGACTTAGATATTTGATGTTTAATGTTTTACTCAAGCAAAGCTAACTTCTGATTGACTTATTGATTATCTCTCTGTGTCCTGTTCAGCTCAACTGTAGACTTTTCAATTACGTACATTATTATCGGTAAATTTTAAGACTTGCATTGATGAGACCCATAGAGAGAATTGTAAGTAGTGTCATTGAATTTCTCAGTAATGCAACTCAGCGGAATTCATTACAATTCTAAATTAACAGCATTGCATGACAGCAGTGATGTTTATATTCAGATAATTGAATCAATGCAGAAGCTGCAGGTCTCGAAGTAAGAAACTGCAAATAATGCAATGGATTAAAGTTCTTTATCATGTGTCTGTGGAAACGGAATTGGCGTTCACCAATTGTAAATCAAACGGTGCCCAATATGTGACCGATTCTGTGCCTAACACATGTTACCTTTACCACTGACTTTTTCTGGCTAAATGTGCCCTAATCAGTCACATTCCACACGGCAGATATGTGACTTTATGTAACCAAATCAGTGTTATTCATAAAGAGCACTAAATACGGCTAAGAAATGAGTTCCGAATTCCAATATTCTTTGAATGTGAAAATATCAGTACTCATTTTAGAACTCTTTGTAGAACTCCTTGGGTACGTTCGAAAGTAAAGTACTTAATTCGTACTCATTTAGTGAGTTTCAAGGGACGAGAACTTCCACAACATTGATAAGTACCAAGTGGCATTTCTAACCCGCTATATTCCATGTGTATATCCATCTATGAACTGCTGTGACAATTAAATACAAATGCATTTGGATCAGTGAAAAACAAACACAAAACTCAAAGCCCTGTCGTAGAGAACGGCAGACGTTGGCATGACTCAAACGAGGTCGGAGAGAATGGCAAGCACTGACAGTAGGAGAAAAGCAGTGACGCACCCCGATCAATGCATTGCTACTGTCCTACGCCTGCTTGTCCTTCAGTTTTAGTTAGTCATTGCTAAGTCAATGCTTCATCATATTAGTGCTTAGTATGCATTTTAGTACTTCTGTGAATTTGAAAGATTGGAACTTAAATAGGACTCTCTGATTTACAGTGTTGTTCGATGAAACTGAATCACCTCTAAATTTTCCGAAAAAATGATCAAAAACAACTATTGTTCGATTCAATTCTGTTGATTAGCATTTGACCATTAACAAAACATAAAAGAAGGGAAAGACTGACAAAATGCATGTCAAACAAGTATCTCAGATGATCAATAGTGAATTGGACCACCTCTTACTCTCATGCATTCCCTGATTCTGGAAGGCATTGAGTCAATTAAGTTGGGACACATTTTCTTCAGATCGTCATCTCTTGCCCATTCTCGCAGCAATGCGTTGATCAGTTCTTGTTTTGTTGCCAACGTTTCTTTTCTAATTTTGCGCTTGAGGATGGCTCAGATGTTCTCAATTGGTGATAGATCTGGAGAGTTCCCAGGCCATTTGAGAACTCTGACGCCGGATTCATTCAAGAGTTGCATCGTTTTTCGTGATGTGTGGCATGGCGCTAAATCTTGCTGAAACCAACAATTTTCAGACGACGAATATATCTGTGGAAGAAGTCTTCCAGAGATGACGCGTGCATACTGATCAGAGTTCATTGAACCTTCAACCAAGTGAATACGACCAGTTCCATGGAATGAGATGCAGGACCAAATCATCAACTTCACTGGGTGTCTGAAGGA
Organism: Prostheceraeus crozeri; assembly: GCA_907163375.1. Lineage (NCBI taxonomy): Eukaryota > Metazoa > Platyhelminthes > Polycladida > Euryleptidae > Prostheceraeus > Prostheceraeus crozeri. Next base: position 166,177 of record CAJQUW010015814.1, on the reverse strand, counting down.
TGGCTTGAAGTGCATTCTTGTCGGAGTTTCACCGGAATTTCTCCTCACGAACTTCGACGCTGCCGGCTGTATTTCTACCGAGGTCTCGTCGCTGAATATAACTTTGTGCCAATCATCCAGCGTCCAGTCCTTGTATTCACGACACCATGCAAGTCTTCCTTTTTTCATGTCTTCGGTCAGAACCTGGCATTTCAATGGACGATATGCTGGTCTGTCGTTTTCTGTTAAGCGTTTTCTTACAGCTGATGGGCTGATGTGAATGTGATAATCATCTTTCAGTTTATGAGAGAGGTCGCTCGATGTTGCACGGGGATTTTCTCTGGAGAGGTTCAGCAGAACTCTATCGCCCCTTTCATCGGTTTTTCTTTCAGATCCGCAGAGAAATCGGTAACTTTCGTATGAATTTGGGCTTCGGTACCGACTAATGATGCGACTTGTGGATGATTGGCTTACACCGACAGCGCCTGCAATCTCACGTGTTGAAAGACCAGCATGCTCATGTAGTGCAACGACCTGGGCTCTGGTTTCGTTGTCTATATCACCCATTGTCACAGTTTCGTATCCAAACAAATGAATTGTCTTATCAATGCTGTGATCTGCTGCTTTTTAAGACACTCGCTACTTCACTACGCAATTCAGCGGCGCCAGTCATGAATTGAATTCAATAGATTGATTGCATGAAGGTCATCTGATCGAGTTTGAGTCATCCCAACAGCTGCGCTGTGGATGATTTGATTAGCGTTGACACAGAAGCGATAGACAGCGATGATTTTGCGCTGGACCGGGTATGGGCGATAGTCAAGGCCCAGTAAGCAATCAAGTGATCACCAGTTGTTCAGTTTATCGGAACTTCCTAGAGTTATGGAATGATTTTATTGAAAGCTGACATATCACATAAAATTCTGTGAAAAATACAGACTATAAAAAGTACTTGCGCGAATTTTTCAGCCACTTTACTTGGAAAAAGCCAAATTCTTCTGTTAATAATTCGATGTTTTGTTTGATGAGACACTTGGTATCGCCATCCAATGGCTCCAGTCATGAATAGAATTCAATAGTTTGATTCCAAAATGTTCTTCTGATCGAGTATGAGCCATAACAACAGTTGTAGCGTGGATAATTTGATTAGCGTTGTGACAAAGCCGATAAACATTAATGATAGTGTGCTGGACCTGGTATAGACGATATGCCTAGTAAGCAATTGAGTGTTGACCCAGTGTCCTATTTATCGGAATTCTCTGGAGCTACTGAATTAATTTATTGAAAGCTGACATGTCACGTAAATTTCTGAGAAAAGTACAGACTGCAAAAAGTACTTGCGCGAATTTTTCAACCACTTTACTTTTACTCCAAATATCAGTAAAATCTGCCGAAGCTTAGTTGTCCTAGTAAGGTCTGTCTTGGACGGAAAACTTGTTGCAGGTTAACTTTTGTCATCATAAAGTTTCAGAACATAACCAATATGAACTAACGGAATGATTGGTGAAGCCTAATTTAGCAATTAATATGCTATGTAGCAAAGAAAAGAAGTTATCAGGAATGTACCTCAATTTTAATGAAGTGATTCAGTTTCATCGAGCAACACTACAGTGAACTAGTCACATCCAGATGTGACTAATATGTGCCCGATATTACATGAGTAAAGTGTCTTCTGATTATTGCAAAATTAAAACCAACTACTTGTTTATACTTTGGAGAGTAGAACTACTGTTTCTTATTATAATTGCGTTACAAATTGTGGTTTATACAATGATTTCACTTCCTAGCATGAAGAAAAACAATACTTTCAACAAAACAAATTATGGACGGAACAGGAAATATGTACGGAACATTAGTTACACATATTTTGTTGTTACTTTTAAAAAAAGCAAACCGGTTATGTTCAAAGCAGAGTGCCTTAATCATTGTGTGCTGCTCAACACCAACTGCCACTTTATGTTCAAAAACAAAAAGATGATTAGCTGGTGCAATAAACACCTTCACTACATGCAAATGAAATAATCGATGGTTGTGACAACATTTATCAGTGTCTACACCAATGCGTGTATACATTTTAATGTTTGATGATATCTGCATGTATGCATCAATTCAATTTTGTATGGAATCATGTCTCAGGACATAACGATAAAGATTCTATCTGGGAATACGGCACCAATAGCAATTCCTTGAAATTTGTAATTTTCAATCAGTGGCGTATCCAGGAATATCATCAGCTGCTGCGGTGCAGCATTGACAAGCATAGACGTACATGTACATTGTACATTGTATACATAGCCTATTTCAGTCGCAGACCAATGACTTATTTATCAATGATGTGAAAAAATCAGTTTTCTCTCCCGAGTAATTTAATGCCACTAAATAATTACGAATAAAAAATATGTACACAGCCGACGTTTCGGGTCCAAACCCTTTCTCAAGGCAAGGCAGCAATAAAATGACACTGTCTAAACTGGCTCGTTAGATACGCAGTATAGCTCCGGTTGTCTCATGACGTCTGTTCATTTTAGGATGGCACTTATTGATTAATCGCGATTCCACCACGCTTGTTTCAACAGGATCATTTAAACAGCGAAGAAATTCAACATCAAAATCATCAATCGAACCGTTAACAAGACAGGTCTTACTGTGTTCAGACAAAGCACTTAGATCATTTTTATTACGAATACTGAGACTGTTATTCGTTGTATCTAATGTATCGAATGGTCTAGCAGTTTTACCTATATATTTATCACCACACTTTCTACAAGACAATTGATATACAACACACGATGTCTCTCAGTTATGATTTTGGGATAGCTTGTTGCATATTCTACAATCATTGTGTCTACCTTTTTGCATTTTTTCTTCAAAACATTGCGCAGTTTTGTGTTGCCCGTACTGACGAGACGAACATTCAACCTATGTTTTCTTATTTGGTAATTAATTTTCCGATTAAGACTGTCGCTTATAAACGGTAACTTCAAAATGCTTTTTTTATCATCGTTGATTTTACTAGTTTTATTTTTTGGGGTATTTCTATCAGACACACTCAAATCCTTATTAGTGTATCCATTAAATTTTAAATTTAATATAGTGGTGATAAATATAGAGGTAAAACTGCTAGACCATTCTACATTAGATACAACGAATAACAGTCTCAGTATTCGTAATAAAAATGATCTAAGTGCTTTGTCTGAACACAGTAAGACCTGTCTTGTTAGCGGTTCGATTGATGATTTTGATGTTGAATTTCTGTACATATTTTTTATTCGTAATTATTTCGTGGCATTAAATTACTCGGGAGAGAAAACTGATTTTTTCACATCATTGATTCATTATGGTCCTCCCGCCTTCAGCCATCTCTTATATAATGACTTATTTTTATAATTTAAGTCGCAGTCAAATAGGGAGAGAGTTTCAATGAAATCTGTGAAGCGCAATGATGATTCTTTGAGAAAAATGTCAAGTACTTTTTTCAGACAATTACGAATGTCGATTCGCTCACTCCCAGATGTAGCCTATCAATGTGATCATTCTTAAAAGATCAACAAAAATTTTCGTGTTGTGGAGTGGCTGCGGCTATAATTGATGTAAACCAATTATCAAAATTTGTCATTATATCCTCGATCGACTTCTGCAAGTTTTTGATGGCCTGATATGCAGTCATCAAATTCTGTTTTGCCTCTTGCAATATTTGACGACAGAGCTGATTAAGGTAAATAAATCTCGAATAGATTTCAGCTGTTTTTGTTAATGACATCCTCTACAAAATTTGCATTCCATTCACATTCTGCCACCTAAACGCTGCCATGTCTAACTCAGAGTTCATAGCAAACTAAATACTACACTTAACCGAATACGGAGAATATCAGATGAAAAAATGATTGCTTCAATCGGATAATAATTTTCCTAAGCGCAGCTCACATAGCTTCTCTCATCCATACAGCGCTCAAGCTAAGAATCTATTTTGCGATGATATCATCCAATGAGAACTCGGCAATGAGATAGCGGCTGCGGAATAAGAGGAATGAGAGTCTAGCTGCGGTGCGTGAGATGGCAGAGAGATCTCAGCAAGCCTTCAAAATGCATCCTAATCGAAGAGAAATTACACAAATTTCATTTCTCCGAAAGAGGAGTATAACTAATGTATAATCACTTGAGACATGATTGAATAATTATTTTTTTTGATAGCACTAATTTTTTACCCGCTGCGATTGCAGCACGTGCAACAGCCTAAATACGCCACTGTTCTCGATAATAATAATAACAACATATATTTGCTTCTAACTTCAATAATGACAATCGTGAGGAATGCAAGTAATACATTTCATTTTATAAAAAGTCAAAGTAAACCATAACAAAATAAGTCAACATTTAACAAAAGCGTTGCATAGTGCATCAAAAGTGAAACATAGAGAATATATATGATAGAAAGATAGACATTCTCACACCAAAGAAAACATCATTAAGCGATCTGACCATGAAAATGAAGAAGGATTTTTTACGTGCTGCAGTTTTACACAGTGGAATCGTGTATTTACCGCTATGAAACAATTTGGATGGCATTAAGTGTGACATTGGATGATTTCGATCTGACGAGATCTTTTCAAAAAGCTTAAAGCCTTGTATAGTGCGTCGGTAAGACAAAGGAACAAAATCCGCACAAGAGTAATTGGTCGCATTACAGATTATCCTATGACAACGTTTTGAAATCTTTCTATCAAATAGATGTCTGAAGATAGTCTGAAGATTTATAAAAATTGGTGAGCAATATTCAATGATTGAACGGATACAAGAGCAATACATTAAGCAAAGCTGAGATTTGCAAAGAAAAAGCTTTAGTTGTCGCAAGATGAATGTTTTGAAGACGCTCTCCTACACATCCTTATACTCATTCCAGGAAGGCATAGAATCAACAGTCACTCCGATTATGCACAAAATATTCTCCACTCTGATTCCTTCAATCACATACTGACTTCAGTCAAAATTAGCATTACACGTTGTAAACATTTGTACACATTTATGATACTTTACTGTTATATTGTTCTTTAAACACCAATTCTTAACTTGCAAAAAGAATCTTTCAGTGGGCTATCAGTTAAAGACACCGAAATTGGGGCACATGGGGTGAAATTATCAGCATAACTGACTACAAGGGTATTACAGTCGTTACACAGGACACTCTCAAGATCACTGACAAAAAATGCAAATTACAGTGGACCAAATACAGAACCCTGTGACAGTCTACTAGTAACATCACGAAAAGAACTCACATTGCTTAGCCACTTAACTCTCTGTCGGCGATGTAATAAATAATTTTTACAAAGGCAAAAAGATAGATATCAAGCGTTGGAGCCTTCATTAACTTGTGTAGGAATAGCCGATGAGAAACTCCATCAAACCGCTTCTCAAAATCAATCGAAAGTATTAGCCCAAGACATGTCTCTCTTGAAGTTAATTCGTGATATAATTTTCCAATTCAAGTAAAACACTGACTGCAGAACATTGAGGTCTGTATCCATACTGCCTTTTTGAGACGCTATCGAGAAAAAAGCTTTTGTAGTATTTAATGAAAGATCTTCCAAACATTCTCACGGGCACTGGTAGGAGTGATATAGGGTGGGTATTTGTTATTGTTGGCTTTGAACCATTAGGAACAGGATGGATATTTGCACTTTTACATAATCTGGGAATATTAGCCATCTGTAAACATTGGTTGAATAAAATGCTCAAAGGTGCCGATAATGATGGTGAGCAACTATGACCATGCAGTTGATGGTATATCGTCCGACCCAGGAGCAGATCGAGTATTAATCATCTAATTAGGCACAACACAAGGTAATTGATGCTCAACAATGGGATCATCGATGAGATTCGAAACATATGGGCTATTCAAGTCCTCAATAATATCAATGATACCTTTTGAGAAATCAGTACATAATTGACTGAACCAATCTTTCTTCGAATGTAATTCTGTAACGTTCATTCCATACTGATTTGTTGCCACTAATCAATTGTTTAGACCACAATTTCTTTGCTTTGTAAATTTCAGTTTCAACTTTGTCCCTGTAATGAGCATGCGGAGACAAGCTTTTTGTTCTTTAAGCATGATATCGTTTACTAATCAGAACTTTTACCGTAGACGTAATCCAGGGTTTGTCATTTCTGGAGTGCTTGATCTAGTTCCCAGGCAAGGTTGTGATGGAAGGTTCGGCTTCCTATTTGACTAAATAATTGTTGGACATTTCGACCACTAGAGTTCAGGATTGTCAGATTTAAACGATTTGGAAGTAATCAACACTTGCTTGGTAGGGCAACCCCCGCTATAATGAACGAGGCGCCACTCAGTTCTGGTAATCATAAAGCACTGTAAATCATAAAGTCCTGTTGACCCCGTAACAGATTGACGTCAAAAACAACTTAAAAGGCCAACCAATAGTAAAAACGAACATCAATAAAAAATTAATGACTTTTGATAAAGAAGTATTTTTTCATGTCTCTGGTAATTCACATTCATCTTACATTCATGAAAACTGTCTCAGGATGTGACGGAAAGACCACATCCTGTTGAATGTTAATTCATTCTACACGTACTTACAAAATCATCGATGTGCTTTTGCAGCACGGAAACTTACATTAGACGCATATGTTGCTCGATCTGCTCGACTGTCGCAGAGATCAGTATCCATTCTTGTGATAAATCTAGCAGCGTAAGTATCGTGACTATGTCTCACTTTGATCTGATTCTTGATCATGATGACCTATGAATTTCGTGATTTGTCGAATCAAGTATCTTTGAAGTCCTGATAAACTCAGACAATGCTCTATGAATTAGAATAAGCCATTTCTCAAATATCGAATGATTTGCAGCTCTGTGTCCAATCCTCTGTATCGTAATGTCTGTTTAAAAAAGTGTGTTAAAATGTTACTTTCGAATGGCTGCTTTCAATTTTTTCTTGTCTGTGTAGCTATGTGACATGGGCTGAAGTTTTAAGCATATTGTATCTTCACAGATGAAGATTCGTGATTCATTCATTTCTTTGACAAGATGGAAAGTCCATCACGTCGATGATATTAAAGGTTTCTTTGACCAGTCAGAACGCGTGAACATAATGTTTTGATAATAATGTGCCATTGCGACACCGGCACTCGAAATATTTTAGTAAGCAGGAATTATCAAATAAAATATCGCAGTTAATATAATGAAGTTTAGCATAACATTTTTCTAATTTTCGATAAGCTGATTTTGTTTCATTGTTGGAGAACTTAAAAGCAATTCTGGCAAGCCATTTTATTATAGCAAAGCAAGCGCTTCGGTCCAAGCTGCGTGCAATTAGCCTACCGGACAAAACTTATTGGTTTAACTATGATGAAATATCAGCATGAATAAAGGACGCGACACGAGGCCAAATTTAGTGAGTCAGTGTGCTGCTGATAGTTGACGGTGCACACTTAGATATGGATAATAGACTTTTTGTCTACTCTTTGCAGCTGATGCACAAGATAGAAGTATCACACAAGTGTGCACTGTCAACGGTATGATGAACAGCGACTACTATGTAAATACGGCGCAAATCAGCAAGTGAACGCAACTATTCATAGTTGCGGCAGAAAAACTCACTCGGGTTGTCGCTTGGGTAGCGAGTGCTCACAACTGGTAATGACGATTTGATGTGTTCCTGCATGTCGAATTGGGTGAGACAAGAAACAGTCCAGCAAACCAACCTGTGACATTTCAGCGACATCCTCTTAAGAGATTAATTTGGATCAAAAGCTTTCATCGAACAAACTTTATTTTAACGCAACATGCACGCGCATGTTTATTTCACTTCACTGATGATGAAGTGGACATATTATAACTACCTTTGGCATGTGAATCGTTATTTTTATAATTGTGAACGGTTCGGTGCAAATTTACGAAAAATCACCGATTTTCAATTCTACCGCACCCTGCTAGCGAGGACGAACGAGATTCTTCAATCCATTGCATTACGTCATCAACTGACTTCTCCCCGATTGAATATCGGACACATGAAACTTCACAGAAAAAACAGATCGTCCAAACTCTTGGCCAGCAATCAACCAACGTTCTCGAACTATTGGAAGCAACCGCCGCAATCTTGCGCTACGACGATCATTATTCAGAGTATGTGTAGAGCTTCGCAGGATTCCTATTGTCACACTCCTGGCAAAGACAATCGTCACCCCCCAACAACTAGAATCACATATGGCATTCCGGACTTCGATATTTTGGACGATCCAGACTGGTCGGACCCAGAGCCTGAACCGCCGCAACACCTGCTTGGCTGCAAAAGGCCGCGGATTCCACCATTAATAGTACGAGCTGCAATCGGCCCCTACAAATTGGTACTTGTGGATTATGTGACTTCCTTTTAATTTGTCTGTTAGACTTGTAGATCCATTCGTCCGCAATGAAGGTATCCATAACTGGGTCTCTTTCTGGAGGAGGTGAATGTAGTTGTGGCGGTTCAAGCTCTAGGTCCGACCATTCCGGTTCGTCCAAAATATCGAAGTCCGGAATGCCAAACCTTTTCCAAAAAAGCCATTGAAGGATTACCTACACAATATTTAAATCGCAGTTTTAATAGCATTTGTCACAGAGGGAGCGATTTTTTATTATTTCAATCGAACGAAATATATTTCCAGTTTCTACAAACCTTGCTCTGAGCAATGGTTGGCGCCGGAAAATGAAAGAACAATTTATATTTTTTAATTGTTTTAAACTCTGTGAAGAAGGGTCTGGACCCGAAACGTCGAGTAAAGGCTAGTTTTTTCTTTACTATTTTAACTAACGGATTTGCAGAAATTCAAAGGAGTGCGTTTCTCGATTACGAGTACAGCCTATAATCATGATCCTCCCGTTTGCTGCCATCACTTAATTTATATTGCATTTAACGGTTCGTCGGTGAGCAATGCTCCCCATGGCATCTGCTGTGACAAAACTACTGATTCAATACATCCATAATTACATGACTCTTCCTAACTTTGAGCATTCTGAAATCATGTAATATATCAGCTATGTTCCATGTCAAGAAATGGGACTTCCATATAATTGTAAGCTAGTCGATGTTGCACCCCAATGCCGAACCAGCTTATTCACTAATTTTGCCAAAAAGAGTGACTCGAGAAACCAAAAGAATGCAAATCGTCGCTGTATAATATACAGAAACCTTGATTTGGCTCTGAAAATAACTAACTAGGCCAAGGCCTACATGTGGTATTCATGTCTTTCCCGACGTGTGGCTTACCAACGAGCTAGAATAATTCACATACAGAGACTGAATTTTGCCGCTGATGAGCATCTTCATGTTGATATTGAAGAAAAAATTAGAGAACGTCAATAACTATGGCCTATTTTGTGAGCCTATTCGCAGCAGCATGAAGGCACATTCAACTCAAACCGAACTATTTGACCACGCATGGGTATTCATTGAAAGATGACTATTTGCTTTGGAGCAGATAAGTGATCATCATCTCAGGGAGCTTGAAATCTTCATTGTACTCGATTTTACATCCGAGGAAGGGCGATAGCACAACTCGCTAGAGTTGTTTATTGACAGTGTAAAGGGGAATTGTCAGTTTGGTTTCTTAAAAGTAGCCCCATTATGTCTTGCCATCTATGCATGTGTAGATGAATGAGTACCGCCAAAAGTTGCATTCAAGCAGTACCCACAAAATGATTGAAGTTTTGAAAGATGGCCATTCCATATATAGCTGTATATGGATCCAACTTGCTTGAGTAGGCCTACTGATTTACAGAATACATGTATTTCACAACAGCTAATCGTAGTCGTCATGTGTTCCTTAGCAAAAAAAAGTCTTGAAGCTACGATTGTCTTGACTGCGTTGCGGACGGAATACCATCGCCAGTAAATATTTTGTCGACGGTGGAGTTGGGAAACTAAACAAAACAATTATCGTCAGTTCCATTTCCCACTGCAGCAAAATCAGTAACTCATCGTTCTAGATGGACAAAATGGCATCTCATTCGTCGCTGATTTCATATTGGATATAGAAGAAAAGTCCGGACTTAGCCATATGATGTGTCACGGCATAAAATGCTAGCAAAACTTCATGAAAGGTCAGCACATGACATGTCGGGAGTCGTCACACAGAAAATGTAGTGCAGTTGCCGGCTTGCAGCGTATGCTGTGACAAAATCTACGTACTTTGAAAACTGAAGGCAATTGTCGAATTTCAAAAGGATGCAATTGCACATGAACTGTCTATGACACGCGCCCACTGAAAAGTGATCAGATCGAATTTAGGCGATAGTCAAGCGATGGCATTTCAATAGTCCTACTCAAGAAGAGTGCCAACGTGAATTGCAGATTTTGTCAACAGGTGACACGCAAACTACTTCATGAATGCTACTTTTGAAGCAAATTGGTTAGTCGAACACATACTCATTGGGTTGCTCTTCCATCACTTGTTGTGGATGACCCAGTTATATCAAACACAAAAAGTTGTAAATTTAGGCCTACATGTAAGTTTTGAAATATATTGACCTTTTCGGATGAATCAACCTTATCATGACGAGTCGGTCATTAAATATAGGGAGCAGAATTGATGCTAGAACAGAAATACTACTATGAAGTTGTCTGAATTTATTGGTAAAAGTCACCCAGATGCAGCAATTATTTCTAACATAGTATTCCACCATAATCAACTGCTGTGATGCAAACTTGACTACAAGGATTCATTTTAGAGCTTTACAATTTGTTTCAGATACATAGAGAGGCTATTCACTACATTTTTTAATAATTATATCATGGAAGCAATCTGGGGTGCAAATTGCACCCAAACAACGACCAGCTAAATATGAAATGGAACACCGACGAGCCGTTCATCTTGGAAAAATGCAACAATCTTAGCAGACTGCTGCCCAGGTACATCATTACCATGAATGAATACCCTTGCAAGCGCACAGGCCCCGTCGATATGTGTACCACTATTCATACAGTGAAACCTGAAAGTGATGATTTTAATATTAATCTTTGATGGAACACTTTAATCAGACATTGGAGCTGTTCATTAGATAAAATTTCACCGGCTAAAAATTCAATCGGTTTAAATTCCAGCGGTTGAATTTTAGTTAATGAACAGCTCTAATGCCTGTAAAGCATGTCAAGAGAGATGCCCGGTGGAAGCAAGGAAATCCTTCAATTGAGTGAAAAGTGTTTCTGTTTTCTGAAGACAGGGATTATCGAGGTACTCAGATTTCTAACGTGGACGACGAAATGGTGAAACTTTCGACAATATTTTCCATTGACTTACTTACTTAAGTGTTTGACTTTAAATATTGCGTTTCTCGAGGTTTTGAAAAGAGATCATATTCTGTTTCTACTTTGAAACATCATTCTCTCTGTGATTCAAACAAAATGAGAATGAGTCTTGGTCATTAATCTGTCTGCCACTATTCAAGTGAAGCATCAAATTTAGCTGATGAGATGGATGCTCATAGGTGATACCCTATCTCAGATGAGATTTTCAAATCCGTGTGGACAAAGTAAACTTATAAGACACTTCGTGATAGTCTCATTATTATTCCTCATGCTCTGAAACAAGCGTATTAGTCAGTCACAGAATGCTCTAATTTAAGAGTGTTGTCAAATATCCCTTCATCCATTAATGCTCGTCACGAACACTGTCTGCTAAGGAAGGGTTTTAAATCGAGAGGCGAAATACATGTATATCTTATATCGCATATCTTATTCGATCAATTTGGAAAAATCCGCTTGATCGAATCGCTAACTGATGCCGTCAAATAAAAGGATAGTTTGATATCATTTATTGTAAAAGCGATGATTATCACGGTGCTCCAAGTTGGGATTTCAAAATCCCGTAAAATCTGAGTCCCGGTATTGAGCACAACCGTAAATATGTCATTACAAAGCATACATGCATGCTGATAATATCAGCAAATGGCTTTTCTTCTGGCTTTTGTAGAGCCCAGGATGTGGGGTTGGTAGAAATTTTGGTTGCCAAAGTCGGTTCCCTTGCATAATAATAAATAAGCTTTATTCTCGTAATGACAAAGGATATCTGTATACAATCAAGTGATAAAGTCACAAATAGGTATAGCACCAGGATTGGCAAGACATCCTGTTTCAACACAATTTCTATGTGTGTAGGCCTATTCCAATTATGAGTGCCCAAATTGTAGCAACACGTAGAGAGTAAATGGGAACAATTTCAAATTGCGGAATTATGATGATCACCAAATTTGAGGGTGGTGGAGTGAAAACACCGGAAATAGAGCTTCAAAGATCCATGCTTCTCTTCAATCCTGAGAAAGAATCTTATCATATTAAATCCGATCGAATTGCAGGTTTTTTCAAAATGAATGATGCGGGCGGATCTTGACATTTGAATGATATTGGTACAAGCATAACAGATGATTATTATAAAGAATTCTGAGATATAGGGATTATGAATTTGAAATTCAAATTGTGGTTGTGATATGCTACTCTTTAATAAAAGCAGTAGTTCGTTGACTTTTGAAGCAAAATAGCAAGAGTTTTACTAAGAAGTGCATGACAAGTCTTTGTTGAATCTGTCAAAGATTCAACCATTATTCATAAAGTTCCAAATGAGTACTAGAAAGAGTAATGAACCTGAGTACTAACTACGACTAAAAAATGAGTCCCAGAATCTAGTACTCTTTGAGTTCGAAAATAATAGTGCTCATTTCAGAACTCTTTGGGGCTCGAAAACACAGTACCTAATTCGCAATCAAAATTACAATTCTATGGGTTCGGAAGCACAGCACTTAATTCGCACTCATTAGATTACTCATTTAATGAGTTGCATAGGAATAGCACTTCCATCCGTCGATAAATGCCATACGGCATATGTACCCTCTATACCACATGCGCACATCCATCGAAGAACTGCATTGGCAATTATACATTGATAAATTTGGATCAACAAAATATGCGCAAGAATCAAAGCGCAGTTAGTGAAGTGGGCACACGTTGGAAAAACTGAAAGTAATGTCGGATAGGATGGAAAACGTTTTTAGGACCAGGGAGTACTATAAATAGAACTATACCGTGAGGTTTCACACACGCTGAGTGAGCGAACAGCTGGAGGCCGATTCATTCACTGCGTTATTCCACTCCTCTTCACAATAATTACGTTCGACTTGTACAGTAGACCAGTATTAGGAACCCAAGATGCTTACAAATGATGTTCCTGATATATTTTCATAATAATACACATTCTGTCATTCTGCTATTGAGTCTATTCTATTTGTTATTATCCTGGTTTGCAAATTAAGTAGAAGTATTTTATAGTGTTTCATTTGTTTTGTACTTTATTTTGTGTTCAAAACCTAAAACCCGAATTTTCTGCGTTAATGAGCAACATTTCCCCAAACGTATTTGATCCTTCTGAAAAATAGGACATTGCCTATAAATTTTGGACTAATTATCTTCCTTATCCTACTCAGTTTACCGGAATGGAAAAATGCATAAGTCACTAAACTGTTTTCCATGAAGAAAACCCATGTTCATAAAACAGAAATTCATTTACTAAAATCATGCTACAACATACAAATGTGGTGGAAATAGCTTGCATATCAAATAGTCACACAAATATACGTCTATGCAAATACACGTAATTTATCAAAAAACATTAGTATCACATTAGTACACATCTTCATCATCGTCCATTTCGAGAATTTACTGAACTTCCTTCCGGAATCGTCTTCTGATAGACGTAAGTCATTCATTTTTCTTACAAATCCTTTGAAAAAAATATTAGATATTCTGACAAAAACGGCGTCTTTTTCGTTGCCGTCAAACATAAAAGCATCATGAATAAATGAAAAGCATTTTACAAAAAGCTTAGTGCATTTTTTCTGATCGGGAGATGAATTAAAGAATGCGTAGCATAAAATTTCAAAATTGAACAATTCACTGGAGAGAAACTTCAGTAACAGTAAAGAAAACAGTAAGCTTTCTTTTCTACTGATGTAGCTAGACACATAAAAAAGGGCGTTTTGTTCTCCATAGGTTAGCTTGTAACCTCCGCATGAATATTGTCTATGGTATCTAAAGCGCTTTCATCGATTGAAGAAATGCAGCAACTATCCGAATGATTAAAAATATCACAGCCGTCTGTTCCAAGAAACTGGAATAAAGAAAGTATCTACGAATTACCCGCGAAGTTGATTAGCACCCCAAACAAATCACTTTATTGTAGTTTAAAAAATAAAAACAAAAAACTAAAACATGAAGATTGTGACATTTGCACTCGGTTGCCTGCCAAAAACAAATGTACAGACCGTTTCCTAATTTATAAATTCACTTGCAAAATTTGCAATCAAATTTATGTTGGCCAAACCTGCAGACCTTTCAAATTCCGCTTCATGGAACATAAACGTGCGATCCAGAAGCAGGACAGGTCTAGTGCTTTAGGTGAACATTCGCAGCATGGCCTGATATCTATTGATGATTATGACTTAGACATCCTGGAAAAGTGCAGTGACGCGCTAGACACGAGACTGTCAGAAGCAAGACACATAAAGATGATTTGTCCCTCACTGAATCGCGAGCATGAACTGACCGTATTTTAAATCCAACTCACCATCACCTATTTTAAGACGAGTTTGACTGTCAGTTTGTCCTCTTCACGATCGTCCCTAGACAAAGCGAGAATTTGTGAAACGCGTCGGGACCTTGTAAATTTTCTTTTACGGCACTACTGCAGTTTAGTGCACCCTAAAACAACGGCGCATTCTCCCGCAAACGATGACTACGCACATTACACCGAAGCGCGCGCTCGGTGTAATGTGCGAAGACGAAGACGAAGACACACGAAGACACAAAGACACTCATTTATAGCTATAGGGAAGAACGAACGGCATTCATTCTGTTGATTAAATCATGTTGTTCTCACCTGCATTTTAGGGTGCACTAAACTGCAGTAGGGGTAAAAGAGGGTGCACTAAACTGCAGTAGGGGTAAAAGAGGGTGCACTAAACTGCAGTAGTGCCTTCTTTTACATAAATTATTAATATATTTATATTATATTATAAATATATTATATTAATTTATATAATTATTACGCCAAAAAGCAAGGAGACTTTTTCATCATCAGCCTTCTGGTCTGATCAACAGAATGAACAATCGTCAACTCCTGTTAACGGCTATCCTCTACATCAACTCTGTTGACCAGGACCCCTACTCCAGGTCAAATGTGGTTCAATTTGCAAATGATCAAGTGAAGTATTTGAAAAACCGCCTCAACCTCGTCTTCCTACAAACATGTTTGGATTACCATGTAACGCAGAAGTTTGCCAAAATTAAGATCCCCTCAATCACTGAAGAAAGTGCAGCAATAACCAGGAAGAAAACAAGTTTGGAGATGGAAGTCATCCGACAGCAGCTAAGAAGCCTACAGTTGAAAGAAAGCAACAGTGAGGCGAGAAGAGGTTTCGAGTACCTCCATCTAGTACGAAGATGGAAAAAGGAGAATATCGAAGAGTTGCTGTACAAACTCAATGCAGCGTGGTCAAAAGAAGAAACAAGGATCTACGAAACTCACAAGAAGAAATGGTGTCAACTCACAGGAAGGAATTATCCAATGTCTCGAGGTGAATATGAAGAAAAGCAATCACCGAAGTTTCTTTTCCCTTATTATGACACTTTTTTATGTATTTCACCTGTGTCTGATCTTTTGAACACTAGTGGCGTTTTTGATGAGTTGGTGAGTTGTGAAATACCGTCAGTTCTAAAAGACCTTATTCAAAAAGGTCCTAAGTACCGTATCCCTCATAAGGTTGATAACAACCTTATTTCTAATGCTGAAAAAGAGCTTGACAAGCTCATTTATCGTATAAGATGGAAAAATGCCATATCTGATAACGACTGCACTGATAATAGGCTAAAAATACCTTTTGGCAGAAACCGAATTACTCTACCCCCAAAATTGTCGGAAAAAGAGGAATCGAACCTACAACTGTTTCGTTATGAAGTTATGAATCTAATAAAACAACAGAAAAGTCATAACAATCAAAAAGTAAAAAGAATTTCTAGAAACATTAGTGATTCCAAAGTCTTCATGAAAGAAAATAACCTCACAGTGGCCCCGTCAGATAAAACCAATAGATTAATTCTTATTGACAGCGAAGATTTGATAGATCAAACTGAATCTGTCCTAAATGATGAGACCACATACAGAAAACTTGAAAAATCGAACAACAATAAATTAGAAAAACAAGCTAACATGATTATCAGATCTGCTTGTAAAAATAATTTCACAAAAAAAGAAGTTGAGCAATTTTTGAGCTGTGGTACCGAAGCAGCATCGTTTAGAGCGGTCATAAAAGACCACAAAGAAATGTGTGAAAACGGACTTTATCCAGTCCGACCGATTGCTCCATGTATCAATAACCCTACTCAGAAGATAGATTGGCTTGTGACTAGAATACTAACTCAACTGATGGAATTGGTCCCAGCCCATTTAAAAAACACAGAAGATCTGATCTTAAAACTAAAAAACATAGAAAGAAGTTGCAAAACCAATACCATCTTCTTATCCCTTGATGTTAAAAACTTGTACCCCAGCATCCCGATTGCTGAAGCAATTTCAGAAGTTATAAACTTTACCGCTGAAAATTGGGATAAAATAGATAATTACGGCCTTGACCTTCAGTCGATAGAAAATATGCTAAAATTTATCTGCTACAATTACGAAATACGGTAATTTCTTCCAACAAATCAAAGGCTGTCCGATGGGCACACATTTCAGCCCACCATTCGCGGTTATTTTTATGAATAGCTTAGAAAACAAAGCTCTGAAAAAATTGAAAGACAATCATAATATTTCGCCAGACATGTACGCAAGGTACATTGATGATATAATAATGGGTCCATTCCCGACCAATGCAGATTTCGATATCATATTAGAAACTTTCAACAGTATAAATAATGATATTAACTTCACTATTGAGGTGCCGAACAAAACTCTTAACTTCTTAGATATTAGTATAAGCAATGCTAACAAAAAGATACTTTACTGTTGGTACCAAAAAGAAATGCACTCGGGAATTTCACTAGGAAAAGATAGTTTTTTCCCTGCTCACATAAAATCCAATTTTGTCACTAGTAGTATTAATAATGTTACTAAAAGATGCAACAACGAACATGACTTGAAGAAATCCCTCAATCAGTTAGACATAAAATTAAAAAACAACGGGTTCACCCACAATTTCTCTAGAAAATCTAAGTCTAGAAATAAAATAGTCTCGCAGAATACTAGTAACTTAAAATTACGTTTCATCAATGATCATACAGACAATAAAATTCGTCACTTAATAAAAAAATACGAATTACCCGCGAAGTTGATTAGCACCCCAAACAAATCACTTTATTGCAGTTTAAAAAATAAAAACAAAAAACTAAAACATGAAGATTGTGACATTTGCACTCGGTTGCCTGCCAAAAACAAATGTACAGACCGTTTCCTAATTTATAAATTCACTTGCAAAATTTGCAATCAAATTTATGTTGGCCAAACCTGCAGACCTTTCAAATTCCGCTTCATGGAACATAAACGTGCGATCCAGAAGCAGGACAGGTCTAGTGCTTTAGGTGAACATTCGCAGCATGGCCTGATATCTATTGATGATTATGACTTAGACATCCTGGAAAAGTGCAGTGACGCGCTAGACACGAGACTGTCAGAAGCAAGACACATAAAGATGATTTGTCCCTCACTGAACCGCAAGCATGAACTGACCGTATTTTAAATCCAACTCACCATCACCTATTTTAAGACGAGTTTGACTGTCAGTTTGTCCTCTTCACGATCGTCCCTAGACAAAGCGAGAATTTGTGAAACGCGTCGGGATCTTGTAAATTTTCTTTTACATATAATTACAATTATTACGCCAAAAAGCAAGGAGACTTTTTCATCATCAGCCTTCTGGTCTGATCAACAGAATGAACAATCGTCAACTACTGTTAACGGCTATCCTCTACATAAAGAAAGTATCCTGAATTTTGCTGCAATAAGAACCTGTTCGTTCATATGAAATTTTATATAACCCCCAAACATCTGACGATAAATGCCGAATTCCCCTTCCAGGTCATCATAACTTTGCAAATTTCCTAGAAGAATTTATTCAACATAAGCATCTTTCAGGAGCGATTCAGATAAATCAACTATTCTATCTAGAGTTTGCATCAAACTGGAACGTGTCTCTGTGTTATTTTGTCTTCCGTAGATTTCCTATCACGTCATATTTATTTCCAAACATTTTTACTGATGTCCTGCAGAAACGAAAGTTGCGAATCACACGAGGACGTTATTGATTTTCTATCAAAATCATTAAGATGTTTATCATCTGTCGTGCTTCTGTTTTTCAGAATTTTCCACATGCGTAAGATGCCGTTTCAAAGGATGCCGGTTCTTGCTTGTTATCCTGTGCGAGACAGCGACAGTTCTATCGTTAAATATTTCAGTTACTAATTCTACATTTTGTTTTTCAAATGATGTTGGATAAACTGCTCTTTCAGTGATAACAATTCTTCGTACAGCAGCGTTGAGCTCTGATTTATGAAGATCCTTGATATCTGACCATCTAGCTGAAACTTCCTCCGTTTCGCCTGGGGGAACAAATTTTAAGGTTTAAACCTTTTCAGTTATTCAGTTAACCCTGAACTCTTTAACAAATGAACGGTATCGAATAACAAATACAGAGATCTGCTTTGGTCGTTTGGGTGAGGAATCTTAAACGATGACGCCCGATTCAAAGTCATGGATGAGATTCTTGTGCAATTTTCTATTTACCGATAAATTGTCACTCATTATTCCCCTGACTACAGCTCCAGCCTCTTCCACCTGTTTTATGATTTTCAAGAATATCTGCATCAAAAACTCCGCATCAAGTATATACACAGGAAGGAAGCGAACTACAAAAGCTTTGCTGCCAAAAATTGGTTTCAGCATGAATGCTAGAAGTGTTCTGGCTAACTGTTTTGGAAAGTCAACAGAATATCCTACGACGTGTCCCCCATCTAAATCTCAAGGAGGGCTTTATATATATATATATACCTCATCAAATAAGAGCATACAGTTGCTTTGGAGATTTGAGACATTATCAAAATACAATTCTGTCAAAGAACTGGTCAAAGCTTCAGATCCTACTGTCTGTGAATCGCCCAGTGCACGAGTAAGAGTTCTTGCATGAGAAAGGCACAAAACTTTTCGCAACAATCTGTAGGCACCACGACTTACCAGGTAGATTTTCATGGCTTGAATTGTGGTCACCGAAGAAAATCGTCGATTTTCTGGTGTGATGCCATGAAGTTGAAGCTGTTAGAGTATAAATTCAAATGTTGCTGTATAACAATCGACGGTCCTGATAGTCTCCAACAAATTCTCCGACGCAGCAGTTAATTCACAACTCAATTTTATTTCTGAATTTTTCACGTGAACGATAGCGGCATCAATCTGTGACCACCGAGTAATCTTCACCTGATATCCTAGGATTTCCTGCAAATTGTGAAAAGAAACTTGTGTATGTTTACTATAACCAGATATCGAGAAATCTTTCTTGATCAACAAAGAATATTCAAATTTGGTGAAGTTCGAGTCAAAAGAAAGAAAACGCACGAAAGTATCCGATTTTATGACAAATATGTTAGGATAGTCCTTCGTAGCGATTTCATTAATGAACGAGCTGAAATCGGATGGCAAAATGTCCAGCTCCTCAAATTGCAGAAACTCGTCGTAATCTGATCTTG
Organism: Prostheceraeus crozeri; assembly: GCA_907163375.1. Taxonomy (NCBI): domain Eukaryota; kingdom Metazoa; phylum Platyhelminthes; order Polycladida; family Euryleptidae; genus Prostheceraeus; species Prostheceraeus crozeri. The sequence continues at coordinate 146,420 of CAJQUW010015814.1, read as the reverse complement.
CCGACGAAGATACACGTCTAAATGAATGTCTCGGCGCTGAAGATTTACAGTTCGACGTTGAAAACTTTAAGGACACCCCGGAAAAACTGAAGGTGGATCAACATGAACTTCACGGCTGAAAAGTTTCTTCATTTTGCTGTTTGATGGCCAATGCATACGACAAATACCCATATTTCTTTTTGCACCATTTCTTTTTGCTATGCACATGGCTTCTCTACGACCCTCTGATTGCGAAAGCAGTATGATAAAATACGCCGACGACGTTATGACATTAATGCCACTCTATAATGACACAGAAGCCCATCACACACACACATATAATTAAGAAAGAAATAGATCACGTAGCCAACTGGTGTGAATTACATGGGTTAAAACTGAATCCTAATGAAACCAATGTGATGTGCTTTTCTCGGAAAAGACCATCTGACATGTGCCAAAACGTAGCCCAGTCTTCACAGGAACAATTGAAGATCCTCGGTATTTTGCATGATCACAAATTAACTTACGACGAGTACAGTGATAATATATGTAAAAAAGCTTCCCAACGTCTATATCTATTGCGCTCTTTCAAACCATATTTATCACGAAATGACCTGATCAAGATCTACAAAACGTATATTCTTTGTTTCCTGGAATACTGTAACCCAGTATTTCTGGGTCTGAGTACGTCGAATAATGAAAAGCTAAAGCGTGTACAGCGACGATGTCATCGTATGATTTGCGGAAATTCCTGTGGTGACCCCTGCCTTCCGAACATCACAGAAAGGCGCGAAGCCCAATCCCTTCGATTTTTTAAATCTCTGCTACAGACTGACAGCATCCTCTATGAACTTCTCCCGCCTTATCTACGAAACAGTCAAAAGCTTGTTATGCCTATGTGTCGGACAAAAAGAAGAACTGATTCATTTATACTAAAAGGCATCTCTCTGTACAACTCTCATACTCACCGTTAAGTCTCATCAATTCCGAATCACTCGTGAACACCTTGCGTTAACTCTACTGCAGCGTAATTTCCTTTGATTTTGAAAAAGTTTCTTTTCTATTATGTCAATGTTTCATCTTATAAGTTGTGTACGATTTCTAATTCATTGGAATAAACGGCTTATTATTATTATATGTCTTGTGCATTTTGAATCACATTTGGTAATGCACCAATCCATCTCTTTGCTTCTGTTTGGTCAGCAGGAAAGCGTTATATTGGTGTTTTTGAAGAGCTCGATGTGAAATAATTGGTTTTACACTTTCCGACACTACACTTTCTCGGCATGGTCGAACTTGTCAATCGTCACATGCACTTACTCACAAAACAATGACATTCGTTCGTCTTATGCAGATTCCCACACTAATGCGTGAATAAGCAAAACGATCCGCCTATTGCTAAATGAGCGCGCGTGCAACCTCCCGGTATTGTTCTATTTATAGTACTCCCTGTCAGGACTCAAATCAGAGTCAGAGACGATGGTAAAAGTTGACAGAACTCAAAGGATTGTCGGTGAGGATACTTTGATCCAAGTTGATTTCTTAAGTTCATTAAGAAAATATCGATAAAATGTCACAAGTTGGTTTGTAGAATCTTTTTTGTTTCACTGCACCCACTTCGATATGCAGGAACACAGAAACCGTCATTTCCAGTTGTTCGCACTCACTACCTACATTAGCGACCTGAGTGACGATTTCAGTGCAGGATCTACGAACAACTGTGTTGACTATGTATGATTGACGCCATCCCTCCCACAGTCGCTATTCAATCACATCGTCGAGAAGGGGTTCTCAGGGGGCAAAAAACGACATATTCAGTTAGCGTGCGCCGTCATAGCTGCCGTCTCAGCTGCATACCGACTCGCTGAATTTGGCCTCTTTGTCGCCTCATTTATTGATAATATATCACATTAGTACTTAACAAGCATTTTAGCACTTCATTGAAATTATGTTTGATAATTGTAGTACTCTAAGATTCATACTTAAATAGGACTTCATGATTTACAATTTATTTATTATTTATTTTGATTATTTATTCATTATTTTGATCATAGCATCGCATTTCAAAACAAATGTCCTCCTCGTTTTGTCTTCTTACAAAATCGTAAAGATCCGGATCATCTCATGCTCAATTAAACATGATTAATTGAATTGTTTTGTTGTCACGAACAAGACAAAACAATTCAAATGAATAATGCCCTGGCAATTCTCTGAAATTATGTATGTAATTAGACAAGCTCAGGCTTTTTCGTTTTTGCGCATTGCCTTTACAATTTTTTTTCGAAATTCACAACCTCGCTGCAACACACATCTAAAAGTTTCAAAAATGTTTATTGATTTTAACCTTCATAGATTCTACATCATCGCAAGCAGTCAGTGAGCTCACTATGAGACGCATTTTATGTTTCACATATGATTTTTGTGATATAACTTGACTGTATACACGTAGTTTGGCGTATTGCTTTCGTAAATGAATGGGCTATCAGTTGAGAATATTTTGTTTCTACTCAGTAATGCATAACAGTACATTACCCTTGTCAAGCATTTTCTTCAACATGAATACGCTCACGTGTATACAGTGCTGTGCATTAAATTAGAAACTAGCTTCTTTATTTTCAAAAATCATTTTTAAAAAAGAAAAACGTTTATTTTCGAAAAAAATTTGCTGTTGAGTCTTGATGAGCAATGTTTCAAACTGTGATAGAGTCAGCTGAACAGAGCAAGAAGCAAAACTTTATTGGTCCGCCTTTGTTCTTGATGACCGCCGAAATTCATCGAGGCATACTTCCAGCAAGATTTAGAAGCAAATCGTCAGGAATATGATGATGCCACACATTAACTATCGATGCAATCAACTCAGACTTTGACTTACGTTGTCTTACTTCTTTCGTCAGGAAGGTCCAAAGATTTTCCGCCGGGTTCAAATCAGGACTTTTTTCAGGACATGTCAAAGATCGAATACTGTTACTCCGCTTGAATTCAATTACCTTTTTCGCTCGATGAACTGGAGCCGAATCATCTTGAAAAATCAAGGCTCTTCCTTTGTAATACCGATTCATGCAAAGCACCACACGCGTGTTCTCAATATTTTGATGCAATCCTCTGTATTTAGGCTACAGTTCGTTCGCAGATATGAAGAAATCGTAGGGTACATGATTCGCTGTAAAACCACTTCATATACTAACTGATTGAGGGAATTTGACTATAGGCAACATGCAGAAGTTTTTATTGCGCTCATGGCTTTCTCGTCTGACTCTTGTATTACCTGCATGACATTCAATTTGAATTTTTGATTCATCACAAAAAAATGCAGTCTTCCACTTTTCGACACTCCAATTTTGATGAGTGGACGCGAGATAATCTTCGTCTTTTTGTTAAGAGTGGGTTTTCACCATTCTTCTCGAGACTAAACGCATTCTCACCAATCGTCGGCGGACAGAAGATGGATTCAGTGCTACACTAGTTGAATCTCTCCACTCCGCAGAAAGTTGCAAAGATGACATGTCGCGGTTTTTCAAGTACAGACGTCTTAGGATTTTATCGTCTCTTAGAGTCGATTTGCGTGGCCTTGCACAATTTTTGGGTTTGGACTCACTGTTCCGTAGTCTCCTGGAAACGGTTGCTGCTGAAATATGACTCCATCACGCTTTAATTCCAGAATGCATGCAACTTGACTGGAGGACATATCCTTCTTCTTCTTCCCCATCTTCTTTCATGATGACAATGAAGTAGCAAAATTTGACTGAATCTGAATTCAATTGCTACATGACTTAACACATCAATTAGTCGATTTAAATTCAAATTTTTGAAACGTCAGATCACAATACGTTCAGTAAGATATCATACATTGAATTTAGAATCAATTTGATTACAATGATTTGATAGCAAGAAATCGAAATTTGACCTTTGATAAAGTTTTATCAAGTTAGGGTTTATTTTATGAAAGTTTCTAATTTAATACACAGCTCTGTAAAGGAAGCAAATAACAGATTTCATCTTCTGACATGTTTTTTGAAAACTGTTTTGTCGTCTCAGATGGATATGAAGCATTGGTCTTTGTTACATTTTCACACTCGAGTGGCGTTCAACAGAGGAAGTCATATGGCAGTCTCAGATGTGCGCTATATCGATGAATTATAGAACAACTAATTGGAAGCAATATCAAATTATGATGCGGTGAATGGGAATCCTGACTGCTTTCATATTATTCGGAACATTTAATAATCAGGCAATATTTATCGCTGGCAGTGTGAAGAAGACTGGTGACTTCAATTGTAAACTGGTCAAATAGCGGTGTTAGGTACGTTTCAGCATGAGAGCAGATGGCTGATAGATGACCTCGTTCATCTTGATAGCTGACGGAAACCGGTCACATTTGAGAGCTGATAGCTGATAGAACCCGGTTACATTTGAGAGCTGATAGTTGATACAAATCCTGCCCCACATTCTCACGAATTTCCCTTAAACTTAACCGTTGTGGGTAGAAGTGGCCTGAGAGCTGTTGAGAGTTTCAATTATATAGTTGCTCTCAGAGCCCGCTTCCACTGCTATCGTCTATTAGCAAACAATGTTTGTGATTGTTTCTATTTTTGGTTCATAGTTGTACTTGTGGTCACATCTGAGAGTTGCTGATAGCTGACTATCGGGTATTTGATCATATTTTATCGCGATGAACAGCAGTTGCACAACCGCCGCAACCATCGCCCTTCTTCAAAAAATGGGAAAGGCAAAGAGCAGAAGCTGTTGGGTACGTGAATGGATCGCGAAGCGCAAAGCGCACGGAGCATGCCACTCTCTGATCCTAGAGTTGAAGCTGTTTGTTCGAAACGGCTTCCGTAATTTCCTGTAGGTAAGTGTTTTCAAAGACGAGCACCATCTACGAGAGACTATTCCAACACAATTGGAGCAACTATTAAAATCAGAACATGAGGTCTTTCGTCCGCTCTAAGTTGTGTTGACGCGGAACTGTTGTCAATCACAAGAACATTGCTCTAATGGCATCATATTAAGCTATGTTCTTGTCATTAACACCAGTTCGGCGTCAACACACGACCTAGAGCGGAAGAAAAGCCTCATGCTTTGATTTAATTGTTACTTCAATTATCTTAAAAAATATGAATCGATCCATTGCTCTCACTTTTCTGTACAAATTATGCAGCGGGTCACATTTCTTCAAGAGACTATTCCCGCAAAGGAAAGGTTGACGGTATTGCTCCGCTGTCTCGCTACTGTTAAGTATGATATTCTTAGTTAAGTGAATAATCTAGGCTTGGTGGGTTGTTTGTCTTATTAATTGAAGTTAGTCCTATAATCGAATGGCGGCTGATATTCGTGTCGTCTTACATGTATAGTTTGGATTGCAATCCCGGGTGCTATTCCAAATCTCGGGATTTCGGGATGATAGAAATGTCTGAATCCCTGTATACCCATGACTGCAATACATGCACTCAATGACTACAAAATGGTCATTGATAAAACATCTCTAAATAACAACTAAAAGTAACAACTAAATAAATCCCGGAAGAAAAATTCTAGGACCTCGAGATTTTAAACATCAACGGGATCCCGTGATTGTAATCCACATCGTGAAAAAATGAAAATAATGAAATAAACGAAAAGTGTATGTTTATTCAGTTTCCTAATGTCGGTCACAAACAATAGGCAATTTTCAGGATTCGGAAAGCCAAGTGAAAGTTTCTAATCATAACTTTAATTTGCATGACAACACTAAACAAATCATAAGAAAGTTAAATAATTAAAATAATTAAGACATAATAGCTCACAGTTACTATAATGAGTGTATAATTGACTATTACGTAATACTTTATTGACAATAATTAACAACTTTCATTTGACATTTCCAAATTCTGAAAATTAACAGTGACAAATGACCAATGCATTTTCTCTCATGAACAACAAAGGTTAGGAATCTACTCGAAAATTTAAATCAGTTCCCCATCAAGATAATGGCATCATGTTCTGGTAAGTATGGAATAAAGTAGAAAATTTTCCTTTGTTTTGTTGCATTGGTTGATTGTATTGGTTTGGCAGGTTATGTGGCTTGCGCTGTATTTCTTTTACATCGATGTTCAAACCAGCTGATATTGTCTGAAAGGCGCCTTTTCTCTTTATTCGGTCCCGATATGTCTTCTCCGTTCGATGCGTCCTACAAACAATGATGGTTCTGACAAAGTGCAATCAAACGTTTAGTTAACTCAAATGTCAGCTCAAATGACAAACTCGAAGCTGCTTCACATTCTGGAATTGATTTATTAGGCACACCGGCGTCCGGCATCCATCATTAAAAAATCGAAGCACCCGTCGAAATGCAGACACAACCGCTTAACGACAACAATTGATCATGATGAGTTTTTCTCTGTTACGTGCTTCCAAAGATCGAAAAATACTCATCAGAGGCATGTATGTGGTGATACGAATAATAAGGAAGGACAGACACAGACTTTATTTTATTCTAGAACGATGTGCGCCGAGACTGTGCTTTGTTCTACATAGTGACATGACCTTGAAACGACAGGAGTTGGTAACCGCAGGAGCAACATAGCCCTACCATTTCCATTTGTTATATGATTTCGAACAATGTAGCAATGTTCAGAAAAATTTTACGCAGTTTATAATACTGCAATCAAATAGCGCCGATAAGTTTTACCTTATCAAAGTACGTTGCTCATGAGACAATCCTTTATTGGTTCCCCTTCAGTCACATAGTTTATCACTAAGTTAATGAAATAGAATAAGATGAATATGTTCGACTGTACAAATAATTGACACAGAAGTCTTTAAATACACTAAACATGCTCTCAGAAATGTTGAAATGCAGAAATATTGAAATTGTTAAGGTGGAGTTTCAGCGATTACTTATAAATCGGTTCAATGTGGTGCATCACATTTGCAAAGAAGTCGCGCTTGTCATTTTTTTGCAGAAATTATGAAACACTTAACAAAAACTTGTGGACAGTTACCAATGAAAAGCTGAAAAAATCCTAATAAAAGTCAGACTTAAGAAGAGTGTTCCGAATGCCGTGCATGATTGCCAAGCTCAGCCTCTGCCACAGTCACATCTTTTTTATCCCCTTTTACTGCACTTGCAAGGTCGAATAACGGAAGCACCAGTCCTCAAACAGATACCAATTCTGAATGTCTTACTGTCCAATGCTGTACCTAATTGGGATATTGTCAGTGCAGATAGCCAAGCGCCAGATTTTGATGATGCTGCTGAATCTTCCCAACTCAAATTGATCTACGGCTCTTTCTAACAAAATTTGCAATCCGAAGCTGGAATAAAATCCCACTTTTTCTGGAAATCGGGGTTCTGTGGCACTACTTGATGACGCGATGACCATTCATTAACAGCTGCTTGTCTGATATCTGCTGATCCAGTGTGACTTTAAAGGATAGAATCAATCAGAGGAGTTGCTGCATGGATAGACGATGCGTAAGCAGGTAATGCTACATCAATTTCCCGGCGGATACCAGTACAGTCCGGCAGCCACAACGAGTTTCTGCAGGGAACGATGCCGAAAATGAGACTTTCACAGAATGATGTACACCCTATGCCTACTATGAATCTGCACGTCTGCCGAGTTCTAGTGAGTTCCTCTTCTTGTCAGACAGGATCAAAGAAATTCACAGTTAAATCCGATGGGACGCAGATTTCAGTTTTTGGCAAAAATGAAATTTTCTATGTTCTCTCTCATTAAACGAAAGCTGCAGGGATCTTCAAGCAATCACACAATGCGCTGGGGATGTGTTCACAGCAAATCAAAGAGATTTGTGTATTTATGTGATATGTGTAGCGTGTGTGCTTAGCTTGATCGTCTTCTCCCGATAGAAACGAAGAAGCAATTACATTGCAACAATGTAAGAAAAAATCTATTTATAAATTCTTAGATTCAGATAGAGAGAGACGCAAATTTTCCTTTTTCGTGGCTTCGCCAAATTTTGGAGAAGATGATGACGCGTTGAATCGTCGTGTCTGCGTTCACCAATGGCTGAATGTCGGATCGAAAGGTGAGAAGCCGCTGAAAGATAGAGCGATGAAGTTTCCTTAATTTGATCTGTGATTCAGTCAGAGGTCAGAGATAATGATTCAAGGCATATTGGTGATATTATGTTTATGGCGGCGATTTCAACGGTGGTTATTTTCTACAACGGCCAGTCGTCCGAGGGATTATGCAGAAAACTCTAGCCATTGTACACGAATTTATTGCATTGAAATAAAAACTAGACCACTCTCAAGGGATAGAATATGAGGAGGAGCACAAAAAACATTCTAGCAGCCCTAAATTTGAAACATGTAAGTGATTGACAGGCTATAATAAACACAACAGAGTCTTGCGTTGACGAGAGCTTCCACGACAGTGAATGTTCTCTATAGTAATCTCACCAAGGTGATCAAGCGTCATGTGAGAAATGAACATCGCATTTTCATTGTCATCAGACGTTTAAAATCTTGGGAAAACAAGAGTCGCGTTGACGAACAGTCAGGTTAGGATTGCATGCTTATGAGACTGTTCAGAAAAAGAGGCTGTCACATAGGAGTCATAGTGCAGAATAGTCAACATTGGGTAGTCTAAGGACTTCAGTGTATCTTCCATTTAAATATCAGTATCTATTTCTCACATCATCTTATTTCATTATGTAGTCATGGATGCCAGCATGATTTGAATGTTCATGTACTTGTACAAGTGTTTGAAAATTCACTGAAATTAAGATAGTGTCAAATTAGTTATTTTATGCAGTTTATGTTGTCTGCTGCAGAAATATAGGAATACACTTTGGAGCGAAGGCCTATGGTCTGGGAGCACGCGACGCCACTGGTCATAACTTTTGGCATGGAATATCTTCAGGTCATTTCCTTTCATGTCCATGCATCCGTCCATGAAGCTAAGCAAATTTAGATTTGGCGAGTCTTTTAATCAAGCACAAACATTTTGAGCATCTATATTCCCATTCAACCACACTTTCGCATACATCGACGATCAGAAACATGAAAATGGCACATGTATATAATAGGAAATGACCTGAAGACATTCCATGTCAAAAATTTTGGCTCTAGACATAATACTTTCCAGTTGATAGGCCAAAATATAGAAAATTTCATTTTAGTAAAAAACTGAAATCTGCGTCCCATTGGATTTAACTGTGAATTTCTTTGATCCTGTCTGACAAGAAGAGGAACTCACTAGAACTCGGCAGACGTGCCGATTCGAAGTAGGCATAGGGTGTACATCATTCTGTGAAAGTCTCATTTTCGGCATCGTTCCCTGCAGAAACTCGTTGTGGCTGCCGGACTAGTACCGCTTTTACGGATGGGCAACGTTGCTTGCAACGAACTACTCTCAGAAAAGTTGACGTTTGTTATGTTTAAAACACTCTGTCGAATGACGGAGTCAATAGATTGCAGAACCTGAGCATTCAGATACGCTTTTGTTGTTATCTGTACACACAAAAATCTCAGTATCGCAAATCAATGGATAAGAAGAAAGAAAGCCGCATGAGCATCGATAACTTTCAATAGATCAATCATGCGCTCCAGACATTGTTGTGATCACAATATTTTCACATATGTGCATGTGTGAAATTACATTTATGTCTGGCAGGACTTTTTCTATTGAATGTTTTACATGAGAATCTTTCACATCGCATAAAAAGACGAGCTCTGATTTAGACGGATTAACATGAAGACCAAAGCGTGATAATATTGGAATGATGTCATTTATAGATAAGATAACAATGACCGGCGGTACGCCAATAGCCCCATCATCTAAATACCAAATGTTTAGTGGAGCAGAAACATTCTTCGTGATGCTCGAGATTCCTAAAGCGAACACTGATGGTCCGAAAGGATCAACTTGTTGTAGACCGATGGATGATTCAATACTTCTATCACCGAAAAGTAATGAAGACGCTGACGAATAGGCTTGTAGCATCATTTGATAAATTTCTGAACTTCAGACATAACAACATCTAAAATGATCACGTCTCATACTATTAAATGTTTTTGCAATATCTAACTTCACGATTACATGGCCATTATTATCAGGATTTTCAACATACTTTTGAACCACATGAACTGTAGCCTCGCATCCTCCACTACAAGCAAATCCAAGTTGTTGCGGCATCAGCAGAGCTGGAAAAATTCCACTGAAATTTTTTAATTCCAATTCCAATTCCAGAGCAGAAATTTCAATTTCAATTCCAGTCGAAACAGTTCAATTCAATTCCAATTCCATAATGAGATTCAATTCCGATAATTACATGACGCGTATAGTGTATTATGTTAATGTATCTAAAGTTTTTTCGCTTCAATCTATCCTATGTGCCCTTATTCTATCCTCGTTGTTCCTGTGTGCCTTTTCCCTGCGTCGTTCCTATGTGCGTTCTCATGTTCATAGTTCATATTTCTTGTGTACATGTACGTGTATATATGTAGCCGGTCAACCTACGCCATTTTCGTTTCGTAAACGAGATATTCAATCATCTCGTGAAAAAGAAAATAGAAAATTAACGGTCAGCAAAGAATCAAACGCTGAGAGAGAGAGAGAGATGCGAATAAATCTATTAATGAACTGATAGAAGAAAGAAATTCAATGTGCGAATAACGTGATTGTTGATGAAAGAAAAAACAGTGGTAAAAATGATATCATGAAAACTGATTAATGGTCCATGTTAAAAAAGGATCGGAGATTAAAAATTTCGTGATAAGAACGAAATGTGGTCTGGTCGAATGCTAACGAGCAGAGATTAAAGGAAGCTCTTTCAATTTTCAAGAGAAAGTGAATTTATCGTCAAGTGTCAAAAATTTGTATAAATTAGAAACGATGAGAAATTGAAACAACAGCAACACATACGACATCTTCAGTAGCTGTTAGAAGAACTCCGGGCTCTCGCGGTGTGACTTAACTACAGAAGTAACAACTGCAACTGCCTACCAGCGAACAACAACACAGCAGCGTATGCGGCAACACATCAGCGGGCGCGATTGAAGATTGACGGTATGAGTGACACTGCTCACCTTGCTCACCTTGTCGACCCTTGTCCACCGTATCCCAGGGTAGGTCCAGTCCTCTTTTTCCATTCCTTCCGGTTGTGGACCAGGGAGGCATCCACTCCTTTTGCCTTCATGTCGGCGGTTACTGTCGCTGTCCAGGTCTTCTTCGGTCGGCCTCTACCTCTTCTTCCTTCCACTTGCAGACGTGATGCTTTCTTAAGGGGATGGCTCTCTCCGCGACGCTGCACATGACCAAACCATGACAGCCTTCTTGCTCTTGCCACTTCTTGAATAGGACTATCTCCACATTAGATCTTATTTCTTCATTGGTCTTCCGGTCCAAGCGTGTGTAGCCCTGCATCGACCGTAGCATCCGCATCTCCGCCACGTGCAGCTTCTGCTCATCTGTCTTGAGAGGGGCCCAGCACTCAGAACCATAAAGGATTGCTGGCCTGATCATAGAGGAGTATACTTTGCTCTTTTTCTTCAGTGGCATCCTTCTGTCACATAGCAATGGAGTCAGTCTCTTCCATGTGTTCCAGCCGTAACGTACTCGATGTGCAACATCACCTGCGCTGGTCACCTCAGTATTGACCATGGACCCCAGATATTTAAAGCAGTCCACACTCTTCACCGGATGACTCTAAATCTCCATAGTTGTTCTTCTTGGATCGGACGACAGATATTCGGTCTTGGAACGGCTTACCCTCAGGCCCTTGCTCTCAAATGTTCTCCTCCATGCTTCCAACCTTCGCTCTACATCTTGATGACTGCTCCCAAATATTACGAGATCGTCGGCGTATAACATATCCCAGGGACCACCTCTTCTGCAATCCTTGGAAATTTCATCCATTATTACGATGAAGAGAAAAGGGCTTAAAGCTGAGCCTTGATGTAGCCCAACCGAGGAAAGGCATGACTTTAAGCTGGGTTATGACATCTTACACCGCCATTGTGCGAAAAGTGGACGCGTCTGTGCGACAAAGCGGAAAGTCGGATTTCTATGGTACACGCGTTATATATTGCCCTTGATGTACTGTCCTCGTCACGAAACCGATCGGGTGTTTATTGTACTTTAATAAATTGAATAAAGCGGCATATCTTGTAGATTTTTTCTGGCACGAAGTGGGTGGCCTTTCATTTAGATGCAATCAATCTGTTTGACATAATCAGTGTCCTGGATAAAGATTGATATATTTATGACATCCTGGCTTACATTATAATAGGCATTCAATGAAGCCAGAAGGGCCAGAAGCGGACGAGCTCATCCTCTAAATCTATGGCAAATTTCCAATAACCAATGTGACGAATATTTCTATGAAAATTTATCTTGCCTTCCGAGAAAAGGGCAAGGTTAAAAATATTGCCCTGCGACATTTTTGATATCATGGCAGATTGCCTTAACTGATTTAGAGGATAAATTAATGCACAAGAGGGAACAATAAATTCGCTATCAATCCTATCTATTTCATGGAAAGTTGAAATATGTCAAATTTTGACAATGTGTCAAACCGCAAAGATTCATTTGTTTCTTAAATTATAGGTCAGATACTTTTCTGAAACCATTCATTCCCGCTTGTATTTGATATTTTGACCATTAAGTTTCGAATATTTGCCATAGGAATGAGCTTTTCATGTACAACGCTTCCTAGAAATTTCAGATTGAACCTTTGAGACGCATTTGCATATTGCATGAGTTCATTAATCATATATTAATTACCATATTTCACCTTTCTTTTCTGCTAACTTAATTCATCCTTTACCATCTCCTATGCATCATAGCTCTGATCAGTGCATATATACACTATAGTACTACATACTACATACTGCTATATACTACATACTATACATCTTATAGGATGATTACCGTTACATAGTAAGTTGATTTGCTAAGAAAAATGAGCCAATTCCTTCACCAAAGTAATTGCAATGTTAGATAATCGCCCCTCTTCTTAGCGTTCTTCCAAACATGATCTTAAGCTTTGAAAGGAAGCAGAAAACGACGAATATACAGCGACAAAAGATCGCCACGTGCGAATCTGCGAGGACGTCTTTAAGGTTTTAGGTAGACGTTCTTGAATGCCTAAAACAAAATATGTTGAGACGATTCTTAATGCAATTCTAAATATTTTTTTAAGATATTGCTACGCATTGACACAGGACATTTGAAATAATTGATCAGCCTTTATATAATGAAAATTAGAAATAAATGTTAAATAGACAGCTTAATTCAATAATAAATGCTTAGCAGCGAACACTATAGCTTTTATCGGTTCATTCATCAACCGAATAATGTCACTCAAAACTTCCCTCCTAATAATTCTACAGCATCCTTTTTTACATGTTCAATGATTTTCATCTCGGATTTCGATGCATTTGTCATTTACTTACAATTTTCTGGTCAAGCAGAAATCGGCAAATTCAAATACTGAGAAGGTCGGATCCAAAACGGTGACTTTTATCACAAAAAATGAAAAATTCATATCTTTTGTTGATTGGTCACATATGAAATATCAGTAAACGTAAACCGCAGCGTTTTTTTGATGCACAAATGCATGCAAGTATATAATATCTAGTAATATTCATATGTAAAATTCAATTTGCACGACTAGTCTCGTATTCATGCCCGTAAACTAAAATAGGCTATATACACACGGGAGCTATTCAGTCTGAAGAAAAATGTTAGATTTACTGAGGATTTGTGAACATAACCCAACACATCACCCACAGCCTTGTTCGTAAGGCGGAGAAATATGCTATTTCATTTTTAGTCTTTTCCCACGCGTTGGTGAACACAGTTGAAATCCGATGACACATGTACTGCATTCTTGTTGAATCAGTTAATTGGGCGACAATGGTGGCTCCTGCATCAGTTGTAATTGGAGTTTCTTTTACGTCTAGACCAGATTCGTCGAATGTTTCATTCAAAGCACTCAAAATATTGGCCGCCGTCTTCCTTTCTTCTTCGAATAATTTGGATCGAGCGGCATTGTGCACAAGCTGGAATTTCTCGTTAATCCAAAACACTAGAGGTCCAGAGGTCCGTATAGTGCACACGATGGCTCCTTCTGCTACCGCAGGTTGAATGAGCTCCTTGAAATTAGGTCGGAAGTGATCAAACTCGGCAAACACATTGTCTGACAGTGTTCGTTAGGCAAGTCGTTAGCCTTCACATTCACACGACCATATTTAGCTCCAATATCCAGCAAAGTTTGGGCCAATTGCTAAGCCGTCGTTTTGAATGTCCAAAAAGCTATACTCACCTCCAATTACATAAAGAGTCTCATTTTCTTTCAACCTGGTGGTGTCCTCTCTTGACAATATATTTTTGTTAAAAGCGAACTGTGGCATTGTCTTCTGTTTAGTCAAATCCTTGGTACTTTTCTCCTTTCGCTTGCTGCAGCTGTTCATATGACGATGTGCAGCTGATAGTAGTCCATAGTTTTCCCGAGTACCATTTTCATCTGGTGGTCCATGAGCTTTAAAAAATCTAGCTTCACAATGACGGCAAGCAACTAGTCGCGTAGACAGGATTTCATTTCCGGGGGACAATAAATGTGGCTCAATTAATGCAAGCCTATACTTAATAATTTCGTAAATCAAAAGAAACCCTAATATTCATTCATATCTGATTTGATTATGATCTAGTTTTGTATTTTATTGATCATTCATGATACACGATGAACATAAAATCATACAGTATATGCAAGTTTATATATAATATCTTCAGATGCATCCTTTAGATCTTTTTGTAAACATTATGCATTCAAGTATGTCCATGTACAACTACAATACGTATTTTTCATACCTTGGTAAAAAGTTACATAAAATGTACATGATATGACATCGTAAAAGAGACTTATTTGTTGTTAAGTCTCTTTATTTGAGCCCCAAACGAGTGTCATGATGCATTGCATAGCTTGAAAACAAAAAACAACGCAAAGTGCATGCGAGGCCTTTCGACCGGTTCTCTTTCAGGCATTACACCGGTGTGAAACAGTTACACAAGCATTTAAATTGTTGACACTATAGAAATGATAAATCACTGATATGTTTAAACAAAAATATGAAATCACTAAAAACAAAAATAGTTAAAGTCAATTACCAAGGTAAAGCTAAAGACAAAACGTTTTCATTTTGTACACATAAATTTGGCCGGAGGCATTTATTTGATATGCAGTGCCTCGGCAATGCGCAGACGTAACAGACTGCTGCGCCCCACATGAAATAAGACACTAAAAGCCGTTTCTGAAGGCATGCACTTTTGCTCGAATACATGACGTGTCATGATAGAGCTGGACGGAGGATGTTTGGTAAGTGGTCGAGTCTTACCTAAACGTAACCATTTTGGCAAGTGCTCGTTTACCCTTTCTTGAAGATGCCGACTTGTTCTGCCGATATATTTGCATCCGCAAACACACACAAAAGAATAGATTACGTTAGATTGGGCAGTAACAGGAAGGTGATCTTTCAAA
Source organism: Prostheceraeus crozeri (assembly GCA_907163375.1). Lineage (NCBI taxonomy): Eukaryota > Metazoa > Platyhelminthes > Polycladida > Euryleptidae > Prostheceraeus > Prostheceraeus crozeri. The sequence continues at coordinate 130,955 of CAJQUW010015814.1, read as the reverse complement.
GGAGCCACGGGAAATTTACGCACAGAGGAAACTACTTTCGGCTCAACGGCTGGAAAAACAGAAAAAATACTTTTAGCAGCTCTGCATTGCATAGCGTTGATATACAAGCCATATCGAGATGTCCCTGACAGGACAACCAGTTTCGGCGCCTGACCGACTATCTGACTCACAGAAATGAACATCTCTCGCGATCGTTGCGCAACAGGGGACCTGCGAAAATTATCCAAGCGCGCTACTGTAGGATTTCAGATTCTCACATGAACAAATTAATAATTCGACATAGAATGATGTCAATATACCCCCGTTTCAAACACAATGATTGTCCCCCGCTCAGATTTCATTTGGGGGAAAGCATGTCCCCCTTGTCCTCCCCCTTAGCTACGCCACTGCAAGCAACCCAAATTGCAAGTTCTCTCATTGTGCCTATAGTATATTTTAATCTAAGCATATCTGACCATGAGGATGTAAATGAACATCCTGTTATATTTCTCTTTGTCTTCTCAGTGAACTCCAAAACATCACTGCCAATAATTTCTTTGATATCCCTGTACGTGAGATCCCAGTCCAGCACAGATTCGGCGTCGGGGTCGGTCATGAACACTGTCAACAGTCACTGAAATATCTTATGTATGTTACATGATGGCATCGGTTTTACCGAATCAAACTTCAGTTATAGCTTTCTCATTAATTCATTAATGTTGTCATCAAATTCATTCTGTGACTTGAAATGTACATGTACTTCTGAATGTGTTCCCAGTAGTAGGGTCAATTCTCCTGCACGCAATAATTGTTGCACCAGTGCGTTTGATGAGATCGAAAATTGAGTCAACCGCAGGAGACCGACAATGATTTTGTTCAACGGCTGGCCGATCTCAATATTCAAGGGAGCCCCTTTCTATCCACAAGATGAGAAAGTAATCCCCCTCGTTTTCTTCAATTCCCATCGGGAATTATCAACACTAATTGAAGGTTCACTCGAAAAGCAGAAAGGGCAATCTCTCTCTTACGACGATTCTTTATTTGTTAAAAAGCGTTATCCGACGTGTTTCGTCTCTTAGGACAGTTTCAAGGGATACTGATTGAATGATTGCATCTTCCCTCGTCAGAAGCCCCTCACTCAAATGAACTGACAGCTCTTCAAACACAAATTAACCGAAGAAAATGCTCTCTAAGTAGAAGACTTAAGTTTGTTTTGAAGTTCAACAGACTTGCAAAATTCATGAAAGAATTGCTAGGCCTATGCAGAATTTGATGCAATCATCATGCAATATTGATGTTGCTGAGAAATTTATTATTGAACTTTTTCCTTGCATCTATTTTTCTCGTCTATTCTTTACTTCACTTCTCTTTCTTACTCCTTCGAATTATTTACACAGCGCCAAGTATAAGTGCATTATCAGAAAAAACACATATTTAAATCAAGCGTCATGTTTCTTTTAAGCAAGGCATACACATCAGAATTATTTCAATGTTGCCATGTAGCTTTTGTTGAACGCAGGCATTTCAACACTGATATTGAATTGTCCTTAAAGCTTATATTATTGAAATTCGAATTCAATAAATTTCAATGAATAATGATGTTTCTAATTTCAATATTAAAGTCAAGATATCAAAATCACCCACGCATATGTGTCTGGATCAATTTCATCACAATATGAGTAATTTTTGCAGTAATAACAAAAATTGGCAATAGTCGATTTTGATAACTGATTTTCAATACATGACCGATTAATATCTTTGAAGAAGCTTGATCCCTCTGATATTTTACAAATAAAAATAAAGGCCACTTTCATTTTGAAATTCATTTATCGGCCCGACGTGTTTCGCCAGCTCTTCTCATGTGCAACGCTGGAATGAATTTGTGACCACGGTGGACGTTGAGATGACGCATGCTCATAGCGCTGTTAGCAAGTGTGACGTAGTTAACGTGTCAATTTACTATGTAGACTACGTCACACTTGTTAAACGCGGTATGAGTATTCGTCATTTCAACGTCAACCGCGGTTGCAAAGTCAGTCTAGCGTTGTATTTGAGAAGAGCTGGCGAAACATGTCGTGCCGATAATTAAAGTTTAGAGTGAAAGCGGCCCTTATTCTTATTTTTAAAAAACACAACTAAAAGTCAATCTGAACACATGAAGCTTCATGCATCGAAATTCATCTGGTCAAATTCTACGGGCCAGTGATTCAATTAGAAACGAATGCCACCGTTGACAAAATATTACTTAATTAATAATGATTTTGTTATCATAATTTAGAGCTACGGATAAACAAACTAAAATATTTAAGTATTAATACGAGCATTTTCGTAAAGCATATAGTTATTTGCTCTCAAAACACTTATTTCGTTTTTTCGACTTATTTCGTTTCTTGCTTGCAAGGGAGGCGAATTAGACATAATTGTCAAATTTATCACGGCATCCCCCGTCTCAGATTTGCCCCGTCGCTGCGCAATTTTATTCGAAAACATACATCGTGACATCTCTAATCCAGATTTGATGAGTGGCCCTCGTTTGCCTAACTGATTGAGGGATAGTTCCGCGTCTTCATGTTGCTCAAAAAACGTAGCAACGCATGTCGTTCGCCTCTGAACTAGAAATTGTGACCAAGTAATACCATATTACTTGAAATAATACAAGAAATAGCATCCTCTAAACCACTCTGAACTTGAATAATTGCCAAGACATAGTAAGGTCAAACATGACAGAATGAAATGCTTGATGTTATAAAGAAATTTCAAGTCCTGTGATACATGAATCATGCTCGTCATCTTGTTCGTTTTTATTGTCAATTTTTGGTTTCAGGTTTTTGATGCAAAGTTCCTCTCGTATTCTGATGTTGCAGCAGTCTTTATCATGTATGAATTTTGACTAAATTATTGGTGGCATTGCAAGAACGCAGATGTCGGAAGACAGAGCTGGAGTTGTTGGTCAAGTGCTCTTTTATCCTTCAAAAAATGAATATTCAAAAATGAAAACATAGATGTGCGCTTGGTAAGACAAGGCAATACAGTTTCTCAGTATCTCAAGGAATCCAGCAAAAAACACTGATTGTACTCTAACTGATCTCTACACTGATCTTTCTACTGTCGTGCGTGCCGGTGGTTACATGCTCTGGTGATACGGATCTATTTGTCGACTTTTCTCTATCTACATGTCATAATATTTCGGTGTTCTTTACATCATTGGAATCGTCGTTGTCTCCTGCATTCGTTTTCGTTGGATTTATACGTCGCCGTTATCACAATTCGTCGATATCTCGTGGCATCTATATCTTAGTATTTGGCTGTTTCCTCTTGTCAAAAGTGAGTGTCAATCTCGGCCGGTGTCTGATCAATCGATTGTGAACCAAATGCTGGACAGTTAGCCAAAAATTCAAGCATCACACTGTTCTATTAACAAATCTAGCGGAGTGACTCTGGTGCTTTGGTTAGAGCGCCTGCCTACTGTGTCTCTGGCCTGACTTCGATCCCTGCAGTGGTGACAATTTTTGACATTTTTCATTTGACATGTCTTCACCGAAACGCACTTGGTCGAATTCTTTACAGTCTGGACAGTTCGCTGAGTTGAAGGCTCTGATCAAAGAGGCCAAGGATGACGTCATACAGTCGGCTAAAACTGACATACTAAGTCTGAAGCAGCAAGTTGAATCTCTAACATCGCGATTTTCTGCAATTGAAAATTCAGGTCGTCTTGTTCAAAGTGAACAGAAGGACCTTAAGTTGGATGTTGCCAACTTAAAAAATGAGACGTTCTCAACTTTTGAAAAATCTACGACGCTCGTTCTTGAGGAAGTTGAATTGAGAATGGAGAAGATGAATAATGTCATCCTGTATGTCTTGCCGGAATCTCCAGGCTCTGTGGCTGAAAGAGAGAGGAATGATCAGGATAATGTTGAGAAAATTTTGGAAGCATTGAACGTACAAGACGCCAATGTGTGTGGCTTGAGACGCTTGGGGAAATCTGGTAAATCTGGTTCCCGTCTGCTTCGAATGACTTTGAGTACAGCCTCTAAGAGACAGGAAATTATCCGAAAATCAAGGCTACTAAGAAATTCAATTTTCAACGGCGTCTTTATTCACTCGGATCTCACACCTACCCAGCAACGACTTGACCGACGCTTGCGAAGTGAACTAAAGGAACGACGTGAGGCTGGCCAGGACGTTGTCATCTATCGTGGCGAGGTGAAACTTCGGTCAGACATTTCAAATTTTCGTCGGTGATTTTACCTCATCAGTGTTTGTATCCGGTAATATTTTTGACAAATGCCAGATCCATTCTACCAAAACTTGATGAACTTCGTTTGGCACTGACCACTTTTCAGGTCGACATTGCCATCATATCAGAAACGTGGCTTCACGACGAAATTTGTGATTATCTTCTCCAAGTAAATGGCTATCAATTTATCCGATGAGGAGGTGTGTGTATTTGGGCACGTGATTTTTCGTTCCAGAAGAAATTGAAATTCAAAACATTCCATCGTCTATCGAAATCAAGTTTATCCGCTTGAATCGCGACACCTCAATAATTCTTTGCGCCATCTATGTTCCTCCTGGTATGACAAAAAGTGACCACAACAATATTGCTGAGTTTCTTATCTCTGAATTTGACAAATTGTTCACTTTGCATCCCAGAAGCAGTATTGTAGTAGCCGGTGATTTCAATGATTTGCAGACATCTTTTTTAAGAGAACAGTTATGCTGTGTTAATCGTGTTGAAGATCCCACCAGAGATGAGTCTTATTTAGACCAGATATGGGTTGATGAAGATATGAGTGACGTATACAATGTCAAGGCTGAAATCGGACCGCCACTTCACAACTCTGACCATAAGTGTGTTTTGCTTCGTCCAGCAAACCAGCTGCAACGCTCCCCGAAGCTCCGATCTGTTATGGTTTGGGATTAGCGTGCTTCTCACTTGCAGGAATATCTCCGTCGTCTCTCGGTTGTGGATTTCACTAATTTCGAAGATCCCTTGTCAGTTGACAGTATGTTTTCTTCGCTTTACGCCAAATTATCCTGGTGTCTTTCTGCCATCCCATGTGAAAGTGTTACGTTTTCGCCCAAAGACAAGCCATGGATGACCCCTATTCTAAAGACACTTATCAACAAGCGATGGGATGCTTACAGGGGAAGAAATTGGCCAGCTTTTCTCCACTAAAAGCAGAAGGTAACTGAAGAGATAAGAAAGGCCAAGTGTATTTGGGGTAGTAAGCAGTCTCATACTTCAAAAGGATTGTGGAATGTCGTTAAGGCAATCAAAGGGTCAGAAGCTGGTGATCGATGGCGCCCTCTTGTTGAGAAGTACAATTTTTGTTATGACTCTCTGCTTGACGACACCACGCATGAGTTCTGCAATAACTTCAATTTGGATGACGATGCTGAACTTTGCTGTCTCCACGATACTAGATGGAATTTCTATATTTCACCATCCTTTGTCAATACTCAGATGAGAAGACTGAAGGCAAGAAAATCATGTGGTCCTGACAATCTCCCTCCTTATTTACTAAGCATAGGTGCTGACTACCTTTCTGTGCCTTTGTCACATATTTTTAACAGTTCGGTTTCGACATGCTCCTTTCCCAAATGCCTAAAGTACGCCTATGTTTGTCCTATACCGAAATTGTCTCGTCCGAAGATTTCCGATTTTCGTCCAATATCCCTTCTGTCGCCTCTGTCCAAAGTTTTTGAGAGAATCGTCCTGGAGAAAATGAAATTCAATCTCATCGCCTGTTACGGGCCAGGTCAACACGCATATCGACCCCTTGGTTCTACAACCTCAGCTTTAGTTGAGATGTGCGACCATATATCAAAATGCCTCGATGATCGTGATACATCATCCGTCAACGTGTATTGTTTGGATTTATCAAGAGCCTTCGACAAACTCCAACATTGTCGTCTGATCAATTTTCTTGAATCTCAAGGATTTGATCACGGTTTTGTGAGGTGGTTATTCTCTTTTCTTTCTAAACGCTACATGAGTGTGAAGATCAAAGGTCACATTGGTCCTATGGTACCTATCCCGTCTGGTATCGCACAAGGATCAGTACTTGGGCCTTACCTTTTTGCTGCCTTTATGGGTTCTCTCAGGTTTGAAGACAGTGCTCACAATGTAAAAGCAATTAATTATGCTGATGACATTACCATTGTTGAACCTCTGTGTTACAACCAGACCCCTATCATTCATATTGATGCATGTAAGGCTGCTTTTGATAATGCTGGTCTTGTTCTAAATAGACAAAAATGCATGCAAATATGTGTGAAGCGCTCTCATGATTCTTTTTGTCATATGATCAATGGGTTTAAAGTTGTTGAGTCATGTAAAATTCTTGGATTTTTGATTGACTGTAACATGAAACGGGACCTTCAAGTGTCTTATGTGTTAAAGGTCGCTTCTCAAAGACTCCACATTGTTAGATGTCTTAAACACATTTTGTCATCAAATGATTTGATTACTGTTTATCACTCTATAATTACTTCACTTTTCTTGTATGCGTCACCCGTTTATGGAGCATTACCTGTGACTCTCCTGCAAAAGTTTGAGGGATTTCAAAAGCGCAGCCATCGTTTAATTTGTAACTCGTCATGCAATTGTGATGCATTCCCTGATTTGTCAATTCGTTTTCATAAAGCTGCAATCAAGTTATTGGCATGTTCTGAGACTCATCAGGTCCATCCCTTGCATCATTTGGTCCCTGAACGGTTACCTCACACGCAAAAGTTATCGGTTCCTTTCTCTCGTACCCAAAGACGTTTGAACTCATTTCTCCCTTGGGCGACGATCTTATGTAACTTATAATGTCTTCCTTCTTTACATTTGTATGCTTGTTCACTTGATTATTTTACTTGGTTTATTGTCTATTTTGTATTTAACAGTTTTTGTATCAAATGTGATTGCTTGTGATTATCAATCTTTGAAAATATACGCTACTACTACTACTACTAACTGGTTGTACCTCAAAAATACCGGCTTGTGCTTACGAAAGAATATAATTTACGAAATTGCGTGTAGTTTCTACATGAATATTTACATTGGAAGCAATGTCAGATTTCTTTGCACAAGGATAAAAGAACACTTGACCAACAACTCTCGTTCTGTCTTCAAACATCTGCGTTCTTGCAATACCACCAATATTTCAGTCAAACTTCTTACATGACAACATCAGAATACGAGAGGAACTTTACATCAAAAACCTGAAACCAAAAATTGACAATAGAGACGAACAAGATGCCTTCTCTGATTATTTTTATGTTTGAGTTTTAATATTTTCTCAATATCTTTTACATTGCAACTTAGGTCATTCTACCGCTATGCCCTATTTTTGCAGATATTCAGACATGCTATGATGTTTATTATTGTTTATCTCTCTAGATTACTGCCTGCTTTCAGTCTACTCAGGAATCATAGAAATCATGCAACTTAAGTTTTGAATGATTTCCAACGTACATGTATAGATTGTCTGCTTCTGATGATGGCCTAAGAGGAGGCAGAAATTAACAAAGTATAAAAAATCATTAGCATCTTGTGAACTTGATTTCCCAACGAAAACGTAGAAAAATATCCGAAAAAATCAAATTACTTTCAAATAAGCCGGCCCCCGACCGGCCGCTTTTGAATACGGAGGCTCGAAAATCAAGATACACAGACATTAATCTTCTTGAATGTCTCCGTATTACAGTCGACTGAAGTTTGATCGTAAACCAAAAAGAGTGAAGCTGGAGCGATGACATCACATGACTTGTACAAATCACGGCTAGATGACTACACTTTGAACCTCCGTTTCATTCGAATGATTAAATAAATTATAAACATACATCCGTATTTTTGAGTCTCCGTGTCCCACAAGAATTTACGCAGACTTGGAGTTCTTCGCAAAGCGTATGTGTTTGCGTTTTCAGGAGCTTTCTCCGTTCTTAATACGGAGGTAGTATAAACCAGCCCTTAGTTGAGAACAAAAAGACTAATTCAGATCGTGTGCGCCGTCACTACCAGCTGCATAATGACTCACTAAATTGTTCGGCTTCGTGTCGCGTCATCTATTGCTATTGATATTTCGTCATATTAGTACTCAACAAATATTTTAGTACTTCTGTGACTCTAAGTCCGGTAATTCTAGTACTCTTCTGTTTATCACTCAGATTCATACTTAAATAGGACTTTATTATTTACAGTGTACATTGAGTACATGTATATCAAGTTGAGCAACAACTCAATATTAATTAAATCCCCAATGGGCATGCAGCTTCGATTTTATTAAATGAACTCTTGTTGCTCCTTAATGCTGCAATCATTTAGACACTTATAAGTGAGATTTGGAAATTCTTGCTCCTTTGGAGATATAAATACGGAATTGACTGATAGCACGATAGGAAGCATGATAGCAATACAGAAGAATGAACAGTATTTTAGAAATCCCTGGAGTCATCTTGCATTGGAGAGCAGGGATGTGGAGTCGGAGTCCTATCAAATGATAGGACTCCAGACTCCGGCCTATAACTACACCCGAAATATAATCATTTGTTCTCGTACATAGCTGTCATTGTCTTGATGTCAACTTTCTCCGTCAAACAAAAGTACAGAGACAGCAGTGCATACAAAGCTTACAATAGTTGAGGGAATGAACCGTGATAGTGAAAAAAGGATTGTCTTTTCACTCGGTGATTTAGTAGAGAAGAGAAGCCTTCCTAGCCTCGATCACACCTGCACGCCAAAGGTCACATCAGAGACAAAAATGAAATAATTGTTTGTTTGAGAACACTGCATCTTACCCTCACATTAATCGTGTGTGATGGCTCCTCTAAAGCGGATATTAAAATCGAAAGTGTACTCATATTTTTTGGAGAAGGATGGGTATTTTCGTGCTTGATAGAGACTGGAGAAAAACCGTGTGAAGCACACATCAAGAGTACGCATGCAATTTAAAGCGACATTTGATCAACTTTCATCGATAATGATTGATAATTGATGCAATGATCACTAAATATCGATTCAGGTAAGCCTATACTGATCTGTGATGTAGGCTACCAGTTAATTTTTCAAAAAACTAGGCTTATATACTTGCCACCTGGAGTCGGAGTCGGAGTTCTATCGAAATGATAGGACTCCGCATCTATGTTGGAGAGGTAACATTTTTTGAATCATCTTTGATGGAAGTGAATTTTGCTACAAAACTCAGCCTTGTTAATAAGAGTATCTACTTTCTTGAGTTTTATCATCGTCTAACTACTTGCCACTTAATCATGAAGTCACACCTAAGAAGATTGAATTAATCCCCAGGTATGAAATTGAAATCTTACAGAATATTGTGATCTTAGCCATCTGCAAACCAATGACACACAATGATTTTTACAGTCTTCAGAATGCATTCAGCTAGTTAATAATTTGCGTAAGTGTCTCAACTCAACACATCCATTTACCCTCTTGGAGAAAAAGTCATTAAGCAAATTCGCTAAGCAGACAATTTCAGAAATTGATTCAAGAAGCAGATTAATTTTTCATTTCTTGTATGAAGACTTAAATTATAATGCTGCATTGAAATTTCTTGAAAATCAACTTAAATTTCTCGTAAATCAGCACATTTCATTCTATTTAACATTAAGAGTTTCATACTACTAACGTATTAAAATCTCAAGCACCAAATGGCTAGTATATAAACACAGGAATAATTTGCAAAAATTCACCTTTTTAAATATTGCTCCAATACTTTTTGGACCTCAGGAACATAATTTCTTTATCTAAAAGACTCAATCTTGACACCAAAGTTTTCACTGCATGCCATTTTTGTGGTCGACATTCTACCTACAATAATGCGTGTGCTCCTCACATCTTGAAAATGGCCACTTCGGCATCGTCTCTCAACATAAAGTTTCTACCTCTTATAAGTCATGCGTTTCGTGTTCGCCGTCACCATCGTCATAATTTTTCTTTGATTCCTTCCGTTTCTTTTTGTACGGAAGGTATTCCATGTGGCTGACATATTTCTGTATAATCATCTCACCCTCATTCTTACGTAAAGAATGCTTAACAAGAGTTCACAGTGCTTTATAAATGTTTTAATGTAAATTTACTATCGAGCATGATTTCTTTCATTTAGCTAAATTTTCTAGTAGAAACTTGTTGTATTGCTGTCGATCGTGCAGATTCGGTTCGTGAGCGTCATGCGTGGGAGTACCGTGAATGGCCGAGACTCCTCGTAAGAGCGCTTTTTTCTGTTCCCATGTCCAATCCTGCCATCTTGCCTGCTGAATAAAGCCATCGGACACTTGTGACTCAGGGCCCTTACTCAACGCCGCTCAAAAAATTCGAATTGTCTATCGTTTGTATGCTATTTCTGTAGCTTGGTTTTACGCCCACGCGATCAAGAAAGGGACGATGCGAATTGTTGTTTTGAACTTAAAAACATTAACCGGGACCTAGCGGAACAGTAAGTCATAGGTTTTGTCTCGACCAAGTTATGAGCCCAAATCTCCCGAACTTAGATGAGATACCTTGCCAGAAGCTCATTGGAAACTCAAATGTTATGTAAATATTACTTGCTAAAAGGACACAGTAGTAACTAGTAATGATACATGGATGTTTATTTTTGTGAATTTTCTTTTGAAATCTTTGAGCAATTGTAAGTTAATCTTCTTCTTCATGTTTTCTCATATAACTTTGGACTATAGAATACATTTTCATAGATCCATTTCACACAGATGACTACCTTTGAAAGAAGACCTTCTTTATATTTGATCTACATTTATCTATATCCATTTAACCTGTATGATCTATGTAATGATCCACATTTATTTGATATTACACTTATATTTGAGTATTTGAGTTGTATTCTGTGGACAAGTCAATATTACAAGTCTCAATTTGGACTCATGAGTATCATTTCAGGCATGGTAGAAGGCAAGTGTAAATGTGATTTATAGCCAGTTCGGTCAATTAAATTTTCAAATTTTTCGAAAATCTATCAAAATTGGTGATTTAAATGTTTGAATTTCTAATCAAGTTTAACAGTGCGAGGATTAATGAGCTAGAGTACGTAAAATACACCATTAGAAAGTTCACACTTTAAATGCTGCATTTAATTACTATATTGTGCTCTCAGATCAACTTATTCTGAAGAATACATGGGAAAATAAGTCAATTTGAGCATACCACATTTGCCAATACGTCCAAAACTGAAATTAATAGATAAAACTGTTGATGACGAGTTCCATACTCCATCGAGGCCCGTAACCAGATCTGATCTGCAGGGGGGGGGGGTATGGCCCCAAAGGAGAGAAAGTTGATGTGAACATCATCAACCATGAGGAGACTACTATCTTGAATTAATAACATCTGCATTTGTAGTTTCAGTTAATTAACTATGTAATGGAAGACTCTAATGCATGATAATGTAAACTTCTGTAAATATTGTGCTACCCTTTTCTTACAATGATCAACTATCGGATATGCTTATACATGAAATTACAAGTTGCATAATTATTAGAAAAAGCATTATGAATATGAAGTAGCCCAATTTTGTTTGAATGAATTACATGTATATCAGACGAAGAGACGATTTAAGACTGCATGAAGCTTTTTTCTATGATAACAAGTTTGAGCAAATCACTATATGATCCAAGGTGAGACGCACTGCGATGCAAACGTTCAACACTCGCTAGATATAATTGATTGTGACATACGGGAGGTAATTGGTCACAGCAGTTTTGTAGTGAAAAGTCTCTCTCACTGTTTTTATCCACTTGTAATACAAAATAAAAGTTCAAGGTAAAACTATTTACAAAGGCAAACGTTTCGTGACTCTGTCACAGCCTCAGTGCCAGTATAATCAGAATGTGAGGATGTGAGGAATGTGAGGAACACATTCTGATTTTACTGGCACTGAAGCTGTGACAGAGTCACGAAACGTTTGCCTTTGTAAATAGTTTTATCTTCTACTTTTAAGTATTTTGAATTACAAGTGGATAAAAAACAGTGAGAGAGACTTTTCACTACAAAACTGCTATGACTCGCTAGGTAGTTGTTTCTCTCCTTTTATTGATCTGTGCCGACAAAGAATTCCGCTCTCGCCAGCCATCAATCAATTCCACCTCCAATTTGTTCTCACTTTTGACGATTTGATTGATTCATTTTATTGATTGTTTATTGATCATATAGATAACTATTTTAACAAAGGGGGGACAAAAATTAACGCGGCTACGAGCCTGACTCCATCTCATGTCATGGACGAAAAGCACAAGTTGCACCATAGCTTTCTCTATAGTTATTCTCATCCGACTAACGGTAGCTGATTGGACGGCAAGTTGCAAATTGTCGGCTTAGTGAGATGTCTTGAGTCTCATCTGTTTGGTCACATTAGTTGTGTTGTAGAAGTGATGCTAAAAATGTCAAGGGAAAAAACAAATGCAAATAGGAAATGAGCAGTGTTGTTTTCGTTGGAAAAAGTGAAAATTTGCTTCTTTAGATATTTGGAGAAATTTTTCCCCGCTGTGATTTCGTATGTGATATTGAAAACAATGATTGTTTCCGAACGTTTTCGGCCATTCTTGTCAAGGAATAACATAGAAGAACACGACACAAGAAATCTACATAAAACTAAAAATCCAAGCTTAATGAGATTACGTGTTTCTTTTGCACACACAAAGAAAGCCTCTCTCTCTCTCTTTATGAAAAGAGCCTCCAAGATCATCAGTTCTCTGTTAGATCTCACACGTCTGACGATTCTGAATCCATTACGATGATCCGTATGCGGATTTGCGCAGGTAAGGAGGTGTTTTGTGATGGCGGAGGTACCTGGCTTTCTTTTATTTTCTAAGTACTATTTTGGCACATGGACACTTTCATTTTTCAACAGTCATGTTCTTCTTGTTTCTGCATTGTGAGGTATTCGAGATATCCATGCCAGTCGTGCGTAATTCACTTGAAGATCCAAATGCTGGACATGCACCTACATAAATTATAATCAATTCTTAAACTACTGTAAATCAAGATCTAAAATTCTTGATAAAATGTCATAGCCATGTTATCCCTTGACAAAAATTACCGAAAACGTTCGGAAACAATTATTCCTTTTCAATTTCATATGCAAGAAAATGAAGGCGAAGATCAAATATCTAGGACGAAAGGTACACTAGGAATGAGACTGTAAGTTTGTCCGTTAAATCGATTTACTAAGTAGCACAATAGTATATACTCTTTGACGTGCATGGATGTTTCAAAAACCTCATAATGCTTTTGGCACTTGGAATTTCTGCTTGATACCAAGAAGTTTGATTAGCATAGCTAAAAAAGCATGGAGCCGTCACTGGTTTATAATAATTAATATCAAGCATAGGAACTTTCTTGAGGTCGAGACTCAACCCCAGATTGAATTCAAATCACAAAAATACGACTGCCTATTATAAATTGCGAATGTCTCAAATTGTGAATTTATCTTCGAGGTCTCCTGACTAATTGTTGTTGCGAGTTGCGACACACTAAACTTTTCTTGTCGAACTCTTACAGCGGATTATCTCAGCGTGATATCCTATCAGACTACAAGTTGCCTTGTAAGCATCAAGTTGATCTATACAACGACAGCAAGGACAGCATTCTGAGGGTAAAGAAATCATGGGAAATGAAGTTCACTGTTCAGTTAAAGTGATGATGATGTAATACTAAGGAATTCGTTTAATTTCAAAATCTGTGGGTGATTGAAGATGACTGCATCTCATTTTGTAGCGAAATTTTCACGAATAGTTTTGGAAAATGGCACGAAACTGTCACGTAATTGCACAGACAAATTGCTTTGAATAATCTCGTGACATCTTTTTGTTTACAGACTACAGTTTCACTTCAATTTTAATAATCCACGGCCACATATCTTGTTAACACAACGATTCAGTTTTGCGTAGGAAGGATGAGACAATGTATACTATATGTCCTTGACAAAGGCAAAGATAAAATAGCAAAAAAGGTCAGCTATCAAAACAATAGCAATAAGCAGATATTTCGGAAACAAAGGGATGCTACAAGAAATCTCCAATGAAAATCTTGGAGATCGATAGAACAGACGCATCCATCATACACAGAAAAGTCAATGCAAGTTTTGATAGTGCATGATAACACAAAAATCCACTTCTTCGCATGGTTTTTACGTAGGGAAGAAGCAGTTATTTTTGCGTTATGACTACGATTCGCAGCCCAAAAAACTTCAAGCTCGGGGACAGCTCGTTTTAGACAAATTTGTAGCCCTGGCAGTCCGATTTTTGAAGTTTGCTATTAACTCGCATTTTGCGATTCTTAACAATATTTCCTTCTATATCTTGTTTCTGATCTCGCCCTTCACTTTCATAATGACTTCATTGATAGAATCATCTGATTCGATGCTAGTTGGTGCTCGTCTCTACTTTTGGCCATGATGTTAAAAGCACGACCGCCGGCAGCAACAAGACGTAATATAAAATAGTCTGTTGAATTCGCCTTCACTAGAAATCCTGATTACTTTTGCCGTTATGAGACCTCAGCAGTGCAGTTAGGGCTACCATTGAAATCTGGTTGTAGGTTCTACATTGGACTTTATTGCTGCCAGTCAGTTTTTGTAGTAGTGCTTCCAAATGGTACGTTCATACTGAACCATAATATATTGATTAAACTGTCCAGAAACTGATATCGTTTCGAGATCTCATGATTTCACGTGTAGTACATGTACATGTTTATGACATCATATTAAATGCAGTACAAAAAGAAGGGAGACCGTCGTTGAACCCCCACCCCCCACTATTTCCATATCCTCTACTTTGAAGCTTGATCAGTTGCTTGTTGACATTGTTTACTGGTTTGGGTTGCATCATTTTGAATTGTTCTCCTTCAGCCCGCTGTGAAACATGCATTTTTTCTGGCAACCAGCCTCTTTAAACCTTGTAGAAAACCACCGGAGGCACCTGCTATGGAACTGAATCCTCACCCCATTGTGGTATTTTTCTGACCGCGCCCCACTGAAGGGGGGCTTCTGATCTCCCAAACTACCAATTTCACCAAACAACACAACAATCGAAAGGGCATTGAAAGGATTCAAAAAAAGCATCATAACTTTTTTAACGAATTTCCATGAGATCACTCACTACTTGAAATGAAAAAATGACAACAGAAACTATAACCTTGCACTAATCTAAAGATCTGGTCAAGGTGGTTAATAAAATGATCAATATTAATCGTTATGAGATTACATCATTGTCATTAGATGAGGTCAAAGGTCAAATAATTCGAACTTTTAGTTGAACTCAAATCACCCTAAAATTCATTCTCTGAAATGCGCTTAGCTGTGTCATACAGATGCAAATAATTGTTTCAATGCAAATAATTCAGTCAGAAGTTGCATAATGCGTAGAAAGCAAGCTGTGAGAAATCTGGAGACCATAGCTTACTTGATTTAGAAGACATTCAAAAAATTCGCCAGCGGGGAACGCCCCCCTCCAATGAGGCGAGGGTGAACACTTCTACTTCAACTCGCTGCTGATGATTACGTAAATAGCTTTTGATCCAATTTATGAAAATATTGCAGTGACGAATCGAAAAACTACTCAGGTATTTCAGCAACATTTCATACGGAGCACAATCAAGCGCGTGGCCTAAGTCAAAGGTAAAATTACGAACAGCTATTGCATCAAGAAATTCTAAAAACTATGAGTACAATTTCGTGGATATCAACGAGCACACCATGAGGTTGACGACTGAGGTCTTAACGGAAATTGAGAACAACCATAACATTCCATAATTGAGTTTCGGTAATTTCTCATAATACTATTTTCACAGACCTTACTAACAATGGGAAGAAACGGAATTGGTTCCAAGTTTCTTGTCCAGACGGGTGATTTTTTTGGCAACGGACTTACATTTGCAATATTCCAAACACTAGGTACACGATGGTTAAAAAAAGATGGAGCAAGTTCTTTGCCGTCGGACAAGTCGTTGGATTTTTTCCGCGTGCATCATTGACTATCGACTGCGCTTTAACGCCTTGCACATATATGAGCTCCAGATTTTCTTTATTATATAATTTCACTTGTGACATTCGCTTTACAGTGACGATAGAGCACGAATGCTCTATTCCATTCAGATGTATGCTTCTTCTGCTGTATCATCTTCTGCTGTATGAGCTGCTGCATTCTCATTGGGAGATTCAAAAAGTGCAGGTGCTTCTTTGACTCTTTCTCACGTCTGACTTGGGACTCTTTACCTGTACTATCAGTGTGTTTGTGTGTTAGTCCGGGAGCTAGCGTGAAGTTGTGCAGGGAACGAGGTAGTACATAAAACTTTCACATAGCATAGTACACCTCTAACCTACTGCAAAACTTCGCGTCTGCCGGATCAGATCATTTGCTTTTCAGAAATAGAGATGATAACAAAATCCTATGTATTTCCAGTGGTAAAATTGTGACACTTAAGGTGTTGACTCCATTTTTTCGAATTTTTGCTCATAAAAGTTACACAAATTGGTATTTTGTTGAACTGGTTATTATAGAATTCATCTACAGATCATGATCTTTCAAATGAGTTATCATTCAGTGACAGAGGATGAAGTAAAGTGTACAAACAGACACTTTTCGTTGGTGTAACTGCAAATTTTAACATAGAAATTTCAGGAAAATTGTTGATATACTTTAACGAAAAGTGTCTGTTTGTACACTTTACTTCATCCTCTGTCACTGAATGATAACTCATTTGAAAGATCATGATCTGTAGATGAATTCTATAATAACCAGTTCAACAAAATACCAATTTGTGTAACTTTTATGAGCAAAAATTCGAAAAAATGGAGTCAACACCTTAAGTGTCACAATTTTACCACTGGAAATACATAGGATTTTGTTATCATCTCTATTTCTGAAAAGCAAATGATCTGATCCGGCAGACGCAAAGTTTTGCAGTAGGTTAGAGGTGTACTATGCTATGTGAAAGTTTTATGTACTACCTCGTTCCCTGCACAACTTCACGCTAGCTCCCGGACTATGTGCACCAATTTTGTGTATCCGTTTTTCGTTAAATAAATCTTTACATAGATAGAGTGTCAATCAACCAAAAGTAGTACAGTGGAATTTATATCTCAAAAGATTCTGCTTTTCGCGGAAAAAACGTTCCTGAGGCAAAAAAATTGATTGATTTTAGAGAAGCAAACTTTTGCAAATTCTTCATCTGTTATATACAGCAGATTTGACATGTATGTAGCGTGAAACTCATTAGATGTAAAACAGAATGAAAATTTATTGATAAGGAGCTTGATTGGAAGAAAATTAATTTGATGACCAAGAAAATTTTAATGCAGCATTGTGATTTAAGTGCTTATACAAAAAAATGAAAATTTAAACTACATGCACAATGAAGATTTAATTAATGCTGAGTTGCTACATTGCATTTATAATACACTCACTCTATGGATCCTCGTCACTCTCTTCACTATCCTGAGAAGAGTTTCCGTGTGATTCTCCTGTAATATTATCGTGTTTTTGCCCCCTTTGTAGAAAATTTGCTGCAACTTCTGAAATACAGAGTGACTAAAAAAGCATTTTTTAAAATTCTTCTAGTGCAATCTTCGAGCAATTAATATGAAAGGTGAATGCATTTTCTAACACATCTGATCTTGCGTTTTTATATGATATACATGTTTTGAACTTCAAGATTGACATCTAAGCTTTTAATGAAATGATGATTTCAATAATGCCGCTGTATTTCATTAGTGACTTCATCCTCTGTCACTGAATGATAACTCATTTGAAAGATCATGATCTGTAGATGAATTCTATAATAACCAGTTCAACAAAATACCAATTTGTGTAACTTTTATGAGCAAAAATTCGAAAAAATGGAGTCAACACCTTAAGTGTCACAATTTTACCACTGGAAATACATAGGATTTTGTTATCATCTCTATTTCTGAAAAGCAAATGATCTGATCCGGCAGACGCAAAGTTTTGCAGTAGGTTAGAGGTGTACTATGCTATGTGAAAGTTTTATGTACTACCTCGTTCCCTGCACAACTTCACGCTAGCTCCCGGACTATGTGCACCAATTTTGTGTATCCGTTTTTCGTTAAATAAATCTTTACATAGATAGAGTGTCAATCAACCAAAAGTAGTACAGTGGAATTTATATCTCAAAAGATTCTGCTTTTCGCGGAAAAAACGTTCCTGAGGCAAAAAAATTGATTGATTTTAGAGAAGCAAACTTTTGCAAATTCTTCATCTGTTATATACAGCAGATTTGACATGTATGTAGCGTGAAACTCATTAGATGTAAAACAGAATGAAAATTTATTGATAAGGAGCTTGATTGGAAGAAAATTAATTTGATGACCAAGAAAATTTTAATGCAGCATTGTGATTTAAGTGCTTATACAAAAAAATGAAAATTTAAACTACATGCACAATGAAGATTTAATTAATGCTGAGTTGCTACATTGCATTTATAATACACTCACTCTATGGATCCTCGTCACTCTCTTCACTATCCTGAGAAGAGTTTCCGTGTGATTCTCCTGTAATATTATCGTGTTTTTGCCCCCTTTGTAGAAAATTTGCTGCAACTTCTGAAATACAGAGTGACTAAAAAAGCATTTTTTAAAATTCTTCTAGTGCAATCTTCGAGCAATTAATATGAAAGGTGAATGCATTTTCTAACACATCTGATCTTGCGTTTTTATATGATATACATGTTTTGAACTTCAAGATTGACATCTAAGCTTTTAATGAAATGATGATTTCAATAATGCCGCTGTATTTCATTAGTGACATCGTGACTTCAGATAAGGAATAGCGGAATTCAAAAAGGAATGCATAGATAGCATTTGTTCAAGATATCGCAATGTCATGATTGAAAGTCTCTTTGTCTGTCATAATTTCACTTTGTCAATAACTTCAGCGCTATGTCTTTCATGAATTGATATGTTCTTGCATGATTCTCTGACTGTCCTTAATGAAATCCAAAACCTGTATAACATGTAAACGTGTACCACTTTCAAATCTTTCGGTTCTGAAATTCAATTTCTTACCTTGACAATTTAACGGAGGTTGACACGATTGAGTCAAAATGATGGACATCTTCAATTTGAATCGTCATGTGCCTATTGTCCGATTTCTATTATCGGAATTTTCACATGCTGGGTTTGAATAATGAAAAATTGTTCGAAGAAAATCATTGAGAATATCACACTGGATTGAACAACGTGTTTAGACTGCCATCTGCTACGAGGAGTGCAAAAGCTTTGCGGTCTACGGTTTCGTACCCATTTTGGTCGACATCGTGAGCTCCATAAATAGCATCCGTTTTCTTGCAGCACAAGAACCTTTTTCATCTGTGGAAAATATTCTACATCGCAATATTGGCTCTGGCAGGCCACGAACTGCTTTCTCAGACGAAAAGCAAAGAAGCAGTGTTCAGGAAATCCCCGATGAAATCAATTCCCGAAATCCCCGATGAAATCAATTCCTGAAATCCCCGATGAAAGTGAGTGCTGAGATGAATTTGAGTTGCTTGGCCATTCGCCGTGTTCCTGATAAGTGCGGTTTTAGAGCTTACAAAGTGAAGATTCTCCATGCGCTACGACTAAATGACATGGATAGAAGACAGGAACTTTGTAAAAATGATCCAAGGTGATCCCCAGTTCTTGGAGAACGTCTTCCTCTGTGACAAAGCTGGTTTTCACCTTCATGGGAGCGTAAATAAGAACTATCGCTTCTGGGAAACGGAAGCGAAAATTCTGAACATCACAAGGAATCTCTGCATTCCGAGACGGTTGGCAATGTGGTTACTGGTCAAGTGGCCTAATTGGTCCATTCTTCTTTCCCGACAGCGTCACTCGTCAATCTTACCTGGAGATGACGAGGACTTTCTTCTGGCCAGAAATCTCAATTTGGGATAACCTGGAGGATTTCTGGTTTACGAGTTTACTGAGTTTACTTTATTGACCATTTTTTGGCACAAAAGCTTGTCAGCATATCTTTTAGAATGGTGTGCCACTACATTTTTCCGACCGTCCCTATGCGATGGATCGCCCATCATGGTGGAGTGGAGTGACCCCCGCAGATGCCGCGACTTAACTCCTCTCGACTTCTTCGTGTAGGGTGATCTTAACCCATTAAGTCCTAGCGTGACAATATGGTCACAACCACACTATTATATTAAAGTTGATCCAATTTTTTTATATGTTTGAACAATTATCTTGTTTTCGCTTTAATAATATAGCAGAATACCCTGTTGTTTTAACTCACAGTATTTTCGATTGGCTGTCATCTCTTGTTTCGGTGGCGCTAGGTGAAATATCATGGCTACATCGTCCAAGAGGAGAAAAACGTAAGTAACGCTTTTTCATTGCATTCTGAACACCTTAAAAACTAATCAGTAAAGCAACAGTCCCAGTGTATGTGGTAAGGTGTTATTGGATATAGGAAATTTCGTTTGATGGATGATCTACCTAAGAACCAGTTATGTAATCATGATGTGACCATATGGTCACGCTAGGACTTACGAGATACATACATCTCTGTACAAAGTTGAATTTTAACATGTTTACAATACCAAACTTCTCTTGGTTTTTAAACATAAAGAGGCAAAGTTAAGAATTTGCATTGAACATGCATAAATGACGTGTTTGAAAATTACAACCCGGCAATATTTTCATGTTAAAAAAAGTTTGGCTGGGGAATCGAACCCGTGTCCTTACGGATAGTGTATCTAACACCGATACCACTGCGCCACTCGCGCATCTGCGTGCGGTCATCTACTTAGACTGCCATATTGATTTGCAGGTGCACTGTTGATGACGTTGTCGCTTTGGTGGAGCAAGATGAAATCGACGAGAATGACATTTTCATAGAGCCGCCTGACGCAGCTGTTTTAACAGACGAAGATTCAGGTGATGAAGCGGATCATCTGTCGAGAAACCAGTTACGTGCACAAGCGCATGTAGCATGCCTTGAAGACGAGGACGCAGGGTACAAATATGAATTCGACTTCGAGCTACTTTCCAACATAGAAAAGTCTTTGAAGTGGTGTAGAAAGGACAATAAAGATAATATCCCCCTATTTCCAGAACCCAGTTATGATAGATACAGAGATTTTTCTCCGATCGAGCTATTCGAACTCTTTTTTAGTGATGAGATCATTGATCACATATGTGTTGAAACACAAAGATATATTATGCAGAAAAATGAGCCTCATCTACATTTTTCGAAATCGGAAGTTAAGACTTTTATTGGAATAATGATTCTCTCAGGTTACGTCTCCTATCCAAATCGCAGGATGTTTTGGGAGAACCAGGACGATACCCGGAACTCCTTGGTATACCAAAATATGAGGTGAAATCGTTTTGAAACTTTGATGACCCGAATTCACTTCGCAGATAATAGCATTATCGATATGAATGATAAGTTATTCAAAGTAAGACCTTTGATCACACATCAAAATAGGAAATTTAGAGAACATTTTGTGCCCGAGCAGCATCTAAGCTATGATGAGTCCATGATCAGATATTTCGGATCTCATGGAATCAAACAGTTTATCGCTAATAAACCCATGCGGTTTGGGTATAAATGTTGGTCCCTCAACTCTAGTAGTGGGTATCTTCTGACTTTTGAGGTGTAGGGGAAAACAATGAAAATTGATAGAGAACAATATGAGAAATCTTTTGGAAAGGCAACAGCACCTTTATTTTCATTCTTAGACGAACTGGAACGTATTCAAAAGTTACCGTATCTTACATACGGTAATCGTCTTCGGTTGACTATCGACCCTCCTTCAAGCTATTGACCCACTTCCTGACAGTACGCGGTGCCATTGCCTCATCCTCATAGACCCACACCAGGTCATCCGCTTGTTCATCTATGCTCTTGCCTAACTGGACGTAAAATTTGATGATCGTTCTTTGTTCTTCCATGACTGCAAATGAAAACCGCTACAAGAAGAAACGCGAGGACATCTGGATCAATGATCTTTATTCATCAGAGGCGCGGGAACGCTTAGCAGGTGTTGCAATAACAATGAAGAGTACTGAAATGACGTCATTATAGTGTATCGATAGTCCGTGACAACAAATAACGTTTCGTATTGACTGATTTAACTTTGGCACGAACTTTTTGATCACCCCTCGTACTTTGATAACCTCTTCACTAGTCTGAAAACCTTAGTTGAGCTCTCTAATCGAGGATACGGTGGTACAGGTACTTGGAGAGAAAAAAGAATTCCGAAATCATGTCCAATTCACCCAAAAGATTCTTTGGCAAAGTGTGATAGAGGCACAATTTCTTTTGCTTCAGATAGTAAGACAAACGTCGTTATTGCACATTGGAAGGACAATAAGGTTGTTACAGTAGGTTCTAATTGTCACTCAATACACCCTATAGGGGAATGTCGTAGATATTGTCGTCAATCGGGTCAGAAAATATCAGTTTCATGTCCAAACGTAATCAAATCATACAACCAATGGATGGGTGGAACTGATCGAATGGATTAAAACGTCTTTATGTATCGCACAAATATCAAAGAAAAAAAGTGGTATTTCCCTATTTTTTCATGGTTAATTGATGTGGCCATTCAAAATGCATGGCTACTTCATCGGGGTATTCACAGAAATTGCCCACTTTTAGAGTTTCGTCGGAGAATTGCGCTTTCTATTTTAAACCTAAATGGTGTTAAACCATCAGGTGGTGGTCGATCACCACTTCGGGAAAGAGGATTATCCGCGGATGTACGTTTTGATAATGTAGGACACTATGTACGAGTTCCCACTGGTTCAAAACGTCGACGATGCCAAGGAAATAATTGTTCCTCAGTAATTAGATCCGAATGTACTAAATGTAACGTTGGTTTGTGCATTCGAAAATTATCATAAACCATGACATTCAGAATTGTGTTGAATCTTTGATAAGCTGACATTTTGATAATGAATAGATCTGATAATAATTTTGTGTAACAAAGAAAATTATATTTGCTATTCCTTTTGTTTATTATTGATAATCACCATTGTTCGAATTTTATCAGTTTCGTGATGAATAGTAAATTGTATTCATTGTATCAAGAAACGTAGTTTTGTCAATCACTTGCCATATTCAAAAGCAATGTGTACCTCGTAAGTCCTAGCGTGACCATATGGTCACACCATGTACCCTGTAAGTCCCAGCGTGACCATGTGGTCACAGGCTGCAGATGTAAAACTAAAGAAGCACCGGCATAATTTCAATCATAAATGCGCAAAGTAACCCCTAAGGATGCGTAACACAAAATACCGTAAAACCTGTAATTGAAGGCCACCTGTAATTGAAGGTCACATGTAATAGAAGGCCACCTTAGCGAGGAGGTTGAAAAATAGAAGGCCACCCTGTATTTGAAAGCCACCCGTAATAGAAGGCCATCCTAGCGAGGAGGTTGAAAATAGACCGCCACCCTCTAACTGAACGCTCCTACGATCTCCAATAGAGTATTTCTCTGCTGTAGCCTACATACAGCTTATGAAGGAAGAAAACATTCATCCTCTGGGGTCCTCAGAGATGCTTTGCCTCGTCTATCAGCTTGCCGGTAACTGTGTTTCCTCTGTGGGAGCTATATTTAGAAGTACCGGTATATCTGATAGTCAATTCTCGCGTGCGCTAATGAAAGGAGCTGGCCATTGATATAAAAATAGGTGGGATAGGTGGTCCCTCTATATCAATGGAGCTGGCTGATACCTCTCAATGCATCTCCCTCTGAGTAATACAACAGATTGACCTCTATCTGACTACAGTTGATGAATCAAAGGTTGCAACTACGCGTGATATCAAAACACGTGACCTGACTTCTCCCCATTGTTACCATCGATCCCTCATCGGTTAGGCTCGTCCAATAAGATTCATTAAAGTTCGTCCACAGGATTTATGTAGATACTGCATTAGTCATCAAAATTTTCGATCATCGCTGTAATGGATAGTGCTGACTCTGACATTGAAGAATCGGCTCCGTCGAAACGAAGAAACTATGACATTAAGTTCAAACTAGAAGTTGTCAAGTATGCTCAGAATTATAATAAAGCTAAGGCTGCAAGAGACAAAAATGTGCCTCGTACCTGTGTCAAGAATTGGATCAATCAGAGAATGCAACTTGAATCTCAGTTACAACAACCTTGCTCAAGCTCATCTGATAAGAGACTACATGGCGCGGGACGTCCTTTGAAGGATGCCGACTTCGATGAGAAACTCATCGCTTGGGTTCGTGAACAACGTGCGAAGAAGATTCGTGTCAGTCGCACCCTGATTCAAAAGCAAGCTCTCACCTTTTCTTCCGATTCGACCTTCCGGGCAAGCAACGGTTGGTTGGTCAACTTTTTGAATCGCCATAACCTGGTTTCACGTCGCCCAACGACAACTTGTCAAAAAGAGCCTGAACATTATGCTGAGAAGATAACCAATTTTCTTGTATTCGTCGAAGAAAATCATCGAAAAACTAACTACCAATACATCTTCGCATCAGACGAGACAGCTGTCTACTTAGATAGCTCTAACAGTCTGACAATTGAGGAAAGGGGAACCCGTCAGGTGTCTGTCAAGACCGTGGGTCATGAGAAGCTTCACGTTACAGTCATGTTACGCAAAAGAATCTCAAGCAGTATAACACAGTTAGAAACTTCCGGTCATCTTGAACGCTTAACCGTCTCTGTGTGCGGTTGTGTCATCGGGCTGTCTGGCAGTTGGCATGTTTTTGTGATCTACCGTCGCTGCGTTCAAAGTGTTCGAGGAAATTTTTATATCAATCTGCGCGTCGTACCCTCATCCGTCGTTGTGCATCAGTGTCGTCGGTGCTTCGTATCATCTTCTTGGGATAATCCCGATTTCTGTGCTCTCCTCGTCGATATCAGTGATTGCTGCTCACTTTGCAGCTCTTCCGTCTGTGTCTTCGTCGTTCAGGGAGGCTCTGGGGGTGACGCAAGCAACTTGTACATATCAAGCACAAGCATTCCTGATTCTCGGAACAAGACCAAGAAGTCTGGTTTGGTTGGTCATCACCTGTCTGGTCCAGTGGTTTGGTGCACGAACTTTGTGATCTCTGGTGTTGAGGTCGAATCCCCCCTCGACATTATTTTGATCTCATAGTTTTTGCGAACTGATTACGCTGTCAAGGATGCCAACACCTATGAAGTTCTCCGATGTGAGACGAATGTCTGCTACTCAATTTAACAAGCTGAACAAAGATCAACTCTGCTCAGCACTCAGAGATGCCATTTCAATTGACGTTGCTTCTCCGAAGGAGTCATCAAGTTCGGAAGACATTGCCTTGGTCGTCTCACAGCAAGTTGAGAAGCTGTTGCAGCCTCTAATGCATCAGATAAGTGAGCTCACTGCGGCGTATGCCGCACTGAATGCTAAGTGCATTAGTCTCCAAAATGAGCTAGCCTCTGCTCATGATGACTTTAGCGAGGAGATATTTGCGGAAATGCAACGAAGACAAATCAAGAGAAAATTCGTTATTGTCTCTGGAGTTGAGGATTCGCAATTGGGGACAGCAGAAGAAAGAATGCGCGATGATAGAGAGGCAGTTTTAAACATCTTGAGTGAAATCGACTGCAGTCATGTGGAGATTTCGAATGTCATACGAATTGGCAAAGTGAATCCGAACAGGCCCCGCTTATTGCGCTTCAAATGCAAGTCTGAAGAAGGTCGCAACACTCTAATGAAGAATGCAAAGAAACTCCGTCACACTTACAAGACCGGGTTCAAGCATATCTATCTCAACCCAGATCGGACAAGGAAGGAGAGAGAAGCAAGAAGACTGCTTCAGGATGAATTAAGAAGAAGAAGGGAAGCTGGAGAGAATGTTTTCATTCGAGATGGGAGGATTACTTCAGGAACTCGAAATTGGAATGATGTGAATTTTTGAATCGTGTTTTAAATCCTGCTAGACATTTCCCATCCATCGCTTTGATAAACGCTCGCTCCCTTTTCCATAAGACGGACGACCTAAGACTCTTTGCTGCTTCTAATTGTCCAAACTTTATCTGTGTTACAGAAACTTGGTTAGATCCGACTATCGACTCATCTCTCGTCTCGCTTCCCAACTTTTCGCTTGTTCGCTCCGATCGCATTTCCCGAAAAGGAGGAGGTACAGCTGTTTATATACCTTCTCACTTAGACTTTAGAAATGTCACTCCAATGCATGTGATAAGTGATTTCGAAATTACTGTAATTGATGTGCGGTATTACAGAATCCTTCTGATAAGCATGTACGTTCCTCCGCATCTATCTGCCCATAGTTTGTCAGATATTGTTGAATTTGTTACTGGCTTCGTTGACCGTTATTTATCTACAAGCCCTGACTTGAATGTGGTGATAGCAGGGGATCTAAACAATCTCAAAGTCGATGACCTTTGCGAAGACCTATGCCTACATGATCTCGTCAACTTCTCAACCAGAGGGGACCGCATTTTGGACCATATTCTGATATCCCGAGATGTTTCAGCTGCCTATCAAGACCCAATCCACCTTGATGCCCCCTTGGGAACTTCAGACCACGCCATCGTCACTGCCTTGCCAAACTTTGAACAGCTTGTCTCTACGAATTCAGTTTCCTATCATACTGTATACGACTTCCGTGCTTCGAATACACAGCGTCTTAGCCATGCTATGAGCTTGACAGATTGGACGCACATAGAATCATTCGACACAGTTGATGATATGTGGGCCTGGTTGCATGAAACCATTCTAAGACTGATTAGTGAAACTATTCCAACTAGAGTCGTGACAATTTCGAGTACCGATAAGGAGTGGATGACGCCCATAACAAAATGTTTGATAAACGACCGCTGGGAGGCCTACCGCAATCGAAACTTGAAGATATACAATCACCTCAAGAACAAAGTCCGGGACGAAATCATTAAGGCAAAATGGAATTGGTCAGAAAAGCTGAAGAAATCTGCAAAAGGAATCTGGTCGGTAGTCAAAGAGGAAACAGGCAGAAAGAATGATACCGGTATTGCTCAGCTCATTGGGAAGTTCGGTTCACCTGAACAACTAATTGAAGTCATCACTCACGACTTATCGTCCAGTTTCTTCGCCATTCAATACGAGAGTGCTGTTAGTCTGGAGGATGATGACTGGCACATCTCCGTAGACGAATGTGAAGTGTACCGGTACTTCTCCAAACTATCCGTTGGCAAAGCTTGTGGCCCAGACAATATCCCTACTAGACTCTATAAGTCAATGGCAATCTTTTTGGCGAAGCCCTTCTCGGTTCTCTACAACTTTTCATTGCGCAAAGAGTGTTTCCTCAGAAATGGAAGGACTGCATGATCACGGCCATTCCAAAAACGAATCCCGCGGATATTGAAAAACTGAGGTACATAGCTCTCCTGCCTGTACCCTCCAAAATCTTAGAGAGGATTGTTGTGGACCAAATGCGAATCCGTTTAGAGGAATCTTACGGCTTGTCTCACCATGGATTTAGACGAGCACACTCGACAACAACCGCCATCGTAGACATGCTCGATCATATCAGCATCATGACTGATGACAGAAGAAACTTCGGTGCTGCTCTCCTTAGCTATGATTTTTCACGAGCTTTCGATACGGTCAATCATAGCAAGTTGATTTCAAAGCTGAGCAAATATGGTTTCGCTTCTGGTTTCCTTATATGGCTTCAAAGTTATCTACAGTACCGGACGGCTAGGGTGAAGATTGGACAAGTTGTCGGAGACTCGATACAGCTCAACAGGGGGGTGCCTCAGGGCTCCGTCCTCTCACCTTCTCTGTTCTGCATCTTTGTCAGTGATCTGAAATCCAAGTCAGCTGGTGCCCGTGACATCAAGTACGCTGACGACTTTAGTATCATTCTCCCTATACTTAGTGAAGACGAAGCTGAAGTTAGCAACATCATCCAGGAAGAGACATCAAGTGTATTAGCTTGGTGCACAGACAACGAACTAACTCTCAACAGCAAGAAATCCAAGCTCATGTTTTTCACAAGAAAACAAGTCAACCTCCAATCATCACTTCCAATTCCTGTTGTTGATGAAATCAAGATCCTAGGAGTCAACATTGATAGAGAAGTCAGCATGAAATCCCACGTGAAAGCAATGTGTGCAAAAGCTAACCAAAAGTTCCACCTTCTTCGTAGACTCAAGAAAATGGTGACGGAGAAAGAATTGCATGACCTTTATGTGGCGCTCATTAGATCTCACTTGGAATATGCATCGCCTGCATTTGTTGGTTTGGGGAAATCTCTATCCGGCAAACTACAAAGAATTGAAAACAGAGCCCATCGTCTCATTTACAATGTGTATTTCGGCAGCAACAACAAATGTAAGTGCAACTGCGAGAAGAATGAAGTGCAAGTCCGACGCGAAAAGGCCAGTATAAAACTCTTTCACCAGATTGAGTCAAACAGGTCTCATCTACTATACAGTCGAGTGAACCGCAAGCTCAGAAGCCAGTACTCCGTCGCTTATTGCAGAACTCTACGCCGGAAAAAGACGTTCTTTCCGTACACGATTTCTCTGATAAACGCAAACTTAAGAAAATCTGGATAGTCTTGACACATTTCGAAAGTTACATGTTCAAATCGAATTTTTCATTGTCTTTATCTCTTTGTCCATTATGATTTGTATTTCTTTCAAATATACACTTTATTACTATTATTATTATTATTATGTTGACTGCAAGGTCTGATGGATTCAAATGCCGACCATTTGTGCTATTGAAGAACAAGCGTCCGATCAAGCATATTGAGGAGAAGTTCAAAAACATTGTCTACCTCTCATGGGCCGGTCGAACCTTCTTCAACGATGAACTGACGTCGGAATATCTGAGGAAGATCCTTGGCTATTCCATGTTCGGTAAACGCCTTCTTGTGTGGGACTCCTTCAGGTGCCACATCAGTGACTCAACAAAACAACAACTCAAGAAACTGCAAATCGACACCGCAGTAATCCCCGGAGGTTGCACCAAGTACATCCAAGCACCTGATGTGTACTGGAACACCCCGTTCAAAGCAAAGATCAGGCAATACTACGAGGACTGGATGGTATATGGTGAGAAGACGTATACCAACTCTGGTAACACACGCGCACCCTCGATGGAGGGGTATCTCGGATGGATAGTTGAGGCTTGGAAGCAGATACCAAGTGACTTGATCGAAAGATCGTTTGTTGGATGTGGACTTACCATCGCCCTGGACGGGTCAGAAGACCACAATATTCATTGTTTTAAGCCGGAGGGCGAGATTCCGAATGGATGCGCATCTCTCCGAGAAGCACGAATTCGTGAAGCAAATAATGTCGACCTCGACAGCACTGATGAAACGAACAGCAGTGATACTGATGATGACAACTCGTTAGTTGATTTCGAGTAATAAGTGTAACACTCAGTTTGAATTCAAATCTTTTGATCACACCAAACGTAATTATTGATGTTAGTGTCAATTTTGTTAAAATTTCGTCTCTTTTTATAAATCAATTAGATTTCATCAGAGTATTTAAGCTGACTTTTACACATTGTTTTATCACGTAAATGGAGTACCTACATGTAAGAGGCCTCTTCAACTCAACGGGGTTTCAACTGATTTGAAACATTTGAAGTGGAACTATAAAATTAAAATTTTTATAGACCTAAAAATACCGAAAATTGATGGTTGTAAAATAGAAGGCCACCCTGTAATTGAAGGCCACCTGTAATAGAAGGCCACTTTACCATGGAGGTTGAAAAATAGAAGGCCATGGCCTTCAATTACAGGTTTTACGGTATATTAGATTTCAGTGATGTAAAATAATTCGGGCATTAATGGGTTAAGCAGATAGTTTACACTACGAAACCATGCTATACCAACATTCTCAAGGAAAAATTTCGGCGGGTTGTTCTGATCATTAACCGCACTGATGGTCTCCATCAAAAGTGATGCCAAGTTTTCGTCGTCATCTTTCTGTCTGCCAGCATAGCGATGGCTGCCACAATAAACAGCTAAAAAGTTGTCATTTAACTTACATAAAATGATGGTCGGGTTCGTACGACTATATTCCAGCCAATATGTAGAATACAGACGCTTTTGGAATGTTAGTTTTTTTTTATATTTTTGAGAAGAACATAAGTACATATGATGCTGCTTATTATATAGTACTCATAATAAACTCATTTAACCGCATACCCTAAATATTATTATGGTGCATAATGCATATAACAAAGCGCAATATACTTTTGCAAGATAAACAAATATTCTTTGATAACTTCAAGTCATTAGTAAAGTATGACTACCATTTGCAATTATGAAACAAGTTTTATCATAAAAATATGATTCATTATAAAAATATAGTGACATCGAGTCTATCAGCACGTCATCCTACTTTCTTTCAGGAGATGTACAATATTGTCTGCTTTATTTCCAATAAGTCCGTTGAAATCCCCGATTATTATACAACAAATTCCATTTTAAATTGCTCTTATGTTATACACTATTGGTGTAAAATCAGCAGTTTTACGAGAGGTGTCCACGCCTCAAGTATAACACGACTTGAATATTACAGATTTATGTGGTTGAGGCGATCTTTGTTGAGACATTGATACATACGCTGAACTTCCTGTTGGTGAACTTGCTGGTTTGCTTCAATTGGGCGCTTCTCTGCTTGCGAAGATTGAGTGGATGTTGTTTTTATAGGAGGACATTTTGGCCAGCTGATTTTTTTGGTTGCTCAGCTTACATCGCTCTGAAGTGTTCACCATGTATTATGATAACAATTGCTTGAATTTCATTGAGCTGTTGCTATTTTTCTACGTATTTTCATATTGACTTGTTACCAGCAATATTCTGTATCTTCGTCACTCGTCTTCTGTATTTGTAGAATCAATAAAAAAAAACTTCATAATCGCTTTCATAAACTCTTTTTCTTGACTTTTACTCTATCTTTCTCGCATCGATTTTCGCCATCCACATATGTATAGTATCTGCCTTTAAAAATTTAATTTCCTTATGACTAATTATCAGAAATATTTAATTTCTTCACAGTCGGGGTTCTTCATTTATACGCAACACCGGAAAGCCAACCAACATGGAAATCTGCAGCTTCCAATCTGAATACTTTGGCAGACAAAACGCCGCACATGTCGTCGCAGGTTGCTTGATGATCGGTCATGCCGTGATAGCTGTCTGTCAATTAATGTGGTCTCAAGACACATCAGATTGATAATCTGTCATACCTTAAGCCACAATTTCACATATGACAGATCCATAGAGCCGGTAAGTGAAGGACATGATGGAAGACAATGCACTGATACCTGCTGATGTAAAGTAGGTGTCTTTAATGAATTGTATTTCTCTGCAATATCCATGCATAGAATGTGTCGGAGAAGACAGAGAGAAATTGCCTTTTCTACGTGTTTGGGTCAAGAGATGACTTTCCTCAATACTGATGGTCACGGCCAGAACTAGTCTCGAGGGGCAAGAAGATCAATTTTCCATTGAAGGGAAAACAAATTCAAGTTTGAATTCTGACGGACCAGAAGATTGACAGCCCATTAAACGTGCACATTCAGTAAATTTTGATCGGGAAGAGGGGAACGGTGAGAATAATATTTCCATTTGTCGAATTTATCACAAAGAAATATTGAGACAAAAATGCGTACTTTTCACTTGTAAGGCCTGTCAGCAATCTGACCGTTGAGGTTCGTGGGTCCTCTAATGCGAGTCACAAAAGTGTTTGTGAAATGATCGCGTCTAGTCAGTCATACAAGCCAAAGATAGAAAAATATCTATGTCAATCTCCATCGCTTGCCACCATCGCATGCAATGGCTGGGATAAGATTATGTCCGCTGTAGACTAACCCATCGCAAATGACGGAATGTAAATGTTCAATGCACACGAAAAGCATTATTGTTCTGCGTTTCGTGTTTTCATAATTTACTGGAGCTTGCTGCTGTGTTTATTGGACTGTTGTGGAAAAAGCGTGGTCTTTCCTGATTTCTTCTGTGTGCAGGACAGTGTGTCGTGGGGATTAAGGGCCCACAATAAGGCAAATGAGAGAGGAAATGGACAGACAAACGATTTCTGTCGGTATTAATGATTCCTTTACATTGGCTACTTTTTTTAACTTATCGAAGGTAATTTGTAATAGGCCATTTTCAGCAGCCATGTTGTTTGTGGAAACATGCTTTAACTTAGTAGATAATGAGTTTAACGAACTAAAATGTCCCAACTGTCAATTTTCAAAGGCTATACTATTCTCTAGCTTTGAATAAAACAGAATGTGGAGATGATTGAAGCATTTTAATAGCCTCTCATTGATGACATAATCACCTGCAATTTATCCCTGCATGATCACCTGCATCGTCGCCACGTGAAGGTGGAAATTCAATTAAGAGATCAACAGAAATTTTTTCAGAGAGAATTGTTCATTGAAGTTATAGAAGATATTAATATCTTTCTCAAAATTAGTCACTGGCATATTTAATGAGGTTCATTGGGGAATTAATCAGGAATTACAACAGTCCATCAGTAATTCCTGGGAGAAATTTGAAATAAATGTATGAGAAACGCCTCTGGAATCAGCGGGATTAAAAATAAGAATAATGTTTTCTTCTAAAATGAAAATATAAATTTACAATGGAATGAACAAGACATCATGATAATAGAGGTGCAAGTCATAAATTAATACTTGGGACAATTCCGTCTGTAATTTTCGTTGTTATAAACAGCAGATACCACAGAAAGGCAGCTACGACTTTTTTTGTGAGTGAAAAAGGTAGGGGAGTGTGGGGCACATTGAATCGTCAGCCTTTTCTCCGAAACTATAAATAATGGAAACTTAATGCTTTAAGACATTATTTATTGTAACAAATAAACATGATTCTTCTGATAATTTCAATTGTTTATGCTCTCCATCATTATTTTTGCAAGATTTTCCAAAATTTCAATAGAAAAGTAAATATTCAGAAAATCTGAACTCTTATTTTAATGTAGCCAAAACCTTGCTTATGTTTTCATTAGACAGCATTTTTCTCACGTATTCTTTATCAGTTTTACTAATCTATTGGTTAAAAACTGTTTGAGTGCAGCTTTGTTTGCACACGAGCACGTTTTTGAAAAGTTAACGATGTGAGGCACATTGAACCTCCCACGATGGGGCACTTTGAACATGGTCCATAGTGCCCTACTTCGATACTCAATTTTTTTGATTGAGTGAACGAAATGATTAACAAGTTTTGACATATAATTATTCTACAAAATGGTCTGCAACGCTATCAAATTGACTATGTAGAAATATTTGGTCAGATTCGTTTTGTGCGCTGCAACTTTTTTTAAAACGAAGCATGAAGGGAAGACTTTATGAATCAGATTCATAAAGTCTATTAAAGTTGAATAAGAGAGCAATAAACAAAGGTGGTTCAAAGTGCCCCACCAATGGGGCACATTGAACCACTTTGGTAAAAATTTAAACTGTGAGAAGATGAAATGTCACAGAAACGTCCAACAACTCAGGATTACTTAGCATGCCCTCAACTTTTCATCCGAGTTTGATTTTGGTTCATTTGATTTAGTATATTCGAACCATTGAGAAAAGTTCAAAACATGTTCAATGTGCCCCACCCTCCCCTAAGCTATGAATTTACCCAAATTATGAATCAGGATTTATTGAGTCAAATGCCTTGTTCAAATCATAACTCTACAAAACGCAACCAGAATACTTTTCTTTATCAAGAGTTCTTGTAATAAAGTCGTGGAGACAAATAAGAGCGTTGCAGCAGTCAGAGTGAGATTTGTAAGCAAACTGAAAATTCGACATCGTTGATAAAATAAATGGTTGAATACTTTTTATCGCATGTCTCTCCAAAAGTTTGCTAGGCACATTTATATTTGAAATCGTTCGTTAATTTACTATGGATGAAGTATTTTTCATGGGTACAGGTGTTACACAACAAGTCATTAAAACATCAGGTACTTTACGTTCGATGATGGAAGAGGTGATGAGGTGACAGAACGGTTCGAATTCAAAAGGCGCGGTGATCTCATCGTCTGAACCCATTGCTTTATGCACTTTCGGTTTTTCAAGTGCATTAAAAACATCCTCCACCTCACAGATGATGGACAACAACCATCATCCACTGGCAGTTCGGCATTTTGCTTTATACATGAAATACTTATGCAAACCTCTCATTTATCGCATTCACAGCATCCTTCGGTTAAACTGCTAAGTATTGATTTGAGACTA
Organism: Prostheceraeus crozeri; assembly: GCA_907163375.1. NCBI lineage: Eukaryota > Metazoa > Platyhelminthes > Polycladida > Euryleptidae > Prostheceraeus > Prostheceraeus crozeri. Next base: position 96,779 of record CAJQUW010015814.1, on the reverse strand, counting down.
TTCCTGCCTTTACGACGACCCGCATAATCTGACACAAAAGACCACATGTTTTGGTAGAACGCATTGACTTCTTATACCACCGCATCTTACAACTGACAACTTCCTCAATGTGTTTCTTGCTTAAAGCTATATACTTTACAAAATCTTTTTTTCCTAAAACATTCCATCTCTGATTGATCAAGTCTTTAGCGCATGTTTGGTGGTGTCACACATTAGCCTACAACCGCTCCCGTCAGGATTGTTGAGGTGCATTCATTCAATGTTTGCTAGAAGAATTTGAATTTCATTTCAAAGTCTCCTAAAAAATTATGTAAAGTGAAATGTAGTTTTTTATAATTAATTTATAAAGTTGTATAATGTTAGCAGATTTCAAATTCTGAATGGCAACATTTCTATGACATGTGGAGTTTGTTGAGAATAGAGGAGATTTTCAATGACGCAAGTCGGACAATTTGACGCAGAAAACCATTTTTACCAACTGAATTCGTCACTTCAGATACGTGACGTGACGCAAGTCGGTCTTTATGACGCAAATGGTATATTAGACGCAAGAAGTATATTTGACTCAAGCTGAAGTAAATGAATATTGAAGTCAGACTTTTTGACGCACTTCGTATATTTGACTCAAAATCATGAAATAAATTCTGAAAACTTCCTGACGCGTCCGGACAATTTGACGCATTTGGTATATTTGACTCAAAAACGATCGATAATGCAATGCGGTATATTATTATCTAAATATACGGTCGCAAGTCCTCTCAACAATTTTATGTATCGAATAAAGCGCTTATCACAAAACAGCAATTTAACATGGAATCAAATAGGCCTATATTAAATGATGCCCAAAATTTACAATCTTAGTTCAGACAGCGGTTCATGGTAAATTTTGCACAACAGAAATAAGGCGATCATGCTTTCTTCTAATTCAATGTTATCTACTGTTAGAATTATTTGTCAGGATAATTTGCTCAAAGTTTTAATGATCAGCTAATCGCAGGAGTAATTTTGCGTCATCTGGAACATTCATCGTGATCGAAATGCAATTTGCAGAATTTTCCAATCGATTAACTAGAAAATTGCCATCTCATGTCAAGTAATGAGAACGGAAAGTTGACACTCCGTTTATCAGGAGGGCAACGACTTGACCTGAATAGTAGGCCTTGCCTACATTCTTTGGCTTTTATTCAAGGGATCGTCAAGTAGGCATGTTATTCCTTGAAGATGCATGAAACTGGAGGAGGGAATTGAAACTGAGAAAATTTTTTAGGTCTAATTTTTGGAATGTGAATTTAGCAAGGATGTAGAGGGGAGCACAGTATGGAAGTTACAATATCCGAAAACAATAGGCCTATTGTCAATAAGAACTTTGTAAAGGGATAAAACAGCAGAGCATTTATAGGCCTCACACCAAGTGAGCAAAAATTAGAGGAAAAACTTGACAACAAATAATAATTATAAATAGGACAAAGAGCAAGAATAGAAGGATATCAGCAGATGTCACTTCCCTTTCAGGCTATGTTTCTCAGTGATTTTTGATATTTTCTTGATATTGTTATTTATGAATTGAAGCCAAAATAGGCTACCAAAATTCACTCCAAGCATTCGATAGGGCTCTGAGGTTCTTAAAGATATTTTTATAATGCTGGGATTAGAAAATGAGAAAATCTAAAAAAACAAGAAATCGCAGTGGGCAGCAATGGTATGAATACACATGTAGACATACGATAATTCTGAAATGCATATGCAGATATCATCATTACGAGAAAACACTGCTGCCTACTTTCGTCTACATTGTATCATAGCTAAGTTACGCACAATTATGATGCTGAAGCGCTACAGCATCATCATTTTCGCCTTCTTTAAATCGCACCCCTCCGAGCATGCGGATCCGATCAGAATCTTGTAGTTTCTCCGGATATCAACGGATCTTCACGGTTGAACGAACACACACAGTTATTTCTACGTCAGGAGCCGCTTGGATATCCAGTCTATCTCCGCGGATAACAAATTTTTATCCCAAAGAGATCCGTATCTTATAAGCGAATATGCTTGATATCCAACCGATATCTGGTTCGTTGTTTTTTGACGGATATCCGTGCCATCGGCTGTACATTCTGGTTATCCGCCTGGCACTCCATAGTTAACAATGGATACGTAGCAATCGCGACTTCGATGTCAGTTTGCTATCCCTACGCTGTCATCTAGTATTTGATTTCGATATTCGTTGGTTATACATTCGATGCGTGAGCTATCCGCCAATGATGAACAATCCAAAAACCAACTAATCCTCAGATCGGACAGATAATTGTAATCTATACAATCCGGGGATCCACTGGCTTCTGGCACAATTTTTGACTGAATACCGAATAACGATTCTTATCTTACCTACTTACACGTACACACAATTAAAAACATTCATGCAATAACAGAAAAAACAGACAAAAATAACATAGATGCCGACAAACCTCAAGCAACGTAATTTTTAATCCAGGGGATACAGCAACGCATCCAGAAGGATTCAAAACTACCGACTTTGAGGTATACATGAAAAATTACTGAAAATACTTGTATTTTTCAACATTAGTAGGCTTGCCAAATTTGAATGTGAATAGCCTCACAGACAGATTTGCGTGCATGGAAAATGATCTGAAGAAACTGCATATAAAAAATCTTCGTCCTATTGCATTAAAATGCGTTTTTCTTTGATCGTGTCTATTAAGATAAGGAACCGGATAGAACTCGGCAGATGCGCAGCTTCGTGGTAGGCTTATTACATTCTGTGAAAGTCTCATTTTCGGCATCGTTCCTAGCAGAATCTCGTTCTGGCTGTTTGACTATTTCTGTGCAACTAGTGATCTCAGAACTCGTGCGATCAGGCCATAGAAATGGACTAGGCCTATTCGTGTATTCGACCGCTCTGTGTCACTCGAGAGGAAGTAACACTGAAATCGATGACACACCACCCGACCATAATGGAATGGCAGAAGGAATGTTTAGACTCACATAATACGGTCCAGTGGATGAAATGTTTCCGAGTTTTATTTAAATAAACCTTCATCAGAGAATTGTCGTGAGGCATGCACTTCTACTCTTCTATAATAAAATTGTCAATTCGAAGATGAAGCAAAACAAAAAAATCCTTATAGCGTTATGTTTCTGGCAACTTCTGCAAAAGATTTTGACCAATTATTGTAATGGTAGAATTCTTTAACCCACTGCACTCTAAACCAGCACCTCCTAAATCACACACTGAAGCAAGACACTAATCGTAACTAATAAAAAAATCCTAAAGCAAAGCGTTTTAGGAGGTTAGCGCACTAGTGTTATTGTTCTCTTTAGTATGTCAGCATTCTATTTCACGACACCTCCTAAAATTCTAGTGTGTCGCGCTTTAGGATGCAGATTTCTTCGATTTTAGGAGGTGACAGTTTACAGTGTGCATAAATAACTATGTTTGTCCCTCCTGACGCTCTACTTTCTGTTGATTGTTTTTAGGTTTTTTGCCCCTTAAGAAGCGTGAATACGCGAAACGTTGGTCCTGTAAGCCTATATAGTTTTTATTACAATTTTATAGACAATAAATTCTTTAAGAAGATATCTCAACGTACTTTTGGTTCATCATGAAGAATCGTCTGTTTGTGACAATCGTATTCATCAAATACAGTGTGAATTCCAAAAACAATAATTAGTATTATAGTATATATAGTAGTTCTATATTAGTATTACAGCATTATAGAACAATGATAATATTATTAGTAGTTCTCCAACGCTATCAAAATGTTGCCATTAGTTCAGGCCTGCCTGGCCAAAATACAAATTTTTCTGGGTTTTTATAAGGTTTCAAAAATCTCTCGAAGTCTGCACGAGCGAGATCAAACAAAAATGGGAGGCATTAATTTGGGACGGCACAAATTGGGAAGCATCATCGGCAAAGCTATAGCGAAGGACGTAGGCCCAATGTCATCCATAAAGACTGGAAACAAATGGAATAAGATGAAAAGCAAGTAGGCCTACATGTAATCTGTCAACTAACGTTCAACTAGAATACTGCAGGTACTATAGTACTGTCCCAAATCGGAATTCCCAGTTAACACACATGTAAATACAAATCTACTTGATACACCACACTATCCCGGAGAAAGATTCTTCAGATACTCTCACCGATATGCCCTTAAGCACAGTCTATTAATCAGGAGTTTCGTCTTTGATGCTCAGAGAGATTGATGAGCCAGTCACTGCAGTGTCGATTTTATCCTTCTAGATGAATTTTGATAACTATGAAGCAATGGGAAAAATTCTCCTAACAAATTATACTTTGGTGTAAATAACGATTTTTTTCTAAGAGATGAAAGAAGAAATAGAGACGGGCTGATGATACCGTAGTACATGAAAAAGTACATGCATAGGCTATACTCTCATTCAGGCTAAAATTCAAACTGCAAGCCATATCCATTATTTTAAAAATGATATGAGACAAGTCATTGCTCAAAATGATGTATCTTTCAATAAAGCACGAAGACCGAAAGTCTGAGTGCTTTATTGTCTTAGAGTATGGTAATAAAGTATTCCATCTGATTTAAAGCATGTTTACCATTAGAAAGCAGTGCTATATTTTCTCGTAGAAAATATAACACCGGTGAGGAAAATAAAGTTCAGTTATCCTAGATCCACATTTGTCTTAAGTTGTCCTAGGTAAATGATATACATATGTGATTCACGGCAACTCTAATTTCACAGTCCCAGATATGGTGAAATCCAGAAAATTTCGTGATTTTTTTGTCCCCAGAAAAAAATGTTCGATTTTTAATGAAGATAGGCCTCAAACCATTGTGATATCATCCTAGTTCAACATTTTCATATGTCAAACCACAATTCACTCAGAGTTGGCAAAGCTAGAAAAGAAAATTGAATATGACGCGTCGAGGAGATGACGATATATTTTACAATGAAGTCATCTTCAATTTTCTAGTTTCAAGTGATTAGTAATGATAAAATGCAACACTTCTATGGTTACTGAACCTGCACTTTATGTCTTCTGGAACTGGCAAGGCTAGCGGGTCAAAAAAGAAGTTGCTTTTGACGTAAAAGAGATGACCTAAAATCTTGGGGACATCGGTTTTTAGTCTCTAAAACTCCAAATAATGAATTTAAAGACAATTGCGATGTCTCACAGATAACGTGGGTGAATGACATTATGTACAGCAAAAAAGAACTTTGGTCAGCTGCCTGCTCAATATGTTTCACAGGCTTCTAAAAAGTAGATAAATTTCTGGGGACATGCGAAAATCGGGTGTTTTCAGAACTCAAGCGAACGAAAAATATAATAGACTGTCAAATATATAAAGATGATGTATGGGCCGGACAGAGCAAACGAAACTCTACAAAATGATGTCTTATAATTAATTGACTGTTTGATCAATAACTTTGCGGAATCCAGAGAGGGACAAAAAATTGCAAAAAGTTCAGTTTTTTTTTGGATTTCACCATATATTTCAAGCATTGCACCATTTCTGTTATGAATTAAATAATTTTGGTCGGAAATAAAGCTGAAAAATGAAGTCAATGAATGTTGAAAAATGAAGTCTCATAATGGGAATGAAGCATTCTTTGACTAATCATTTGTATAGGCCTACCGATATATCATTTCAACTTGGAATTACGCAGTTGTGAAACATATCTTTTCTTTCCTTTTTGGCACAATGTTGATCAATTTAGAAACCTTATCTGTCTAGAGATATGTCGAAAACCCAGAATTTTGAAAGTCCTGGGGATTGCATTACATTGCACTTACACTGGCGTCGGAAAGTTTACGAACGATGAACATTTTCGTTGTATAAAACCATGCAACAAAATGCTGTTATATATTCTCAGCAAAAATCTTAAAATCGCACATGTTTGATAGCTATCATTTTTACTATAAATTTCATGTTGACAAGCATACACAGTCAATATTTTGTCATCCAGCCCTTCTGACGGATGACGGCAGCAAGCCGTTTTGGCACAGAGTCTGATAATATTTTACAATATGATGGCATCACTAGGCACCACATTTCGCGAATGATCTTCTGAAGCTCTGGAAGAGACGATGGCTTTTGCTTTGCGACGTTTCGTTTGAGTATGTACCACAAGTTTTCTACAGGGTTAAGATCTCCACTATTGCTGGGCCAGTGAAGCACTTCAATGTGTTGTTCCTGGAGCCATCATGACACAATCTTTGCCTTATGACATGGGGCTGAGTCATGTAAAAAGTAAGCTGCATTGTGAATGTCCATATGAATCTCAAGTTTTTCTTTCAGCAATTCCAGGTATCTTGAAGCGCTCATGATCGTTTTTGCAGGTAAAAAGTATAGACCTACAGTTCCTTTTGTCGAAAAACACCCACACACCATAGCTTTTGGTGGATGTTTAACAGTTGCGGTCGTATAACGATGGTTTTATCGCTGACCCTTGGGCCGTCTAACACGTCGCTTAGATGTAGCGAACAGTTGGAAGGTAGACTCGTCGGAATAAAGTACATGAGACCACTGTTCCGGTGTCCAATAGCGATACTTTTTGGCAAACGAAAGTCGCTGAGCTCGCATTCTGGGGGTGAGCAGGGGCTTCTTGGCCGGGTTGTAGGCTGAGAGGTGGTTCCATTGTTTCAGGCGAGTCTTGATTTGAGTTGTGCCAATTGATATACTATAATCTCTTTCCAACCTGTTTCTTATTTCTGCCGATGTTATAAAAGGATTCTCGGTCACGATGCGATGAATTAGTCTATCAGATCTTGAATTTGTCTTCCTTGGACGCCAGGAGCGGGGTCGACTCATGAAATCTGGCCGGGTACCCAGACGTTTCAATGTTTCATAAGCTGTTGACTTTGATATATTCAGGCGACTTGCGATTTCAGAATATGCGTAACCTACCTCTCGAAGAACTTTGACCTCAATTCGAGTCTTGGTTGATAATTCGGCTCGTCGACCCATTATAAAAGAATACACTACCTCAAGATAATTGAAAATAGACACATCTACAACACCTGAATGACACGTGGTGTTGACAGGAAAATAATTCTAGGAATTCCTATCTCAGTAATTCTTGGAAATTCACATGAAAGAGATTGCTTATAACAATCTCAGAGAAAACCAATTATACCGCTACATCACAATATTGGAATGGGAGAGAGCAATTAACTAAAGCATATCAGGAGTACTATATCTAAATAGTGCTATATCGCCATCGTTCGTAAACTTTCCGACGCCAGTGTATATACAACAGCCTGTCATGCCTCATGCAAAATTCTCTTGTCACTTTATTATACCAGTTTCTGTTGTATGAATGCGCTTTATTAGTAGCTTAAAAATTCCTAAGGTTGAAAAATCAGATAAAATTTAGCTAGACTTGTAAATGTGTGCTTGACGACTTAAATCGTCACACACCATTGCAACTTAGTGATTACCATTATGACAAATTATAAACCTGTCTTTTTAATAAGAAATAGCTTGGAACTTGGATTCCCTAAATTGTACTTACATGAATTTTCAAAATACGTATGAAATTGCCGAATGATTAAGAGTGCAAGCAAAGGTAATTTAGTTTTACTTCATATAGTAAAAATAAATCACTCTTATAAGCCTAAAATCGACGATGACACTGCAGCGAGTTGTAATGATGAATAGACTACACAGTAAGGAAAGGCAAGCGATTTTCAAACAGTATCTGATCTAAGTCGACAATTACACGACGTGTGACAGAAGAAGATAATTGACTAACAAATGATGAGCTGACTAATGTATATGTATATTTGCATCAGAATGAAAATGAAAGCTACAGTTGCGGTGAGTTGTTAACATGGTTGGCATATACGAGTAGGTAAAGAAGGCAATGAAATCAGATTCGTCAAATATATGAACGATTATACAAAGTAGTAGCATAAGGAAAAAATGTAGAGCCATAACGATCAGTGCGGCACATGGGCATGCGCAAATGCAAGGAATATGGAAGAACCGTGGGAGCAAGGTCTCAGACCTGATTCGAGTACTCTGCTGGCCCAAATTTCTCTTGTGGATTATATTGCTGGTCGCTTATGATCCCGAACTTAAGCTTTATCTCAAACCCGTTATCACAGTTGTTACCATCCATCCACTCAGCTTAAAGAAGCATAGAAATACTATCTCTTATTGAATAGTCATCTATCATTCTTGCTGTTGAGAATGTAAAATGTGCATGCGTTTATGACCGCAAATTAGGAATTCCAAAGTCATGGAAAGTTTCATTCCCGGATCAATGCGGAATCCCAGGATTGAACTAGTCCGAGTTGGGATTGAGTATTGAGTAGGGACTGCATGCAGTCCTGGGTACTTTTTCAAATCCCGGGATAGGAATTAATATAGAGATTTTGGAAACCCAATCCTGGGATTTCGGGATCCCAAAAAATTACAATCTCGGGATTGCGAAACGGGTCGATTCATAATGTCTTAGAGGATGAATGCTACTTTCTAATTGTGAATTAGTATGGGTAGGCCTAAAATGAGTAGCAGCATATTTGATGTTTGTTTCTTGTTGGATATATAATGCCTACATAATAGAAGATGCTACTTAAAATTCACTATTACATGTAAGCTCTACGATGCTACTACTTTTTACATATTTTTTGTTATCGGAGAAATATGAACTGTCATCTTCCCTGCAGCACAGACATCCACAATAAAAAAACGATTATTTTGTAGAACTGCTATCAGTATTCAATAATAGGCCATTACAAGTATTTGAAACAATTTCAGTGACATGCTCGCACATTGAGCGACATGCAGCCATATGCATATTGGGCACTCACCACCGGGATTAAAATCCCACCTCTCAATTTGAATAAGTTTTTGCATTTGATATTTGCTAATCTAAAGCAAGCACGTGAATTTGTGCTTTCAAATTTTAGGTTCATTCATGTAATGACTACCATACAAAGTTTTCTACTTCACGAAGTATTACAGAACTTACACAGTATTTAAAGTCTGATGATTTATTCACCTTCACGAGCTTTAGGAGATAAAGCGACAATATTATAAATTATGTTCCCCGTGCGTGGTATTTAGCGTATGTGTAGACCTACCAGCACTCGTGAGCAATTGAGCAGACTTCGTCACTTTCATTTCATTAAACCGATTCAAAAACCCTAGATGAAATCGAACTCAATTGAGTACCAGATCCGTCGACCCAAATTTTGTTGCTTAACACGAGCCTATTGTCACAATTCAAATTATAATTGTATGTAAAGACGTTCATAAATGTGGCGCATGTGATGAAACGTATAGGCCATGAATAATGTGTAAATGTAGCCTACGTGTAAGTCACGAATTTGTAGCTTTCATCCTGTAAATACATGTAATGTACCTTAAATGTCAAGACAAAAGCTATGAAGTTGCCGTAAAATGATAAGCATAAAATGTATTATTAAAAAAAATTTTTGACATCAAACCCAAACTTGAGTAGAAGTTGACAAACGTGAATGCACTTTAATAATAAGTTGATCAATTAACTCGCTGCAATTATGAGAAACACTAGCAAGCAAACAATTGCAAGAAATTATTTCTTGCTATATCAGCGATATCTTTTCATCATTCTAAGACGAACGCCGTCGAGTAAATCAAGCAAGAATGCTGAACTGTGTAATCGTTTTTTCTCATTCTTTTAATTTAGAGTCACTCTTATTACATGTACATTGTCAGTCATAGCCCTAGGGGCCTATATTGTCAGTCTGATCGGTTTACTGCAGCTATGCGTTTTGTGTAACAAAATTAGGCGTACGTGTTGTTATAATCGCAATTACGCAGCTTTTTGTAATCAATAAATTGATCTTTATGATATAGCAATCAACGAATCGCAATAAGGAGTCTCAATCAATTAATATACACTATCATTTGTATTTCTTGTCAATCTCTGATCCCTGCTGCATATCTCTATACGGGCATTTGCATAATTGCAATCTTAGATAAGTTCCAAAAAGAATGAACAGTCAATGGAACATTTAGACATTAAAAAATACACGTATAAATACTATGCTTATAGCCGCAGCACAACAGATACACGACATTGCAGCATACCCGCTACATGCAATAATAGGAAATAGCGCGAATGTTGTAGAAAGATAATTTATGGACCTGTGTAAGAGCAACCTATGTCAATTCTATCAGACTTTATTAGGCTTTTGATTAAAGAGTAGCCTAATTGATGACATGCCAATCGATTACAAAAAGGGACTCTACTAAATTTGACATTCCGATAAAATCAATGTGTTCACTGTTCATACAATATTAACTAGGCATACCCATTTTGCGATAGTCTATTCAATATTATTCTCCTGGTGCCTGCTTTTGGATTTGTAAACAAATTATAATTTGCCAAATAATAGAGTTATTTACCAAATCTGTATGTCTAGTGCTTTACCATCAGTGTCTAACATATATTGGAAAAATTAATTTCTCGATTTAATAAGATGCATTTATGCAAGACAGGCGGTCACCCTACTATAGTCATGGAATTTGGCACCTTGAAATCTCCCCACTTCAATTAGATTATGGTGGCCTATTGATTAACTATCTTGAATAACAAATTCTAAGGGGACCTCGTCAACCAGTCCCTCTGATTCTATCAGGCCATATTTGCATGCAAGCCTAGGCTATATGAAAAAGTAGAGACATTTTGTAACTTACTCTGTGATGGTTGATCGCGATTATGAATGCATGATTTTCCCCTCCAACTTGTTATGCAATCGTGAGTCAAATATTCAATATGCGTCAAAACGTCTGACTGCGTCAAAATGTCCAACTTGGCGTCATTTTGTCTGACTTGCGTCATCTCCTGACTATAAGGACTCAGGAGCATTTGATGGTGAGAACCACGACGCTTCATGTTGAAGATTGGCATCAGCATCGGTACAAAAATGATCAATCGCTTTCTGACTAATATTTGGTCAAGAATTGAATTTCCTCTAGTCATTTCTCAGTGAACTTTCTCAACCAGATCGAATCCCACGCGAAGCCGAGTAGTGTCAATTTTGTTGAAGTCACCGCAAACAATGACTTGTTACTCAGGATCACTTATAAGCCGTTCATCAGCAATCATTTTCGGTTGAATGTAAACAGCGCAACGATGGTTACGACATTTGAGTTTCAAACGTGTACATTCAAAAGCATCTTCAGGGATCAGAAGAAAATGTCAATGGAAAACGTATTTTACCCATTAGGCAGCACCACTACCAATAGTACATACGTACTCTGCTACGCCTAAAGAAATTGTGATTGTCTACACGTGCATAAAAAAATTATCATTGTGTTCTGAAGACAGACGCGATTCGGTGAAATGATCAAAACGTCAGGAATGGATCTGCATAATTACAGATAGATCGCAATTCATCAATTTTACTAAGTCTGAGAACCAAATTAACGTTTAAGTTATTGTTTATTGCCTCCGAAAGTCAATGGGTGACACTTGTTTACAAAATATGCAATTCCGCACTTATCACAATGCGTTGACACACAACCTGACAATAACGCAAGATCACATCACATATTTACACATGTACATCTAACATTAAAATAGTTCATATAAACAAAACACTAAATATCCGAAATCATTATTCTACACTCCCCCGTGATCTATAAATCACTAAATATCCGAAATCATTAAGTAGTAATATAATCACGTAGATAAGCGGGTTGACGTCTAGTCCGAGTACTTCGTCGTCGTGACATACGTTGTTCATTCGATAATTGATCACTACTCTCACTTTCTGAAGACGATTGTGTCGGTAACGGAGCATGCATTACAGCATTTGGATCACTATAGGTCACAGAGTCATTCTCAGAGTCCGATTCACTGCTCGATGCTATTCTGCTTTCTTGGATTTGACGGGGAACGTCCTTGATATGGCTCACGTGTCGTGCTATCATCGTTGTTCACTTCAACCGATACTGATGAGTTGATCCCAGTAACACGGAACGGTCCGCTCCACTCTGAATCACAATGTCCATCTGTACGTAAATAGACCAATTCCCCAATGCTGAAAGGATTGTCGCATAGCATTTCATCAACACAGTCGGCGCGATCTCCAAAACCTCTGACAATATCACAATCCATTTTCCTGTTGTTATTGATTCCTGGCATTTTGGCATTGGCGTGAAACATCAATTGATACGGCGGAATCTTCCCTTGACCGCTGGTCGCGTTGAACCAAAAGACACATTCATTGATAGAATTGCCCGATCTTGCTGCCATAGTTTTGATGGTACGGTGATTCCTTTCAGATATTCCATTACCCTGCGGCCTATAAGCACACGAATACTCCTGCTTTACACTCCACAACTCCATAACCTTCCTGAACTCCGCACTCCTGAAAACTGTCCCATTGTCCGACAATAATGCCTCGGGTGGACCAAATTCAGAAAAAATTTCCAGAAATTGTCGACAGACTTGAGCAGCACTTTCATTGGTTAAACATCTCCAAATACAAAAACGAGACCCGTTGTCTATCACCGTCAAATACGGAGTAGCTCCCACATGTGTGATGTCACAAGAAACTCTCTTCCATACTCCATTCGTTGACAGTTTCCCCTTTCTATAATGTGGGTTTGTCATAGGACAAATCCTTGCACATCTATCACACCCTTTCACGACTCCTTCAACCACACTCCTCTTCACTGAATCACCAAACTCCTCCTTGGCCACTTGCAGCGTTCGATCAACTCCGAGATGATGTCGCTCATGAATTTTCCTAACAGAGTTTTCCATATCACCAATCGATCCAGAAACCATTACCACTCCCACATGAGGTTCCTCCTTCTCCAAATCTTGCCCTTTAGTAAATAACCAATTTCTTGGCACCCTCGTTAACTGATCTGCCAAATTGTCGTTTGAAGGAACAAGGAGAACAGTCACATTAAGACCCTCAAGTTCACGAAGTTCTCGCAAGATGTCAATGCGACGACGTATTAACATTTCTGACAGTGCATGCGTACGAACATTGTGTGTACCCAGAAAAGCAGAATTTAGCCATCCGCGAACAGTTGCCGAGTCAGTCTTAATCGTAAATGTTTTGCAGTTCCACCTGATCGCCATGTTTACTCCCCTTATCGCAGCATCCAATTCGCTCGTGTTGATGTGAGAAGTGTCGGATTCCTTTCTTAACCATGCTGCATCTTCGACTACATTACCGTTGATGGTCATCACAATCCCCATAGCAATATTACTCGCATCCGTCCAAATCTCCACCTTGCCATCAGTAGGAACCACCCATTTGCCGCGTACAGGATCGTCACCCAATTTTAGACGTTCGGAAACTTCCAAAACCTTGTTCATGATATTGTCGCTGACAAGTTCATCCCAACCTACCTTTTCCTTCGCAGTCAGTCGTTGAAGATAGCCACATATCACGCGCAACCAACCACAAACCGGAAAATGCCCCAGCCACTCACCAATCACCTTGTGAACCTGTCTTCTTGTCAACTTATTTCCATGAACGTTCGGCAACACCCCATCTCGTTTCCATCCAAAGTGCCGATCGACCCGAAGACCCAATACCCTGACATTCTCACCTCCGAGGCGCCCCGCTGGCTTCGTCTTCAATCCATAGTTGTTCAGGACCTGAACGACTTCCTCAACTGGCACTACCTTCTCATTTACAAAGATGTCATCAATGTAGCTACTGGTACCTGACTTCAATCTATCATTATCAGTCAACACATGTTCAACAATTTTCGTCATTACTTTTGGCGCAATGTTTAAACCAAACCCCAAGCGTGTCAGCACGAACATCTTATCTCTCCACTTCACTCCCTGAAACTTCCAAAGCGACTGATGAATCCTGATCTGCAGGTATGCCTTCTTAAGATCAACTGTGGAACAGTCTGGCCCAAACTTCCTCCATTCTCTAATTCTGTCTTGACAGAGTGGTGTTGAAAATCCTGGACGACTCACGATGTGATCATTCAAATACCTGAAATCAAGCACAGGCCTCACCTTCGTGGTTTCCCCCTTCTCCTGTCGCACACTCATCAGAGGCAAAACATTCCTCACCTCACCATCCCTATCAGCATCCCAAGGTATCAAAATTCCATCCGAAATCCACTCTTCAATCTCTTTAGCAAAGGCATCCTTGTCTTCCTCTGGTACTGTGTAGTTACCACGTCGTCTATCTGATGGAGGACCATTCTTCCATTTCCAACGTACCGTCCATATCTGATCGTTGTAAACCGTCTCGAAGTCATTATCAGCAATCTCGATGGGCCTATTCTCTCCTTTTGGCTTGTCTGGCAATACTCGTTCAGCTAGATTATGTGCAACACAGGCAGTTTTCAAATCAGAATAGTTATCAAAAAAGCGATCACTCGTAACATCCAATTCAATTAACTTGCGCGAGCTACTTCCAGGTATGTATAGTCCATTCTGCAGTACAACGTCGAAACCCACTATCATCTCTACCCCAAGTGGCAGCCTATCCACTATAAACACCTCCACCGGACCGACATTCACTTCGTTTGTTCCCATTACTACATGTTCAAGTTTTGTCTTGCCCCTCGATTCGATCTTGGTACAGTCCATTATTTCCAAACTTACCGGAAAACTTAACCTCTCAATCGGAACACGCGACTCAACGGCAAAGTTAGAATCCAGCAAAGAAAAAGTACTGCCTGTGTCGATCAAAAATTTACAGACCCTCCCGTTCACCTTCCCCAAATGTGTCTGCCAATCAGTCAAGCTTAGAGACGAGGTTGCGATGCCGGTACCATTCCCTTCGATTGCTGGGGGGCAACTGCTTGCATTTGTTGCGCTGCCCCCGGCACGTCGTTTAAAGGAACCGCATTCGTAGAAGAGCAGTTGCTTTGGTAGTGACCTTTCTGACCGCAGCGAAAGCAAGTAATTTGACAATCTTTCCGTAGATGACCGATGCGATTGCAACCAAAACACCCTACGCTGTTGGAAATTACTACCGGTATTTGAATCCTGGACCCTCAGATCATGGTTCATACTGACAGGCCTGCCAACGCTAGCACACGCAGAAAATTCCGGCTTATTAGACCAGATTTTCTTCGAAGCACACAAAACCTCAGCATAACTTATTTCGTCACCCACGTGCATTTTAACCTGGTTTCTGACATTCTGCGGCAAAGCTTCCAGTAATAAAAGGCCGCTGACATAATCCATAGGATTTTTACTTCCACCTTCCCTACTAGCAACATTAACCATCTTCCTTATTCTCTCCCCCACAACATCAAGTGAATCACCAATTATAGCCCTTGTACTCACTGCAGTTCTCCAAGCGTCCACGCGTCGCAGCCCGAAAGCACATCGTAACGCATTCTTAATAGCTGTTGCATTGTATTTATCAGCATCTGGCAAGTTCTTCCATGTGTCATACGCGGCACCTGACAAATTCATTGATAAAATCTTCCCCTCTTTATCTTGTAATTCATCTATTTCAATCGCCTGCTCGAAACGGTCCAACCACCTCTCACAATCTCCATCCCCACTAAACTCAACAATCTTTTTAATGGCCTTCATACTCAATGCAATTCGTTGCCCGGCTAGCTTCTGAGAACCAAATTAACGTTTAAGTTATTGTTTATTGCCTCCGAAAGTCAATGGGTGACACTTGTTTACAAAATATGCAATTCCGCACTTATCACAATGCGTTGACACACAACCTGACAATAACGCAAGATCACATCACATATTTACACATGTACATCTAACATTAAAATAGTTCATATAAACAAAACACTAAATATCCGAAATCATTATTCTACACTAAGACTAATAATTGACCTAATATTGAGCATCAAAAGACTTGGGTAATGATTGGAAAGGCTTACAAACACCCAGAAGCTTAGGCACGAAAAGGCTGCTGTAAAGACGATACACATGAGTTCCAAAAATGATTTTGTCTATCATACGCAGACCTATGTACAATTCTAGCGCGCTCTATGACGAGTGACGACGTTTTTACCTAATCTTCCGCGCCACACATCTCTTCCCCTACCATACGGTCTTTTTGAGGTTCCCTCGGAGTTAGATCAGGTTTAATAAAAACGCGTGTCTACGGATTGCTGGAGTCCAGCATCGGCAGTCGCGATGCAGAGCTAATAACCGCTTGCTTGTCCTCATACGATTCAAAAATAACTTGGTCGCCGTTCTTCAGCTTTCTTGCCCAACCGATCGGTTCTTTTTATAGAAGCATTTAGTGAATCATATGGAGCAGCTACTACATCATTTAAATACTTTTATACCTTGAACCTCAACAACTAACAAAGAACAAAACTCAACCGCATGTTATGTACATTTATATGGAAAGATAGTAATTATTCGATTAATAATACAAAAAGCTGTCGGCCCATAATATGAACACAGCAATGAATCTTAGGAGATGATGTGACTCGATCGGTTATTTCGTGATGCGATAATTGGCCATTGCATTATATGCCGTGTTCTGTTGCCTAATGTATATTGCTTGCCTTTTCCCATCTGCCCAGTTGCACGATTGCCAAATGTTGCCAAGTACCGAGCTGTCCCGTCCAGCTCGTGTTTTACTAATTTTTCACATAACTGGCTTCCATGGACTACATTTTATGTATGTCGGATGTGTTTGTTTTGTCGGCTGAATTTTTTTTATTGTTTACCCAGTGTAACAAATTGAGGACCTCGAGTAGGTCTATAATTATAGAAGTATGTTTCATTTGAATATGAATGTACGCAGTTTCACACGGACTTCGTCAAATATCTATCAAATATATCAAATATTTTATTATATTTTCACCGTGTGAGGTGGCCATCATCAGAAATTCAAAATACATACAGAACTGATTAGAGCATTCAAAAGCATTGCTAAAAGTCTTACGAAATGAAATCGAAATCATCTATACTCAAATTTATTTTAAAAAAGCTGGCCCATATCCCGTCCCATCGGGGTTTGATTATCAATGCAATGATGCCTTATACAGGTTTTTGCAGGAAATAACGGCGTTTCCTCAGTTGATTACGTCATTATGCATAGAATATCGTCAATATGCAATGATTAACGGCATAACAATAGAGACTAACGGCACAAACAAAACATTCCGTCCTTTTGTACTTTATTACGACGTAGGCCTTTTGCTTTACTGGCGCTTGCAAAACTGAATGGCAATAAGGCGAGTGTTGATCGGCAATGTCAAAACGCTACGACATGATGCAGTATTTAAGGACAGCCGGCGCTGTGAGCGCGCACAGTTGGAAAAATGAGACGAAGAAGAATGATACCGTTGCTGGATAAAAAGAGAATTGTGGATGCCCATGAGAATCCAAACTCTGACTATGTAGAGGTAGCTGCGGCGCTTAACATTCCGCGAGGGACAGCCTGGTCAATCATACGTCGCTATCTGGAAGATGGTGAGGTAATGGTACGGAAAAGAGGGGTGGACGGCGACAGCTTGCAACTCAAGAAATGATTGATTGCCTTGTTGGAACTGTCGAACACACCCTAATTACACGTTGCGACAACTCAGCGAAGAGCTTCGACTCCAATTACCAGACAGTCCTCGTCTCAGTGAGTCCACAGTCCATCGCGTGCTAAGAGGTAGCCTCATCACAATGAAGAAGCTGGAATCACCACCTGCAGATCTTAACAGAATGGATGTTAAACTTGCTCGCCGAGCCCACGCGGAATGGCTCACACCAGCGGATCATCACACAAAGCCTCTTTGCACCATTGCCACAGACAGAAATGCATGTGGATGGCGACCTTCCCAAGGCTCTCTATCTCTATCCAGATCCTCACATTATCTACATTGATGAATCAGGTTTTAACTTATGGGCCAGTCGATCTCGAGGACGATCTGCAAGAGGACATCGCTCACAGCGCATCGTCGGAGCTAGACAATGCCCAAATTTTACCCTATTTCTGGGAGTGTCCAGCCAACGAGGCTTAGTACATCACACTATCCGTGACGGAGGAGCGACAGCGGATGCATTTAACGACTTTTTGGCGGACCTTATCAACGGCCACTTCTTTCCCAATGAAGAGGCTGTCCTTCTCCTTGACAATGCACCCTGTCATCGCCGTGCCACGGACGTCAGCGATCAACATGCCAACGCTGATTTACATTATCTACCACCCTATTCACCTTTCCTAAACGCAGCAGAAAATTATTTCAGCATTTGAAAGGCGGGTCTACGACGCCAATTGGAGGAGGTGAGGGAACAGTTACTTCGCCAGCCATTTCAAGAGCAACTGGCAACTCTTACTCAGCCTGCTGAGCAAAATTAGGTGGAAATCACTCCAGCTGCTTGTAGTGCTACCCATCGGCGAACAAGACGCATCTTCACCGCATGCATTCGATGCAGGACATAAGTGATGACCATGCATAATGATGTGACATAATGACATGCATAATTTGAATAAAAACTGTCTTGGATATATTGAATTTTGCAAAATGACGTAGTATTTAGATGAACCGCCGTTATAACTAACAAATGCTACTGTTTAGTGAATAAGTCGTTAAATTTGAAATTGACGGAGTGTTTAACAGTATTTGTCGTTAACAAATGAACCGATTTCATTAATTTGTGATTAAAGCCGTTAAGTTACGCATTATGCCACTCTGTAATGCACAACTGCCTCTATTAAACGCAAAAACCTGTACACAATGATGCCTATATACGAAAATTACATACAAACATGTACCAAAATCAAATGCAATTTGAAACTAGCATCTGATACGAGATTCTCGTATGCTTACAGAAATCTGCTATATTTTTCATTCGAAATCTCACTTATTTTCTTATGTGATTGGTATGTAGCGATACGATCTATTCTATCTGTGATTGGCTGTTTTACACCGAAATACGAGTTGTTGAATTTACATACGAGACCCGATGCAAATTGGTCCTGGTTCTTATGAGTTTCGTATGAAGAGCTTTAAGTCACATGGCAAAAATATGTATACATACTACTGTCAAATAACTTTTTTCAGTAATACCAGTCGCGAATATTTTTTAATAGAGTGATATACTATAACTAGAATGGATTTATAGTGAATTTTATGCTCCACGAATTTGTCGTCGTTGCTACTTGGTAAGCAACTTTAACAGGAAGTTTAGGTAGCTCTACTTTATGAACCAAGTTGATTAACATCAATTCATTCAAACGATATCTTTCGTGTAACCATGTTGACTTATATATCTCAAACATAACTATTTCTGCGTTCATGAATTATAATGTGTTTTTATTTCGGATTGATAATATGCTTAATTTCAAAATTACATAATGCACAATTGTTGATGGTTGAATACTTATTGATTATTCATGAAATGCCATAGACTTACGTGTATTATAATCGAATTCAGTATTGAAAGTATGACTCTTGAATGTCATTATCTCACTACTTACAAAACAGCAGTAACATCAGTGTGATCTGTATTGACAAAAGGCCTTAAATCAACATGCTTTGGAGATCATTGATGCTTTCTTTTATCATTGTGCTGGTAAGGCTTTAGTATATAAGGCATACCACACTTGAAATAACATACGAAAAGCATACAAATGTATACTAAGAGAATACAGAAGCATGCCAAAAAAATATTTTGGTATGCATCCTTCGTATGTGACTGGTATTGAGCGATTTACAGTGTAGGTTGGTCATGAAGACAGTAGCTGTTTCGAAGGAAGAAGATTCGAATTTATCTAATTGCATTTTATCTATTATTTGTTTGGCCGTTAAATTGCAATTAACTTAAAAGTAAGTTAATTAGCACTTTTGATTATGTTTAATGATGATTATGTTGAATGCGTCGATTTTAAATCAGCAATGAATCATTTCAGCTTGAATACTTGATTCTTTAGGCCGCTGTCAAACAGATTAAGGCGTCTTCCATCTTCCACCTTCCATGTCACTCGCCTTTTTGCACATTCTTCATAAGGCGTCTTCCATAAGGCGTGATGAGACAATTTTCATCTGCCGTCTTCGCCTTCCATCGTCCATCTTCCATCTTCCACCTACCGCAGTCACACTAAGGAAATCCATTTCCGATACAGTCAGTGCTATTTGTCACTATTTACCGTTGCTATGACTATTGTCTTGATCCTCGTCCTCGTTCGACATTGTGAACAAAGGCTGTTCTCTTATTTCTTCTCTTCGCAAATGACAGCTTCCTATACCTTCCCTCAGACGTCACTTCACGTTGTTCTAATTTTAGAGTAATCTCGCGGCTGACGGCTGACGGCTGACGGCTTACGGAAATGAACTTCAATAGCCGCATAATTTCATGCCTTATGTCCGACGGACGACGCCTTATGACTTTTCCTGTGTGACAGTGTGATGGACGATGGAAGATGACTTGTGGCTGATGACTTTTCTGTTTGATAGTTTATATTCTTTTCTACATACAATTAAAGGGAAATCCCAAATGGAAGATGGAAGACACCTTTTTCTGTGTAACAGCGGCCATACTTGCACTTTTTCAGAATTGATGGTTTAGCCTAGTTGCATAAGATAGTTTGACGGCCGCTAGATTTCGCAGACTATCGATTTCAAATTTGAATCTTTCGAAATCGATTGAATCATACAGCTCACAATTTTCAGTGCATTTTAAAACAGAACGAAGAAGCGCCTCAGGAATTCGTATCAGAACGTGTTTTTCGAAAGCACATCAAGTTGTTATACGAAAGTCTTGAGGATCATTTTGTCAATTTTGCTGCTGCTTTGCTTTGCAAATAGCCAATGCACTTGATGAGCTATGAGGGATTGGTCTCTTTCTTAAGTAATATTATTATCAACAGCAACAATGATCGTTAAATCTCGTCAATTTTCGCGTGCTGATGCTTCTTAATGAAGTGATTTATTGGTTGGGAAGAATCATGATGAAAATTGACATTAGACATAAATGCATGTTTTGTTACTAACTATAATCTCTATTTGAAGATAAATGTCACGCATAAAAGGGTAACATTTACATTCACAGAATTAAAATTGAAAAATTCACATCACATGAAGGGCAACAGGATATCAAAGTTAAAGAGCGAGAATGAGTAAGGGAAGAGGAATAGAGACATAAGCATGAAGCAGATAGTGTTGACGATATGTTATCTTTCAAATAACAACCTAGAACGACTTTCACAGAAAAATGACGATTGAAATATTGGCTGACAAATCTACTCAATCGGTCAGTAAAAATTTGCTACACTTTATCAACAGCAAAGACAATAGAGATTGACTTTGACATGAATAAAAGGAAAAGATCAAAGAAGTGTGATGAGGAATTGAAACAATGAGAATAAAGGTAAAATGATACAACATGATAGAAAATATTATGTATCACTGGATGAAACGAATTTTCTGAAATATTCAAGTTCAGATTTGCTTTGAATTTTAGGTTCAATTTTTTTTAAATAAAAGCTTCTCATTCGCGCAAGTTAGTTTCAATTGGATCATAATGCTAGTATTATTGTTGAAAAATGTCTAGGTTTGACAATTTAGAAGATTGCATTCATTTTACTTATCATTGATGAGGTAAAATGTGAATATTGCTCTCTGTATCTGATGTCTAAGTGTACTTGTGGCGCTTCAAATGTAAAAGTTCATTCAGGCGTCGGATGTTAGTTTAGAAAATAAACATCGCATATTGCCTGGAAAAATGGAAAAGAGCTGAAAATTGTTCTTCACAAAATTGTCCATATTGCGAATAAATCAATCTGCAATCGAAAAAATGTGGTATGCCAAATAAAATTAGACTTCTGTATCAACTTATACATTTATTAGAGATAAGTTTTACCAATGTACTCTTAAAAATCTAAAAATTGAATTGGAAAACATGTTCTGCATGATATTAAGATCGGCATAAAGAAGGGAGTGATATTGTGTCTATTTTACACTTTACGAAATGTTGATCGGCAACTTGAAACATGCACAAGGCCACCAGAATGTTTGTGATCATGAACAGTTATTTGTTAAGATGAATGTTATCTATTTGAATATCGCAAACAACATTATTTAGCTGTTAATGGGCATCAATGTCTAGCTAATTCACAGTATAATTCACAATACATCGTGAATCAGTTATTATTACTGTCAACTGAGAACCCTTTAATCATTTTAAATACTTTCCTTATCACTGTAAAATATCTCACGACATTGCAGACAACAGCAGTTTCATTCAATTAATTACCGCATATTTATTCATATATTTTTGTCTTCATTTGCCTGTTGTTCCTTGCAAACGAAGTTAACGGAGACTGTTCTTTTTGATTTCGTTTAAATCAAGTAGAACTGAAATGGAAGCCGTTTTGTTTGTCGGCCAATTCAATTGAACACTTTGAAGGCACCGATTTAGGTCAACGCTACATCATCCACTTTTAGTGAGAAAAAGTCCAACACAAGTTATATTCAAAAAGTCAAAAGTCAAAAACGTATATTTTCTATCATACAGAAAAGACGCTACATTGGATGAGACATTTACATGTATAATCAAGAGCCTTACAGTTTTACCAAATGATGTGAATGTGTAATAAATGTATGAGGAAAACAGTAAGAGTGACGCTGGAAGGAGAGGACATAGAAATACACTTTCGTCATTTATCATCATAAATCATGACATATTACTTGGATGGCATAAACGGCAGAAAGAACCCATTCATTTAGTATCAGGGGTAATCTGTTTTATATTTTCTAATAAGCTTGTAATTATTTATATTATTATTCACTAAGTGAGAGGTCTGGAAACAGCAAAAATATTTTATGTACATGTATATCATTGCATAATACTAATTAAGGCTAGGAGAAAAGGGATTCAAGTCTGTCTCACCTGTAATTCAAATGAAATTACCAAATTGATTTGAAATCGCCGAATACAGCGGTGTCACAGAATTAGACAGGTCATTTCTTCTTCCGTTTGACTAGAAGGGAAGCACTGGAACATGTAACGTAAATGAAATGGCACAATCTCCTGACGAAATACCACAGCAATCGAACAATGAACAGCCAGTTCAACATTAAACACGCCAAATTGTGCAAAGTTTCAGTGACTGTTATCAACCGGATCACACAGTAAAGAGACAGACGATGTCAAGTTCTACAGAGAAGTTTGTGAACGTTTTTTCATGCGCCTGCTAACTTTTTTAAAATGATCGGAGGGCCCAACATTATCGAGAAAACATTTGCGCAATGATCTGAATTCTTCGAATGTGAAGGAATCGTGGCGATCGGAGCATTTTGAAGGAATTCAGAGCAATCCGCAAGCGACGCACGACTACTTTTCCTATCTCTGCAAGGTGTTAAAAATTTCTTTTTGCCCACTTATTAAGTTCCTGCATGTGCCATCTGTTTGAATCAGCTTGCACTTCTAGGAAAGTGATACGATTAAACAATCTAATTCTGTGAGCGGTGTGTTCTGTACTTTTCGTCTGTCTTTTGCGGTAGAATATTTTGGACTGACCTTCTTAATGATTTCTATGTAAGATAATAGGACTGTTCATTAACTAAAATTCTGTCTGCTGAATATTAATCCGATTTAATTTTCTGCGGGTAAATAGCTTTTGAACGACAGTATAATACCGAAACCGACTGAAAATTATTGTTCAAAAACTATCTACCGGCAGAAAATTAATTCGGTTTAATATTCAGCCGACAGAATTTTAGTTAATGAACAACCCCATAGATGACGATTGTCAACCACGATGTTATTGACGATTACAGCATTAATATTGTCAATTTCAATAGGTCACCTGATTTTAGCTTCTGTATCATGTCATAGAAAACTTTCTTCCAAATTTCAATAAAGAATGGAATGAAACGCATTCTGATGTAATGATAAACGCGGCATTCACAAATGAAATGAACTATACTGTTTCTACCGTCTGTTCACTACACAAAGTGCAGATTCGATCTTCGTAATAGTTCATATATTTGATGTTTACCTATTCTATCTAGATATTCTTTCTCTATCCTCTATCGTATTTGTAAACAAACATGTTTGGAATTCAATTTTAGCCATTCAAAATAATTTCTTTAAACAAAAAGGCTGTGTTCTTTTATTTGCGAAGTAAACATATATTTTGCCGAATGAAGAATGGTGTCCACGGATAAGAATCAATAATTAGCAATCACTCCTTTCAGAGAATGCAACCTTCACGAAATATTTTGATAAGACAGGCAATAAATATCCTTTCATATTTTATTTCTTTGATGGCTTGACATGCAGAATAGTAGCAAATATATCAACAATTCATATTCGCAACAAATTATTTGTCGACGAAAAACACGGCATTGATTTCTAAATGAAGTAACACTATGTACTAAAGAAGAGAATAAATGCGATATATTTTTCAATGTTTCTGATTGCGACAAAAGACGAACTTTTTGCGGCAACCATTATAGATATCCTCTTATTTGAGGAATCTGCGTCCTCACTTTCCTTGACTACCAAACAAAATAGAATGCCTTTGAGTCATCTAATCATTATAGTTATCAATTGCACTATTTTCATTATGGGATGACTAAAGAGTATTGGGCTTGAGCCCATGATGGTGATGATCCCGGCCAGTTTATGAGCTCTCTGCACGTTTGTCGTTGAAGCCAAGTCAACTAGATTGTTGACAAGGTGCCCCGTCATGTTAAAAAATATTCGTATGTCTCAACGCCATCCTAGGAGATAGCTTTTCTTTCAACATTTCAAGATAATTACTCCCTTTCATTGTGGTTTTAGGTGGAAGGAAATAAAGAGCACCACGTCCAGAAGCAGCAATGCAGCCCCACACCATGACCGAGACGGGATGCTTCACAACTGGTTGCAAATATCTCTCGTTGAAGCGCTGTTTTGGCGGTCGTCGTGCAAACGTGCGTCCAACACGGAACTGAACATCACTGAACATTACATTTGCCCAGTCGTCGCAAGTCCAATTCATATG
Organism: Prostheceraeus crozeri; assembly: GCA_907163375.1. Lineage (NCBI taxonomy): Eukaryota > Metazoa > Platyhelminthes > Polycladida > Euryleptidae > Prostheceraeus > Prostheceraeus crozeri. Next base: position 71,872 of record CAJQUW010015814.1, on the reverse strand, counting down.
TTAGTGAGCAAATCGGAGTCGATCCTCAATGTTTTCCGGCTGATTTAATTTTTTCATCCTAACTTGATGAGGAACCTAGACAAGGCGATTGTGGTCGCCATTAAATAAACCCATTTAACACACTGATCGCTCAGTCGGCAGCTTCAGCGTTTATTAATCTAAACAATTATCTATGGGCAGAGACTGTAGTCGCTTTCTGAAGAATTTCAATCCGAGCCAGCAGTTATCGACGAAAGAGAATTGGGGACTTCACCTTTTGTAACTTTCTCCTTACATGATTGTGCATTATAGGTGCGCGAATCCGATCCGCGTACGATCGGATCGGATTCGGATTGCGAAAATCAACTTCGGATCGGGTTGGACATGATCGTCAAGATAAGTCTGAAATTATGGAAATCTATCTATATTTTGTGTCTTTAATGTAACTCAGCAAATTACTTTAAGTAAAATTGCAGTAAAAGCAAAACATGCTGCACTCATTCCACATTCAACCATCGTTGTTCGGGTCGGAAATCGGAACTCGAAGTCATTCATTTCCTTTCTCATTAGCACATCATAAGATCCGCGTACACTGACTCGGTTGTCAGACACGAATGAGACGCTATGCAGATAATGTCACCGACGGAATGAAACTGCGCGTTGGTGGATTTGAACCACCGACCTCTGGCATTCTTGATCACCCTTTTACCACCTAAGCTATCTAATAATGGAGGCCTAATTGCAATCTAAGAAATAACTAATTATTAAATCAACTTGTCTCATTCTTAGCGCAATGATTTCTCGATGTCGGCCTTATAGGACCTTCCACATTTTTTTGAATGGTGGCATTTATGGCACTGGCGTCTGATATTATTCCATTTGTCATACATTTGCATCATGCAAATAGCCTACATTCAGTCAGGCTGCTACATTGCGGCACAATATATCCTTCAAATAAAGACATTTCATAAATCATAGAATGATTAGGCTAACCAGGCCATACTAAAATGTTTAATCCCGTGTCGCATCATTCGAGCCTCTATACATAAAAGGAACCAATCCGAATGATTAGGATAATTCACCAAGAAAATATTAGCACTGTGTTTTAGCCTAACATTGAAGACCAGACCAATGTTTTGACCGGTAGCTATAATAGGCTGCTAACACAAATGATATATATGCACAACTGTTTGCCTATATTCAAAATATATGCACGTCTACACAACCCATAGCTATGCGCTGAGATTTAATACTTTCAATTCAAAGATAATCAAAGAAATCAAAAAATTTCGAATTATTTCTGATCGGTTTGCCGTAAAAATATGTCGGATCGGTTTGGATTGGAGTTGCTATTAAGTCATTCGGATTTTTCCCGTATACAATCGGATGGACGGCCATTCTCTGATCCGACGAACATCTTTATTGAGCATACACAAATTAATTCAGTGAACATAATTAGCAGCGTCAAAAGTTTACAGTTTCATTAACTTTTAAAGTAAGAGATAAACCAAGCCAACTGCTTCCACCAAAATAAAACTTCTGCGTACTGTGAGAGAAATTTGATCCTGAATCTAATGAGTGGCTAAATAAGTGTTTGATGGTATGTTATCGAGTGAAGCAAACTTGGGATAATTTGCACATTCACAAGTATATGAAATTTTGCGATATTCGAAGCTCCCTAACTTGAAAGACGACTGGTTCCACAACTCAACAATTGTTATTTTGATGAAAAAATTGTATTGTATTTTATGTATTGTATTGTATTGAAAAAAATGTATTTTGTATCTACAAAATACAAGTTAACGCGGAAGGTGTCTCTCGGAATAAGTGGAATAAAATCGAGGAACATCACTAAGATCATCATACACGTTCCATATATGCGGAAATCAGGAAGGTCGCTGATGTTCGGGAGAATGGAGAAATCTTCACCACCATGATCTGTAAAAGCTGAGACAGGTCATCTCTTTTGTCAATTCACTTAAGTAGTCCTTTCACTCAATACGGATGATGATGTGATAGAGAGAAAAAGAGAAGAACTGGCTTTGTCAAAAGTGCTTTTTCTACACTCTAGAAAGTGTTGACATCGCTCACCATCACTCTGACAGCGAGAATTTGTGTGGTCGACGCTGCTTTATGGATGCGAATCGTTGAGCTGTCTTGAAGCAGCAGCGCGCGGCTCCAGAAAAGTGGCTGTTGCCGACGAGTCATTAAAATCTCATAAACACATCGACAAAGTGACTCGGACGTGCTACACATGTCTGATAGGCTAGCAAGCTTGATATTCAGAGGAACAAAGCGTCAGAAGAATACAACTTCGGTTTCTGGGCCACAGCATGCGAGTTTGGCTCGCAGCTTGGTTTCCTTGGCCCAGGCTTCAAAGCCGGACCCGAGCTGTAAGAATGAACACTGATTTCTGAAAATGACAGCCTTATTTAAAAAGCGCATTGGACTTTTGGCGAAAAATCGCTGAATGAGAAATTTCGCCCACTAATAGGGATTTTTCATGAAATATTCCGACGTGCATTGTGCCCATGACATCAACTTCAGGAATCGGTCGTCCCCGAGTAGATTCAACAGTGTTGGTTGGCAGGAGAATAGGGGAGAGTGGGGTACATTAAACCGTGGCCACATGAACCAATAGCCTTTTCTCCGAAAGTGCAAATAGTGGAAGCTTTATGCTTTGAGACAATGTCTATTGTATAAAATAAATACGATACCTTAAATAATATCAACTGTTCATACTTGCCATCATTATTTTTAGAGGAATTCCCAAAATCTCAATACAAAAATAAATTTTCAGGAAACCGGAACTTTTGTTTCAATGCTACCAAAACTACAAGTATATTTTCAAGAGATAACATTTTTCTCAAGTATTCTTTATCAATTTCAGTAATCCAACATTTAAAAACAATTTCAGCGTTGATTTATCTGCATGCGATTACGTTCATGAAAGGCTGGCGATGTGGGACACATTGAACCACCCAAGATGGGGCACTTTGAACATGGTTCATAGTGCCCCACGTCCAAACTCATATTCTCTTTCATCGAGTGAGCAAAGTGATGTACAAGCTTTGAGTGTGATTATGTCGAAAATTAGTATGCAACGCTATTATATTGATTATTAAGTAATATTTCAGCATCTATAGCTTTGTGTGCCGTAACCTTTCGAGAAGAACAAGTACAGTACGCCGAAGAATCATGCCTAGGGAGACAAAATATAAGAAAAAAAGATTCCCTTGCTAGTCAAACAGATCGAATTGTTAATATTTCTTGTTTTGGTTTTCATGGATCTCAGATTTTTTGGCCTAGGCCTACTCGTGTATTGTAAGTAGGCCATATGTCAATTGACACAATCATGGTGATAAGTGCAATATTGCATATTAATACATGTACTTTTAACATTAATGCTCATACTAAAGCTCTTCCATCATATTTCAATATATTGTTTATTCTCTTCTATCAAACAGCAGCATTTCATGGCAAACAGTAAGTTTTTAATTATAATTGAATGAATTTGTTTCCTATATCATATCAAACATTCTTCTCTGTTATATGTTGGTTCAATAAGGGCCTAGTCCTTAAAAGGACTATTGGGTGCGTTCACTAGTAGCCAGACTCGTCTCATCTAAGTTCCATTACCTTTACGGATGCGGTTAAGCATACTGCAGATCAAATTTCCGATCACCTGTTGATCAATCTGATTCCACTCCTCCCTCATTAAAGACTCCAACCGATTCAAATCATTCCCAGGACAAATTCGTCGGCGAACTCGCGGTTTCAAGATAGACCAGACGTGCTCGATTGGATTCCTTGCCGGCCAGTCTAAGGTTCGTATTCCTGCATGTCTTTTATGCAATTGAGTTGCCCTGGCTCGATGGCATGGAGCATTGCTATCCTTAAGAATCCAGTCAGATGATGAATCACCTAATCTGAATGCTAAAGGATAGACATGTTCTTCAAGCACTCGAACGTAGCGTTTGGAGTTCATGTTTTCCCTCATAACATGCAGCGAACTGCGACCATCACTCCAAATGGCTCCCCAGATGAGCAATTTCCTGCAATCGTCCTGACTCCTCGATGTAAAAAAACTGTCAGGAATGTCTTGCTTAGACTTCAGCCCAACGCGTAGACGTCCATCTTTGAATTTTAATCGGGCAGCAGCCTCATCCGACCAAACAACACGTGACCACTGATTCCACCAATGGCAACGTTTCATTGACCACTGACCACTGTAGCCTCAGTTTCTTGTGTCGCTGGAACAGATTCAGCTTCGACAGTCTCTTACGACTGGAGGGATTCAACTCCTTAAGTCGTCTCCAAACAGTTGTCCTGGAAAGATTTGAACCTGCTGAAAGCTCAGATAAAGAGATGAAGGGATCACTATCGACCACATTGGTGATGCAGCGATTGGATCTGCGAGAAGTCAGCCTCGGTCGGCCAGAAGGCCGCTGACAGCCTCTTCTCAACCAAAAGTAAATAGTACTTTTGCGGACCTTTGATTGCTGCGACACAGTGGCAACTGGCTGCCAACTTCGGATCAAAGCCTCAGTTTGACCCCTGAGATAGCCTTTCTGGTAAGCGTTCACTACAGCAGTTCGCATGTTACTGAGAGACAGAAAGCAAATGAAATGAATGAATTCGATGTCATTCGATTACACAGCATTGTTCTCAGTTATAATATGATGAATTCTTCAAAAAACAAGTTCTCTTCAACTGTTTTATTGCGAGCTTTCGGGTGAATGCTCCACCCGTCTTCAGGCACGTACAGAGAGTGACTAGAAGCTGACGTTAAGCATGGAATACCGATTACAATTCAAAAATCACAGGACACGCTACTGACACTGTCCACGTAATAATACGCAAGACATTCTATTGACACTTATTTTGATTAATTACTACATAGAATTAAAACGTTTAGGCAATACTACTTAGTAAAGAATTACAGTAACATGTCAAAAGACGTGAAATAGGTCAACGTTAAAAAAATTGCATAGAGTAATACACAACAGTCACTGAAACAGAGATCTCCAACAACAATCAATCACAAGCCCAGAGTCTCTATTTAAAGTCTTGTTGTTCAAAATATGAATTCCTTTTTTTATTCTTCTTCTTCTCCAATCCTTCTCCATTTTGATCACACGAGGAGTCGTGTACAGACAAAGATGTGGTGATTGTGACGCATACTACGTGGGTGAGACGTCAAGAAGAGCAAGAGAAAGGAAGAAAGAACATGAGAAGGATACGCGAGAGATGAATCCTCGATCAGCGATAAGTGAGCATTGCCACAAATTAAATCATCGACCCGTGTTCGAGACGTTTGAAGTGATCTATGCAATTTTTTTAACGTTGACCTATTTTACGTCTTTTGACATGTTGCTTTAATTCTTTACTAAGTAGTATTGCCTAAACGTTTTAATTCTATGTAGTAATTAATCAAAATAAGTGTCAATAGAATGTCTTGCGTATTATTACGTGGACAGTGTCAGTAGCGTGTCCTGTGATTTTTGAATTGTAATCGGTATTCCATGCTTAACGTCAGCTTCTAGTCACTCTCTGTACGTGCCTGAAGACGGGTGGAGCATTCACCCGAAAGCTCGCAATAAAATAGTTGAAGAGAACTTGTTTTTCGAAGAATTCATCATATTATAACTGCTAGTTGTTTTCTGAGAAGAAGGATCCCAGTAAACACATTACGTAAAATCTACGTAAGCTTTCGTCGAATTTTGGTCGAGATTGATTGGTGACCAAATTACGTAAATTCTACGTAACAGTTACGAAAGCTTTTGAAAGTTTTCGTAGATTTTTGGTCGAGATTGATTGAAAAAATAGCTCCTGTCAAACTGTGCTCGTGGAACATATGTGTGCTGCTTTGTGCATGTGAAAAAGGAAACCGCTTCTATAACATTGGAACTGCGAGTATTAGAACAACAATTGTTCTTCGATCTGCCACTATGTCACGTGCACTGCATGTACATTGCACAAAGTATACACTGTGCACGCGTCATTTTTGAGTGCAATCTTAGAAATGATTGGCTAAGATCTTCAAGACAAACTGAGGAAGGGGTCTCCAGACGAAAACTTTAAAACAGGCTTTTGGTATGTTGCTCTATGAAGTAGGCCTAATTGCCTTTCGCAGCATTGTATGGATGCAGCAAATTTTTCCATTCCAAACTTTTTAACAAGCAGGCATCTTCAGCCAATGTAATCAACATCAAGCAGCCAATTTTCCACCTAGTCTACACAACGGACACATGGGTCAAATGGATCGTTTCCAATACTGAAATTAAGGCCATCCCTGGAGCATATTCTAGTACAGACTCCTGCACTCAATAGACTGAACAACATATCCCTCAAATGGATGCCACCCACCAAAGCAGCACTGGTCTACAAACAGCTGCACTACAGCAATTGATTAGAAGAAATATGACGAGTTTCACAATGACTGCTCATTTGCAAATCACTAAATTAAGATATTTCAGATTCACAAGGGTTGTGTCGGAATTGGCCAAGTGAACCAAGTAAAAAATAAAACGCATTTAAGGATGCGTAGCTTGCTCTGCAATTGATCACATCACCTGAAAAAATTACAGACATCAATCCATTAAACAAAGAGATGCAAATTGACAATCATGTTCCTGCAAAACTGTTGCATCGTCATGAGATGATTCGGAACATGATGGTCAACATCTTTGCTAATGTCAGCGTGTTCACAATAATTGTGGACTATGATGCACGCGAGACTAGCGAAAGACACTTCAATTTTGCTTGGTCTGACTCCACAAACTAAATAAAACAGTGTGATGATGATGTTGCGAAGCGTCGCTAATGACGCCGAAATAATTAAATTTGCTACAACTTCAAACAAAAAAATATATCATCGTTCAGGAAATGTCACTGATCTAACTTGACTATTTCTATATGACTGTGAAGCATTTGTCGAATATTGCTGAAGATATATGCACATTGTATGACTATGTCATCACCCTATCAACCATACTTGACCGCGTCTCGATGCAAATGCGCCATGCATGCATCTTGATGTTTTCAAGTCTATCATTCAACAATGAATGAATTGAGATTCCACGTTAAAGTCCTTATCTCATCTATCTCAATTGAAATTGCACGGTCTGATACAAAGATCTGATATGTTTTGTTTAATGATGTACTTTTTCGTAACGCATTAGAGGAACATCGAGATCATAGACCGGTTCTACAATATTAGGGTCCTTATGTTGTAGAATCCGATGTCTATGATTGAGATGGTTACAGAAGTCATTGAGAAAACTGTTAGAAGCATTTCTACTTGTATAAGAGATTCAGACGATTCAGATGTCCAGCAACAACAAATTGCAGTTATTTGCAGTTCTATTTGCCATCATTGGAATTTACTGAATTGCTAGTGACATTGTTTTATTTATTCAGCTTGATGGACAGCTCACACAAATTCTTGCGATGAACCTATTCGTGTGCTTCTATCATCATCTGGTGTAGATAGTAGCATTCACTCTACTTCGGAACATAATTCATCGTGGCGTCATATTTTATTTGGCTGCAGGCTGTTTGTTGGTAGCTCTATCGGTTACAGTAGTATCTCAACTGGCTTAGGAGAGCATCAGCTGATTTGTGTTTAACCTTAATTTCAACCACTGAATTTCACCATAACAACTGAATGCGCATTTATGAAATTGTTGTCCCGGGCCAAATTTAGGATCAGCTGACAATATTAAGGACTGCTCTACGCGTGAAATCATGCTTACGGACGTAATCTGCTTGGTTGGCAATTGCCCTAAATTTATCCTTTTACATATTGTGTCTACATCTCTACTGAGAAACATTCAACGAAGAAGAAATCTTTGAGCAGTAGCATCATCCTCTGATTGTATCAGTACACACTTTGGACTATATATTCTGATAACGAACTTCTTTCAACCTCGGAAGAATGATGCAATTGACAACACATGGTGAGTAGCATTTTATTGTTTACAGATATTGTTTAAACGAATTAATTAATTGGATTAATTTATCCAGGTTAAAACAATGGATATTCCGTGACACATTAATTGAATTACTTTCATTTCTTAGGCAAGCAGTAATTTGATGCTTATGCTAGTAGCCACATTTTAGTATATACATACCTCACCACTGCAGTTGAAGTATTATTGACGATTTTATATTGTCTGTGTTGAACGGATTCTGCCATCTTATTGAATAAGCTCCATTTAGTAAACTGAGAATTCCTGACTGACGAAGATGTGAGTGTTCAGAAACAATTTTGATATACATTTTTTAACAACTTGCATTGTCCTCTACTTCTAGGAATTGAAATGCTATTGGCCGAGCAATAGACCTACTGAAAGGGCTCAAAGAAGGGAGATTCCTGACAAGAAATACTGGACACTGCACTCTATCCAAATATGCTCCTACTGTAGTAAGAAATTGCGATTATATGAATATAGTTGATTTACTGTATAATGGCAAAGAAAGGATTATGTTGTTAGTCGAATCAAGACATCGAAACCTTCCATATTGCAGCTGGAGAAAATGCCAATCCAAACATACTACTTCCAAGTCCGCATACGTCAACACCGATTTACAGTAGGTGAATAGTCTGATATAGGCCTACTTTATTTCACCTCAGTCATTTTGTTGTTCTAAATCCCATCGCAATAATAAAAATAATTCATATTTTTAACACTATAACAACCGAACTTAATTTATACCTAGAGCAGCCAATTAGTCAAAATTGACTACTTTTGAATTTTTTTGGTTGACGTCTCAATAAGCTCATGTACCGCGCACGATGAATAGTTCTACAGTTCATCTCTTCACCATCTTCTTCTTGCAAGCTCACTGCATGCATGTTTTGACCCATTTACAAATCCATTATTCTTAGAAATAATCATGGCCAAGGCCTGCACATAGTGAAGTCCATTGGCCTATGACCTTTGCATGTAGGCTATGTGCATGTTCATCTATGCAGATTTAAGCCAATTAACGAAATTTGACAAAATGACCTTGACTTCATCCTAGCCTTGAGAAATGCAAAATATTCTCATGTGTGCTAATGACATTCGACCCTTGCAAGTTGAAAACATCATACATGATCATTTTCCAGATTTCGAAAGAAGAATCCTTCAAAGAATTGACGAGATAGATGCGAATGTGAAGCTGATTTTGGAGCGATTGGGCGATTTGGAGCGTAAAGATGCGAATATCGATGTTGAGGAGGACTTCAAGAAGTGTGAAAGCATCAATGAAATAAAGAATGTTTTCGACAATTTGGATAAGAGTCAGAGAAAGGATATAGTAAGTCTTCGACATTGTGCTTCATCAAAGTTACAAGAGTTTGACAGAGCCATTACATTGCATGTATTACCAAGGAATCATTATTAGAACTGGCTAGACCTCTTGTGGAACATCATGATGTCTCTTTGTTCGCATCGCATAAGTTACTAATCACTTTTTCTGGATAATTACTTGGCTGCAATTCAAAATAGGTTGCATTTCTTCACGTGCTCTTTAATTGTCGTGCTCCTAGTTTCATCAGCAGTCACTACTTTTGTATTTCAGAAACTTCAGAATTCAAATGCTAATCACAAAATTCATCCCACAATATGTAGACTTGATTGCAGACTATCTGTCCTATATCTTCACAACTAAGTGTATGAAGAGTCACCTGGAGAAGTTTATTTATGTGAATGTCACCAATAACAGGAAAATGCCAGGAATTGAAAATATTAGGTTAACTGACTAGGAACCAACACGTGGAACCCGAAGCATCAACCTTCTTGTCAAAAACCTTGAGACAGTTTCTGCAATTGTCCACATGCCAATCAGTTGTTTCATGTACATTAATTGGAACCAGAAACATGAGGTCAGACTAATTAATTGTTAGAAATAAAACTAACATATTTTAAAATCTAAATGTCCCTGTAATTATATGAGAACAATCTTCAAATCATGCGACGAGAAAATGCAGGAGCAACCTTTGAATGAACAAAAGATATTAGGCTACAGCATTAGCCATTGAAAAACAAGCAACGTTTTCTGTAGACTGAGATCATCGTATCAAGCTCAGTAATAGATGATTAATGAGGTCATCAGCCTTCGGCCAATGCCTCTTGGAGCGTTCATACACATTTGAGCTAGGCTCTGCATAAAGACTCGCTACGCAGCACTCAGAAACAATGCTTGAATGACACCGTTATACAATGTTTTCTCTTCTAAAATTTCAGATAAAAGAATTAAGCAAAGTGGGTGGCAGACGGCTCCAGGATTCTGTTAATAGAATGTTCCAACAGACAGCTGGGAACATCGTTTGGTGCCGTTTCAGTCTGCATGGAAAACGTGGAAAGGAGTCTCTAAAGAACTCAAGCGTTTATAGATACTTCATCAGTAGGTGCTTCTCATTTCTAATTTTGAAAAAGTTGTCTTCATTGACTTGATTCTTTGCAGAAGCCATCCGATTGATTCATCCCACGGCCTCCGACTCGGCAATCGAGGAGGAATTAAGTGAATTCCTAAAGCATGCCCCATCACGACGGGGAGGATATCTTTTTGCTGTGAGTCATATTCCTGTCATATAATAGCGAATCACTGAATTGATCAAGGAGATTGTATGCACTAAATGTCGAGTCAGATTATGAATAGCTGCAGCCATAGAGGTTGGGTTGTTAGCTATCTTTGCCATCCTAATATAGAGGGGACATTAAATATCTCCAACCAGCACGTATAAGTGTCAACAAGCTGAATTCAAATCATAGTGATCTGTGAAAGTGACAGTAATAGTGACAGATGTGGCAATTCTGTTAAAAGACATTGGCAGAAAACTTATTACATTGTGATCGAAATATACAGTGGACGCGTACACTAATCTGACCGACCGGCCGGCCAAATTTCTTTAATTTCCTTTTCATCATCGTGCGCGTGAATTATGACTCAGATGATATCCTGCGAAATTCATTGTGGACATTTTGTTCTGAAAATTCATTGAATGGAATACGACACTGTGTGATAAAGTGATAAGCAATGCAAATTAATGTTTTATAAAATGAGTACGGTGTCTTCCAGAGATAAAAACTTCTTCATTAGAATTTTCATCTTTTGAGTATAAGCGACATGGTTGAACATGAAGATGAAATCACAAAATCGCCTGTAGAATCTTTTAGAGGTAAGCTGGAATATCATACTGGTCAGGATCGTTTTCAATTTCATATAAAGTCAAGTATGCAAAAATTTGTAGTGAAATTCACAAATCTGTGGTCACAAGATCAACTTCTAGAATTTCCTTTCATGCGGTCTACAGATGCTGTTTATGGTTCATTTTTATTAATATTCATACAAGTGACATCTCTCATGTCGATCTTATTCTGAGAAAAAATATTAGGTTATGTAGCATTTACATCAGAAGTTATCTCAAGATAAAGACAACAAAGTTCTGAACTAGACCCGCTGTGAGAGTTCAGACTGGTGCCATTATAGTTATCCTATGTCCTCTCTATGCTTCGATAGTTTGGATATCCTACCTCTATGGATGCAGCTATTCACATGTGAGATGACAGTTTGGATAGACACAAAGCTCTACATTCTACAAAAATGTTCTCTTTTCGACATGAAAAGTTCCATTACCGAGAGTCTATTTGGACAAATGATCTTTATGACCAATTTATCTCTCATCGGCACCAAAGACACGATCTAATCTACATGACTGTGCTGCGCATTGATTGATTGACAGTTAACACTGATGAAGCAAACAGTGAGAGCAAATGCAGGCCTCACAGCAAGTGAACATGCAAAAATAGGAGAATTAAGTAAGTAGCAAAAAGTAGTATAAAAGTAGTGTTCCAGTAGTATTTACGGCAGCGAGAAGACGAATCTGCAAGCAAACCAAGTTAGCAAAAACTCCAATTGGTGAATTCTGTTCTGTCCACAAACGTCAATGAAGAAACCCTATTAGGTCTTCACCAGTTGCACAAAATCGTAAACCAATGCAGACTGTTGCTGTTGTCGATGATTTTCACACGGATAATTGACAAAGTGTAATACTCCATTTCTCGGCGATTATAGCTCAGAGGATGCAAGCGATCTTCTAAGTACTCTCTCTCCCCAAACCTCTATGATTGCTTCCATGCAAGCACTGCAAATGGATTCTAAGCGAAATTATTCCGCAAACCAAGTGAATGTTAGTCGGCAGATCATGTGTTTTCATCATCTAGGTAGCTCCAAAATGTGCTTGCTAGGCTGAAAGAATTTTCTACCTAGGAAGTTCTCTGAAAATCAAGCAAACATTAGCCTAGTTTCTTTTTATACATATCAGCCAATGAGCGATCTGAAAGTGTTTCAAAATCAAATATTTTGTAAGGCCAGAAAAATCTCTTTCGAAACGTATTTTCGTACTTTACACGAATGTATCAATTCTCAAAAGCCAGCCAATTTGCAGGCAACATGCGTGTATGAATATTTCTGAAAGTCGGAAAGCTTTCGATGCCTCCTGGCATTATTTTGAAGAATTCTATTTCAAAATTAAGTTCGTTTGTACAACTTAGTTGCTGCATATTGAATTCAAGTATCAGGGCATTTCTCGCAATTTTCGAATGATTTCAATGTTGAGACCGAATATTGATATTTTGGGAAAAAATGAAATATTTTCGTGTGCGCTAATCTGCAATGCAGCAATGTTTCTGGTAATACTTTCTTGGTCTCACTGCATCTCATAGAGAATAGTGCTCTGCCGTGGCTCTCTATCAGATGCATCAAAGCGAAGAAAATATCGACACAGTTAGATTAAATCAATTGCATTCAATACATGGAGTGACAGAATGAAGACACAAAAGAGTGCTGACAATAAACGCTACTAGGACAACAATAAGCTATATTCAGTACAAATTCTTTGTGAACACAAAGGGATGGTGCACGATCAGAAGTATTCAGGGCTTCTTAAACAGGGTTTTTAATCGTGCACTACGCCTTTGTGTTCACAAAGAATAAATCATTTAATCTAACTGTATCTGTACATGCATTTTATTGCAAAGAAAACATCACCAGAAAATGAATTTCTCAAGGACAATCATTGTTCAAAATGCCATTCATGTACATCTTTAATTTACAAATGATGTGACGTGCATGATTGCGTATCTTGTGTATTCTTCCGATAGCCAGTGAACATTTTCTTCTAACTGTTGAAGGTTTGATCGAAAATTTGTGAATGCAGTTATGATTCACTTGTGTTGCATTGTCTCTCTTTTAAACTTCATTTACAACATCACGCGAAGTGAAGCAGATTGGCCTCAGTTGCAAGGATATCATTAGCAGCTGGTAGCATTGCTGTAGAGTAGATTGCCTATAATGTTGCTTGTCAAAGCGAATTAGCTGATGGCTTCTTTCATATAGGAGATAGGCAAAATTCAACCTAAACACTTTTTGATTTTTTTCAGCAGATATTTTAAATTTTTGATTTCTATTTTTCAGGCTCGAGTGACGAAGAAGCAGTCGACGAGCAAGGAAATTTGCGACTTAAGTGACTAGTGACTAATTTTTATCAATAACTTGTGTTTTAGCTTGTGTTTTCTACTGTCGTTTGAGTTTTCTAAATATACAGGTAAATGAACAATGTCAGCATTTTGATATATTCTACAACACGAGTTAATTGCTTCAATTATAATTCAGGTTATCGCTTATTCATTATTGGGATAGAACGACATGAGGCTTGGTTTCAGTTGAAATTTTAGAATATGATGATTTTGGTGAACAATAGCGGTGATGAGACCATGACGATACTGCATTTTTCTGCCTGCGAAATCTGGACACCATTCAAAAATCAGGCAGGCTTTGTAGAAATTTGGTAAATTAGTTACGTAAATTCCTTACGTAAATGCTACGTAATTTCGACCATACAAAATTATGTAAGCCTTACGTAGAGATTTGGTAAAATCATTACGTAAAAAAAGTTACGTAAATTACGTAACTACAGTCCGTTTCATAAAAAGTGGATCATCCTAAAATTTGACTAAATAAAACATAAGTATGATACAGAAAGCATTTTTCATGTCCCTAATATATTTAAATGTCCTTATATAATCTGATAAGCTATGATACAGTAACGGTTCTTAAGAAGCTAACATTTTGTGGCCTTACCCTTATTGTCAATGACATTACCAATTCGTCTAGGCATTGATTCGATGATATCGTTGATTTTTGACTGATCTAACTTTCTCCACTCTCTTTTTAACAGTGACGTAAGTTGTGATACGCCATCTGTAGGTAGCAGTGAACGACGAACGTTGCGTTTTAGAATGCTCCATACATTTTCTATGGGATTCAGATCAGAGAACGAGCTGGCCAAGATAATGTCCTAAGTCCTAATTGAGACTTGCATAAGTTGACTCTACTACTCCTGTGACACGTAGCATTATCATCCATAAATAACCAAGTCGATGGATCACCAAGTTGATCTGTCATTTGGCCAATGTTCATTCGTAAAACATTCACATAGCGTTCAGAATTCATGGTTCCTTGCTGTATGTGAAGTTCAGAGCGGCCATTGGTCCAAATGCCAGCCCAAATCAGTAGAGTCGCACCACCTTGTACCCGGGGACGATGTAAATGTCTAGTCTAGTGTAAAAGTCTAGTGCAGCCATCTCAGTTAACGAGAGACTTGGATCAACTTTAACAAATCTCAAAATTAGGCGGTCTCTACGTTTGGATGTTTTGCGTGGACGGCCAGAGCCCTCTTTTGTGAATTGCCTTTTGTGAATGCGATCTCGTTATTGTTCATTTGTGCCTTGTATTGTTTTCAACCGGTAAGAGATAGATTTCTAGCTGAAAGCAATCAGGAGTGCTGCCAACACCACCGCAACGAAGTCAGGAAGCTATGGAACATGAAGTCCAGTTAATCACATGTAGCAGTTACATTATTGTTGATGAATAATGGTGCTATACTGGCTCTGATTGACCGATTTTCTTTATTTTTGTTTTGCTTGATACCTTTTGACTTGTAGAACAACATATTGCATAACAAAGGAAACAAATGTAATTTTATAAGAGTGAGGTATGATTTTGTGTAACATTGCTAAATGAAGATCAAATTATCTACTACTTTTTTATCTATAACAGGAAAACAACTCAATATTCATGCTTGAAATTTCCAACAATGATATTAGTAAGCACAACTGACATATCTTCCAAATTTCAGAGAAATTCGTTCAAGTTTGGCGGAATTAGACAAAGTTGAAGTTAAGGCGATGTTTAAGGGTGATCCATTTTTTATGAAACAATCTGTATTACGAAAATACGACGTAAATTGTTTGCTGGGATATGGATGAAAGCATTGTTCTCATCTGCCTACATTCTAGACATTGCACAGAAAACGATAGACAGCCGCATACTAAAGAAATCCATCTGTGTGAGAAAATGTATGACCTGTCAGTTATGCATGCGTGAGAGTGATGAGTCACACTTTCTGGTTAGCGATGAAAATGGGAGTTGAATTCCAAACAAATTGAAAAGATTGAAATATTATTTAGTCCACTGACTGCTATATTTAGAGTATAGTCATGAAATTTTCACAGGAGCATTTTCAGAAAATGAGCTTTCTAACAATATAAAGTTTGTTGAATTTGGAAACGCTTACACATTTCCATTCTTCATGAAACAATCTGGTGAAAATGCGCACGATTCTTGTGCCACTCTTGTGTATTGCGTGGAGCTTTACTTCCATTCTAGAGGTTTTATTGTCATCAATTTCTATGGCCATCATATTATTCAATCTAATTCTTTCCTTGTCAACTTCATCGTCAAAATTAAAATGTGTGCGATTTGCCGCTCGTTGCTGTTTTTCATAATGATTAGTACCGTCAATTGCAAAAGCAAAGGTATATCTTAACTTATACAATTTATCAGTAAAGTCTGATATCTTAGTAGCCTAGCTCATAAACTCAATGAATTTGAGTTCAGCTTATAAAATTTCATTAACTCATAAGATTTTATCAGTAAATTCTTGTCAGTTGCTGAATTTAGATGTTGATAAAATTCTTTATGCAACAAGCAATCGCTTAATAGCTAATATCATTAGCTAACAAGCTTTTATGCAATGGACCCCAGAAAAATTGCTTTTAACTTTTGCTAAAATAAAGGGAGCATGTAATTTACCTGCACTATGGAAAGCCTCTCGTCAGAAGCAATTATCTATGTTGTATATAGACAAACTGAGAGAGGTATCACAAACTCATGTGTAGTTTCAAAATGGTTCTCGAACAATAGTAGCATGATCCTTCAAATTAAAATCATGTCTGCAATGATAACACTTTGAAAATTATTAAATAAATCTAAATATCTCGCAAAAAGTTTTTTTAACTATTTATTTAACTAAATTTGAATTTTATCAACTAAATATTTAACTATTTATCTCTTGGAGCTGCCGGTCGTATTTTTTGGATTGCTCGTGATGGAAAGCATTTGTTGGAAAGCATTTTATTATTTTGTATCCCTACGGAGGATTTGAACCATTCAAAGTCCATTTTTATTTATTTCATTGTGGCGGACGACTTTTGTATTAATCCTTTTCTTTACCGTTCTTGAGTCTCCGCATCGTTTTCGTTTCGCATTGGTTCTCTAATGCTTAAATGGAACTACTATGAAAGATTTCTATTTCTGATCCAGACTTGCCAAAAATTTGCAACTTTAGGACCGATTTGTTGGATTTCTACATGCATCTGTATCTTTTGAAATTTCCATGCATCTCCGAGAGTAAATGACAGTTCTATTGCTCCATCTGCACATTGTGAAGTTAGTTCTCACAGATATCTCTAGAAGTCAATCAGATTTTCGTCTGCAGTTTAAGAAAGCCTAGTGTACCAACTACATGTATATGTCAATGTCAACCAGCAAACGTTCAAGTCGTTCTATGCGTGCTGGGTGTCCATGCCCTGTAGAGCAATGCCCGGAATACGTGGCCTTATCAATGGTGACAAATCATCTGGAAAAGCATGCCCGTGGTCTTCTACCAGAATCAGTGCCCAGTGTCTGGCTTCAGCAACACCGGCGTTATGTTTGTCGGTGTAATCGCATAGTGGCCGAATCTTTTCGCAATCAGCATGACAAGAAATGCACTTACGGCCATGTTACAAGCGACGAGCCAGACAACAACTTATCTGTGAGTCCAGGTAGTGTTCCATGTAGTTTTAGTTTACGATCATTGAATGATGTCATGACACTTAATCGCCCAACACTGAAACATATACCAGTTAACGCCCGGCAAAAGGTGGGAAGGATATTATCTGATGCCATAAAGCATGTTCTCTCTGAAAACACTGCTGACGCCTGGACTTGACTTTTGATGCTTCCAAAATGTGTTCTCCCTTCAGCAAAACGAGCTGGTTGTAAAAATGATCACAAAATTTCGATCAATGATCTTTGTGACAGATGGTCCAACGGCGACTTAGAAGGTCTATGGACTGCAGTGGCTGAGAACAGCAAAGCTTTTCGACCCTCTCAAAAGCATCGAACCAAGTTGGAGGAAGCAGAAGCTAGGCTATCGGCTGCACTTGATCAAGCGGAAGATGGTTACTACAATAAGGCGTGCAGAATTTTATCTTCAGATGGTCTGTGTCCCAACAATAATGAAACATGGACAAAATTAAAATTGAAGCACCCTGGAGCCCCACTTCTTTTAATACTGTCCGACAGTCCGGATGAAACAATTCCACTAAATCTCTCTTCATCTTTTGATTTAATGGCTGTTTTACATTCGTTTCCTAGAGCTACTGCTTGTGGTCCGTCTGGCTTGAGGGTACAGCACCTCATCGACGCATGTGAAGCTATTTTACCCACAAACCTGAGTGTTTCTCTTCGACACTTGGCAAATCTGTTGATCTCCGGTAAAGCACCACAAGAAATTGCGCCTTTCCTCGCCGGTGGGAGTTGAACGGCTTTGCTTAAAAACAAAACCGACGACTGGGATGTCCGACCAATGGCTGTCGGTGAAGTGTACCGCCGTCTCACTGCAAAGTGTCTCTGCTCTAGAATTAAATCTGCAGCTTCTGAATATTTTGATCCTATCCAGCTGGGAGTGGCTTGCCGTTTTGGAACTGAGAAAATCATACATCGGACCAGATTACTCGTAGAAAGGAATTGGAATGAGGATAACTTCTGTCTTCTTAAAGTGGACATGGCGAATGCGTTTAACAGTGTTTGCCGTCAAACAGTGTTGAATCATTGTTTAGAACATTTTCCATCAATTTATAAATGGGTGAGTTGGTGTTGCGGAAAACAACCTCATCTTTGGCATCAGCTTGGGTGCCTAAACTCAGCACAAGGCGTTCAACAAGGTGACCCGTTGGGTCCTTTCCTATTTGCTTTGGCTTTACATCCTCTTCTAAAGAAAATAAAATCAACTGTCCAATTAGATCATCATTATTGGTATTTGGACGATGGCATTTTCGCAGGACACAAGAGGAAGTGATACAAGCGTACAAATCACTACAGAAGGAGTGACAAAACATCGGACTTATCGTCCAGGCCCACAAGTGTGAGCTATTCCATCAAGGGAGCATTAGTGACTTTGATGCTGATATCAAACATTTTTCGGTTCCGAACATCGAAATCCTTGGATCACCTATTGGTGACGCTACGTTTTGTCAAAATTTTGTGCACCTCAAGTGTCAGAAAGCCAGGAAACTTTTGGATAAGTTAACTGAACTACACGATCCCCAAGTCTCAGTTGCTTTGCTGCGATCTTGTGCATCCTTCTGTCGGGTAAACCACCTATATTTGTAGGACTTTCGAGGAGAGTGTAGCCATAGAGTTGCCTGACTACTCTGCATGGAACCAAGTTCAGCTTAAGCCAAGTAATGAAGGTTTTGGTCTGCGCTCTACAGTGAAGCATTCTCCAGCAGCCTATATTTCATCAGTGTTTCATTCGCTCTCAGATGAATGTATTTCCAATTCCGCACCAATTGCAAATTCCATTGACCAATTCAATGAATGAATGAATATATGAATGAATATATTTCAAGCTGACTACAGCAAAAGATGCCAATTACAGTCAACAGTCGAATAATACAGGAATGTTTTTACAGAATACAGAATAAATGCATTAAAAGAAAACTATACAAATTATTCAATATCGAAAAATCCACGTGAAATGGAACATTTGCTGAGTGATCTGTCGAAAAAATCAACGTCAGGTAAGCTATTAACAAAACCGACTGTACGAGGCATGAAATCCGAATTACGTAATTTGAGACGACACTTTTTGACAGCAAAGACCTTTGTGTGGCGAGTCCGCCTAGTCGGTAAATTAAATAAAATCAAAGATAAAAGGTAAGAACAGTTTACACGATTGTGAAGTATCTTATGAAATAATACTGTGTCAGATAATTTGCGACGATGAACAAGAGTGGTTAACTGAAACTCTTCACATAAGGGAACATAATTACAACTTTCATATTTCTTGCGAGTCAAATAACATAAGTGCTTGACGAAACATTTCTGTACACGTTCTAGCTTATCAATGTGACAATGGGTACTGGGGGACCACACAGAAGAGCAGTAGTCTAAACCAGACCGTATATAAGCGTTGTATAGAGTTTTAAAAACAGCTACATTTTTAATGGGTTTCATGATCCTTTTGATAAAACCAAGCATACGATATGATTTGTTGACAACTTTGGAGATGTGTAAATCAAATGACAAGGTCGATGTGAAATAAACACCTAGATCTTTTACAGTTGTAACAGACTGTAAAATAACACCGTTTAAGGAGTAATCAAAAGTTATGTTGAAAACTCGCTTCAAAGAAAAATTCATAAAAACGCATTTAGTGAGATTGAGTTTCAAATTCCACATGTGGCACCATAATGACAATGAATCTAAATCATTTTGAAGCTCCAAGCAATCTTGAACACAAGAAACACGTTTAAAGACCTTAACATCGTCAGCAAAAATCAAACAGTCACTCGACTGAAAACAGCTTGGAAGGTCATTTACAAACATTATGAACAAGGACGGCCCTAAAATTGATCCCTGAGGAACACCAGAGCGAACAGGAACCCAATCCGTTATAGTTCCACTTACGGCTACACGTTGATAGCGATCACAGAGATAGCTACGGAACCAAGAGAGTGCAGTACCGGTAATACCAAAATGATTCTCCATCTTCATAAGCAAAAGATCATAAGATACAGTATCAAACGCTTTGTGAAAATCGGTGTAAACTGAGTGAACTTGTAAACCATCATCAAAAGCTGATGAAATAAAATCTTTATAGCATAACAAATTGGTTAAAGTGGACCTTTTAGGCGAAAAACCATGCTGGTGATCAGTAATCAGTTGATGCAGGTGACTTCGTAGAGCCGAATTAACAATTCTTTCAAATACTTTGCTCAGTACAGGCTGAATAGATATAGGCCTGTAGGACTCAACATTAGACTTGTCACCTTTCCCTTTATAAACAGGGATAACATTATTATACTTCAACAGTGTTGGATAAACACCGTGATCAACACATAAGTTGAAAATAACAGCTAAAGGAGTAGATAGCTCCATAGCGCATTCAACAAAGAAACGAGCAGGTAGACTATCATAACCAGCACCAGTATTTTTGTTAATCGATAAAATAGCTTCCTTCATCTCATTAGGAGTTACACGAGGCATACGAAAAACTGGAACGTCAATAACAGAGCATGTAGGAACACTAACATCGTTCCTAGTACAAAAGACAGACTCGAAATACTGACAAAAAGCTTTTGCAATGTCACTCAAAGTTGAATGATCGCGACCTATATAGTAAATTACATTAGGAATGTTAGAGGAACATTTCTGGTGTTTCACAAAGGCCCAGAATCGCTTGGGATCGTTTTTTATATTTTCCCCAATTTGACTCACAAAATCAAAATGACAAGATTTTTGTGAAGCCTTAACATCAGCGCGCAACTTCGAAAAATTATTATACTCCACAGAATCTTTATTAGAACCACTCTTCATGAAAGCAATACGCGCACGTTCTTTTTCTTTAATAAGAACAATCAACTCCTTACTATACCAATAGGGGAATTTAGAATGACTGATTTTGACAGTCGGGACACAAGTCGTCAGAACGGCAAAAATAACATCGTAGAAGTTTGACAGAGCTTGATTTGGAGAGATCACACTAAGAATATGGCTCCAGAGAGCACATGCAAAAAGTTTACGAATAACGTCAAAATCGGCTTTTCGGAAATTGTAGGCGACACGAGGGGGATCCGATATTTGTGACAAACATTGAATCTTGACTTGTACATCCAAGGCTTGATGGGTTGAAGAAACTGGATTCGGAGCGTATTGAACTGAAGTATTCAGATTGCTTGTGAGTACCAAGTCCAGGGGTTTATTATTGCAAGTAGGAAGGACGTTGTGTTGAGTAAGCTCATTGCTCATGAAAGCCTCCAACACCAAAGTGGATTTATGCGAGAGGCCAAAGGAATTGACGCAGGAAGCACAATTTTGGTACTCATCGAAGTTCCACACAGCGTCACGCATATTGAAGTCACCCAGGAGGATGATGGAATCCGTGGGTCTGGAGCAATGGCGAACCTTCTCCAAGGAATGCAGTTGTGGAGGAAAAAGACCGAATCAATACAAGTATTCTCTTATATTCCAAACCCAAACAACAAAAACTGTCGTCTGCCATAGACAGAAAATGCCTCAATTCAATTAAAAGTCAAGCAAATGGTGCGCATATCGTGCGCTTGAATTCAGTCAGTTCCGCCGATGCGTCATCCTGGATTACAGCGATACCGTCACCAGGTTTGGGCCTGCGTCTATCACCTAACGAATATCAGATTTTGGCAAAATGGTGGTGGCTAGGCATCTCTCTATTTGAGGGTGACAGCTGCTGTTCTAGATGCCCGGACGTGGCACTGGACGCATTTGGACTACACGCCCTAACATGCAAAAGAAGTCCCGATGTGATTTCAAGACACAACACTGTTAGAGACCAACTTCGCGAGATATGCCAGTGGGCTAATCTGCGACCGAGCATTGATAGGGGTGCTGGCTTAGGGGTGACAGATATTAATAGACGACCTACCGACATCTTGCTTCCAGACTGGAGCCTTGGACGACCAGGAGCGATTGATCTCACGGTGGTACACCCGCTTTTTACAAACAATATTTCCGTAGCGAGTACAACCGTAAGATCTTTCCTTGATATCGCTGAATGTCACAAGCACTCCTCCAACGACTCGAAATGTGCAGAACTCGGGTGGAGATGTCTACCAATGGCGGTGTCTGTTTTCGGAGAATGGGGGAAGGAGTCGAAGGATGTATTTTCGCGCATTGGTGGAAAATTATCTATGTTGACTGGATCCCGCTTTTCTGAGGTCAGAGCTGCAATAACAAGAAAGCTTCTGGTGGCTTGATGCGCTGTAATGCCCGATCTCTTCTGGCACACAAGGAATGCACAATTGGAGAGGAAGAGCTTGCCATTACTGGCAAACCTTTTAGGTTCTTAGCCAGATTTTCCTTTCTTAAAGTTTATGTGCCTTTTTTTATGTATAGGGGTTGTTTTAACGGAGTTTCGTAGGACAATGATCTGTAAATTTCTAGCTTTTTTTAAATTCCATTTCTTGCTTTTTTTACGGCGAATATTTAACTTCTGTTACTTGTACATTATTGTTCATTGTTCTCATGATAAATATAAATCGCAAAAAGTCATTTCTTAACAGTCATTTGCACCGATTCAAAATAGGTTCAATGATTTCGATGAAATTGTTTTTTTTATTAGGCAAGATCAATCATTCTTTAATTCATAAATGAATTTCTGACTTTTCCCTTGTTTATCTACATAAAAATAAAAATGAACTACTGAATACAGCACGTCAGAAATATACACTTTCTCTATCTGCTTGTTTGATTGAATGTGCAAATTGATTTCAAATTAAAAACTAATTCTTATTGAACTCTAACTTTTGCCCGCCACCGAGAAGTGCCTAGATCCGATATGACCGCAATGTTGAGATCACCAAACAGCATTGAGAGGGAAAATATATACTCGAACATCTTGGTCTCATCTCAAGTGCTTGATATCTAAACAAGCGTCTAAGGCAAGCAACAAAAGTTCCAATTTGTTGAACATGGTGAACCGGAGCTTAGAAGCACGTTTGATTGATTACTTAATGAATGTGAGCTAATAATGAGCATG
The DNA here is from genome assembly GCA_907163375.1 of Prostheceraeus crozeri. NCBI lineage: Eukaryota > Metazoa > Platyhelminthes > Polycladida > Euryleptidae > Prostheceraeus > Prostheceraeus crozeri. The sequence goes on along the minus strand of CAJQUW010015814.1, from coordinate 48,717 downwards.
TAATTCTCGATTAGAACTTCCAATACTAAGTTTACTCGAAGAGTGCAAATAATTGATCGATTGATCGCATTAATGCTTCTAGCCAATACATTCACAGAAGTATTCAACGGATAACAATTCTGAATTAGAAGAATTCAGGCTACAGAATAGCACCGCATCCACCAATATTCAAGAAAATCTTCAACATTGCAAAAATTGCATTCTTTCACCCACCTGCATTAGAAATTTTTGAAATTCTACTCATTTATTTGCTTACATCACCTGGTTAATTCCCTAATTTGACAATATCTAAAAGATCGGCTCATGAAAATTCAATTGTCATCAAATTCGCCATAGCAATCCATATTAAAAAACAGCAGGAGGCAACCAAATTTTCTCAGCAACTAGAAGCAATCGGTTTATTGCAAATATTCTCTTGTCGTGATCGATAAATTGCAATTATTAAAGGTCACTTAATCGGAAATGTCAATTACATAGCAATCAAACAATTCGGTCTAATTGTATTTTTGCTTCTGCATTATGCGTATACAATACAAGATGTGATGATGCATCTGCCTCAGCACTGAATAGTCATTGCCTCAATTACAAGTATAGCTACATGTGCATTTACAAATGGACTTAATCGTAAACGAATTAGCACGGACATTGGTACAGACATGCAGTTCGTGTATACGCTGATCAGTAATGGGCAAAAGACCGTTCCAGGACACCATAAAATTCAAAAAATAGTATCTTTAAAAACGACATAAATTCACGAATTTTGTCCCTAAATTCATGAATTTAGTCGTTTTTAAAGATACCGATTTTTCAAAAAAAGGTACTTTTTAAATGGTCTAAATTCATGAATTTTGGTCATTTTTTCAGGTTATGAAGACCTAAATTCATAAATTTAGGCGTTTTTAAAAATACCCAATTTTTCAAATTTTTCAAAATCTCAAATTTGTGATTATGACATTTCACCCTTAAAATCATGACCGTTCCAGGACACCGAAAATCATAAAAATGGTAATTTTAAAAACGTCTTTTAAATCCATTTTTCAGGTTTTTAAAATATGAGATAACTAAAATTACGTGACTTAAAATATTTCTTTAAAAATGTAACACAATCTCTTAGAATGCCTGTTATTGTTACTGCTTTGCACTCTGATGAACCTCCAATTGTAGGGAACAGCTGATACCCGCATTCATAAAACAATGCAGATCAAACAGCTGTTACCCGCACTTATGTCTTTCTCTTTCCCCCCCCCCCACTTGCCAAATGTGCTGCCAGTTTTCCATCCGTGACCGCATTTGCTGCCAAAACCGTTTTGGAATCCAAAACTGCTCACAAATTGGCAGCAATTCATTGGTTACTTGAACGCTATTGTTTTAGAAAGTTACAATTGTCGCGTCAACGTTGTCATAGGGATTTCATTGATGCTTATAAACTATATCTCATTTAACAAATTTTAAACTTATCTCAGCTCGTTTGAAAGAGAGTACTTGCGTAAAGCGTTGACTTTATCACAATATCATGGTTGGATCTATTGAACGCAGACTTCGACTTCAAGTAAAGCGTCAGAGAATAGAAGGACTGACAAGGCAAATCATACAACTTCAATCGAGGAGCAATTTATTTCGTGATCATAACATTGGTGTCTTGTTTCAAAATCTTGGTGAAAGAAGAGTCAATTTTAGAATTGACAAAAAAATACTAAACCTTATTGAACAGAGACAGAAATTATTTTATAATATGAATAGACAATTATCAGAAGTGGAGGAAGAAAATATTATACAGCAAACAAGTCAACCTATTAATGTTGAAGTATCAAACCCACCAACATATGAACAAGTACAAGAACAAATGCGAATAGAAGAGCAACAACGGCAACAGCATGCTCAAAGAGAAGAAGATAATCAACAACACCAATAGTTGTAACGTTTAGATTGAAGTTTGACGCTTCGTAGGAATCTGCGATTCTTTTTTTTCTTTTTTGTCCTGCAGGCTAATGTATTCCTTTTTGTTCTGATGAATAAAGATTTATCAAATGTCAACGTCGTTGTCACTTTTCAGTCTTCACGTAATTAACTAACAAAGAAAATGACAAATATAAATGAAAAAACAAAAAGAAATTAAACATAAACGACTTCCTAAAACCATACGATAAACAAACAACAACAAACTTCGATCTCAAGAAAATAGCTAAACAATTAGGAATATAAAAACGTTCATGTATTTATGAGAGATAAATTGTGCGAACTAAAAGATCATAAGCCTGAGGTAATTTTAATGATAGAATTTATTTCCTTTAAAATGAATGATGAAAATCCGACAGTTATACTGAGTAATAATATAGGCGATATATGTCCTCAGGTTAATAACATGACTGACTTCCTAAAAATATACGGCAAACAAACCACGTCAAATTTCGATTTAAATGAGATTGCTAATCAATTGGGAATAAAGAATTTTCACCTATTGATGAGAAATGAATTGCAGTTGATTAAAGATGTACGAAACACTAACTCTGCTAATAAACTGATTCCTTACAAATGTACCTTTTTAATTTAGATTAAATTAAATCATTTCAAAATCGAATAAGTAGTAAGGAAAGCCATCATTATGGAACAGTTTTAAATCAATACCCCCCTTCTGACTAAGTAGTAAGGAAAGTCATCATTATGGAACAGTTTTAAATCAATACCCCCCTTCTGTCTTCTATGGGTCCCTATAAGAAATTTCTTTATTATAAAATGAGCAACATAAATGAGTTTTTAAAATTATATGGAACACAAACAACAACGAATTTTGATCTGAAGAAAATCGCAAATCAATTGGAAATAAAGAATTTCCACATATTGATGAGAGACGAATTACAATTCCTAAAAAATAAGCCAACAATAACTATAAATTTCATAACAAATCTTCATACGTCAGATCAAAAAGGTGTACATTGGTCTGCAGGTATGTCTAATAAAAATGGAGATAATTACTATTTCGACTCTTATGGATTACCTTCAACAAACGAAGTTAAAAAATTACTTGGCAATGGAACTAATAATACATTTCAAATTCAAAAACCGGGAACTACTTATTGTGGTCAATTATGTCTTTATGTTTTATTTAAATTACAAAAAGGAGTACCATTTCTTGATATTATGTTAGAATTGAACGAGGAAATTTCATTCCCGAAACGTTAGTTCCAATAATAATAATAATGATAATTAAAAATCAGTTCGTTGTAATTCATTTTGATAAAATCGACCTCTGATATCCTCATTATCTAAATCTTTGATTTCGTAAGTAATCGGATAAGTTTGGTTTATTTTACAAACTTCAAATATTTCTTTCTTTAGTCCAGTAACCAACAAATCCTTTTTCAAATTTATTCTTATACTTAAATATTCTAACTCTATCTCAAATTTTAAATTTCGGCTTAAGTTTCTGTAAATTCGGATTACTCTCATTCGAAAATTATTTTCGAATATTTTCTTTCGTATTAAATCAGGGTCATCAGAAGCATTCTTTGGGGTTTCTTCAATACCTGAATGAACTTTATTATTGTACTGCTCTACAATTCCTGGTAATATCTTCAACCATTTCTGATTTCTTTGCTCAGTAAATTTCTTGAATAATTTATTTTTTAAAGTCCGATTGAATCTTTCTATCACTACAGCCTTTCCTGCATTTTCAGTTGAATAAACAGTTTCAAATAGTGGCTGAACGTTTCTGTTATAAAATTCCGACCCTTTATCAACAAACAATTTTTTTGGCTTTCTCTTACTTTCTTTAAAGATTTCTTCAAACGCATATTTAACTGATAGACCACTTTTGTTTCTTAAAGGCTTTACCCACGCATATCGCGTGTATAAATCTATAACGGTCAATGCGTATTTATAATCAGAATCATTCGGCATATGAATAAGATCAGCACTCCAAATATCATCTTTATTAAATACTTTTATTTTCAATTTATATTTAGGCCTTCTGTATTCTTTATGAATTTCAGACGCGTAGGTTCGAGCGTTGCTCTCAGACAGCTTTGCTGTCGTTTCATTTAAACCCTGACCGAATAATATTTTAGCTTGTAAAGCTTTCTTAACAAACATTCTTTCAATTTTTTCTCTAAATGTAGGATTTTGAATACTATCTAATTCTTGAATCATCTTCTTATCAGCTGCATGTCGAGAACTTAGACCATGATTTCGATAAGCTAAATCATGCCTGTAAGCTGCGGCATCTCCTCTATTTATTGGTTCTTCACCTGGCTTCGGATTATTATTCTCATCTAGTCTTATATCTAATCGAGTTCCTGGACCGGCATATGAATGACCAGTAACATGTTTTTCTTTCGAATACTTACTCCAAATAAATTCAGGAAAGTTTTCTAAAGTTTTTGTATGTCGTTACCTTCATAAATTTTACAATTTAAGTTTTTAATTTTGTTTAATAGATAATTTAATAAATTTAAATTAGAAATTTTTAATTTAATAAAATTTTCGGAATTTTTACAATTCATTTTAAAAGATAAAAAAAATTTAAAAGATAAAATAAATGTTTACCGAATCATACTAGGACTTAGATATATTCCAGAATTATCTTTTGTTTCTTTAATTTCAATTAAATCATCAACATTGTGGAGAATATTTTTAAGAACACGTTTTCCTTCATCAACTAAATTTAATTTACTAAAAAAATTATCTACCATTCCGTCACCCCTCTCAACTTTCTCTAACTCTCTATTATGACGTTTTTGTTCTTCTAATGCTGCCTTCTCTGATTTATTTTTATTTACTGCTTGCACAATACCAGCTGTCCCGCCTGCAACACTTCCTGCTGCTGCTATACCTCCTATTATTAGAGGAATTAATGGGAGAATCCCGCCATTCTTTTCTTCTTGTAATTGAATATTCTCTATCATTGGTTTACTTATGTAATACTTTATTTTGTTAATCGTAATAGTTTTAGGGGTATTTTATGTCAACAATATTACGTAATTTTAATTCAACAGTTTTATTATTATTATTACTTTTCGCTTGCGACATTTTTAATAAAAAAATTTTAAGTTAAGAACTTTTAAGTTATCAAAAATTTTAATCTATTTTAGTTATCAAAGAATTTTAAGTTAAGAATTTTTAATCTATTCTAGTTATCAAAAAATTTTAAGTTAAGAATTTTAATCTGTTCTTGTTATGAAAAAATTTTAAGTTATTAAAAATTTTAATTAACTTATCGGAGCGAAGCTCCTCGAGGATTCAGCCGATCCTAGCCATCTTTCCATTAAGAATTTCAATAGAATATTTTACATCTTCTAGCAATAAACCATAAGCCATCAATGAAGTTGTGGAATCTTTCTTTTCAATATTAATTGTTAAATCACAACCAGTCTTGATAATATCTTCAGATTGTGCACTTAAATCGAAACAGAAAACAGGATATAAATGTCTCCAATCTCCAGGAGTTAATTGTGGTTCAACTCCAAATTCTATACAAAGATTTCGATAAGAATCATATCCTTCCATAAATTGATTATTGGTATCATCGAATCTTAATGGATCAATTGGATATCGGGTTTGATTTAATGAAACTTGTAAACTTCGAATTGTATTAATATGAAAAAGATTGTTGTTCTTATCAAAACTTGGATAATTATTTCTTTGAAATGTTAGTAATAAATATCTTGGAGTATTCGCAGTTCTAGTAAAATGCCAGTTAAATCTTTGTTCGGAAAAAGTTACTGAACTAGCAGTACGCTTTAGAAAATTAACTGGAATTGGTTTGTTATTATTTAATCTTTTTGCAATAGCTGTTTCAATCTCTAAACTAGGAGTAATATGCTTAATCCACCATTCAAGTCTATCGATTTTTAAATATCCTTTTTTTCAAGTCTTACCATAAAAGAATGATTCATTATTTGTAAGGGATGAATTATCAATTTAAATTTTAATTGACATGATATTTTGTCATAATCTAAATATCCGAATAATGGAGACAGTGACCAATTTACTGTCTGTTTGCTTTTCTTGTTAAATTCGCGTCTTTCTTTATATGCATTATTGTTTGTTTTATTTAAATGATTTGCAACATTTTTACATCTTTCGCAATTCCTGCGGCATCTGTTCCAGCGTGAGTTAAATCATCAAAAATTATCCCATCATTAGTATCAGGAAACCAACCTTCGATTTCATACTTTTTATTATTTTCACCAATTGTTACAAATCTAAGCATTGTATCAATTACACCTGGAGAATCACTTATTGTTTCTATATTTTGAGTTGCAACATCTAAACGCATTTGTGTAAATAATCTTGGAAAAAATTATTCTCTAGTGCAATATTATCAGTATCTGGTAATGGTGTTGTAAAATTGGCATCGCTATATAAAGAATATTCACAGTGTAAAAATAAATCAGGTAGATATATATAACTTTCTTGATTATCAACTTCAAAAATTAAATCACCTCCAGTATTCACTCTACTGGAAGATCCGGGATTCATAGCAATTCTTATATAGCCATTCTTTTTTGATTATAACTAACACCTGGTGGTTTATCTAATTCAAATTTATTTTCAATTAGCAAAGACATTTTTATAAAAAATAATTTGACTTCTTGTTTTTTCTCACAGAGTAAAAATTTTACTAAAAAAATTTACTAAAATAATTTTACTAAAATAATTTTACTAAAATAATTTTACTAAAAAAAATTTTGCTAAAAAATTTTACTAAAAAATTTTTACTAAAAAATATATTTTAGAATTTTGCTAGACCAGCTCCGCTACAGCTTTGCTGGTTAGACCGAAGGTTGCTGCTCACGCCATTACCTCTTATTTCTTCAATTGAACGTTTTATGGCTACGCCTGATTTCTTTTTATGTTTACTGTCAGACGGAGCTCCGCTCCTCAAGGTTTCACCCCCCACAGCTATGTTAGCAATTTTGTTTTTTGTTTCCTCTGAAAGTTTTTTTAAATTTTTTAGTTCTTCAGAATCATTCCTAAGTTTACGAATAGCTTCTAGTTGTTTTAATTCGTTTTGAGACTTGACAGCATTTGATATTGCACTAGCTGTATTACCTATAGCAGCTGCTCCTTTTGCAGCAGATGTAATCAAAATCTTTATTATTTTTAATTAAGTTAACGATACGTCCAATACCAGAAAAGATGCCAGCTCCATCCGTGTGAACTGTTTCTCTATTATCATAATGATAAACAGGATTCATACGTGGTTCATGAGCAATTCTTTGATTTGAAGCAAAATGTTTAAGATTGTGTTTATAAATTATAGGCATTTTTTAGGATTAAATTTGACTTTTGGGAAAAATATTTACGATTGGTTAGTAACCTGAGGACCTTTGGTCGGATCGGCTAAAGCCTCGAGGAGCTTCGCTCCGATTAAGATTTACGTGTGTGAATGTCCAACAACTTCGTGATAACTTTATTAATTGCCTGTTGCACTTTATCTATTGCGTCAAGTAGCGTGTGATGTACTTTAATTTCTTTTCTATTAACTTGCATTTTCTCCTTATTCATCTTCAACGGCGCTTTAAGAGCATTTAACTTAATTTTAAGAACATCTAATTGTCTTTTAACAGAATCTAACTGTTCTTTATTTTCTTTAGAGTTTTCTTGTAAATTTTAATTCATTTTCTAAATTGATTTTAAGAGTTTTCATTTTATCAACTTTTTGATTAAGTGAGTTTACTTCATTTATTATTCTACTCATCTTTTTCATTTGTTGAGTAATTTTAGAACTTAATTCATCAACACTTTTTGGAATGTAGCTTGTAACTGCTTTAAATTTTTTTTAATTCTTTCAGGAAGTTTTTCTATTTCATCTTCTAATTGTTCTTTCAATAATTTTATCTGTTGTTTATTTTTAATGACTGCAGATTTTAACTTTATAGAAAGTAATATTAAAATTTTTGATTGTTCAGAAATCTTTTTAAAAAGTTTTGCTATATCTGCTTCTAGCTCTCTATCCTTTTTATCAAGTTTTAATAATTTTTCGTTTAATGATTTGTCATTAAGTTTAAGCAACTTTAATTCATTCATCAGTGGAACCAAAACATCGTTTATATATTTTTCTTTTAAGTCATTGATTTGTGTATAAACATATTGTTTATTTGTTAACTCTGTATTTTGTTGCGGAAGAATAGAAAGATGCAATGGACCAGATAAAACGTCTCCAGTTTTCATGATATAATTTTCTATCTCTATTTCTAATTCACGATTATTCGGGATATATGCACCTCCACCAACATTTGGTAATATCATTTTTAAAACAATAAAAAAGTAATCTTTTTATATAATGAGAAAAAAAAAATAAATTTTTTTCTAATAAAAATAAAAAAATAAAATTTTTTTTCATAAAAATATAAAAATGGAGAAACCAAATTTAAAAAAATTATATTCGTCCGCATCATCCTGTTCTTCTTATTCGACGAGAACAACGAGATTTGAAAATAAATGTTTTGATAATAATAATAATAATAATAATCCATGTATAGATGTTAATATTTTATTTGAATTACAAGCCGAAATATTTAGAGAACAGACTAAAGGTTTACCTTCTATAGAAACTAACTATTGTATTTTTCCAGGTGATCCATTTATTAAGTTTATGGATATTGTTAGTAAATATAATGATGTCGCTTATGTAGAATTAAATAAAGAAAATATGGTTATAATAGGTCATAATAACGTTTATGGTTTTATTAGAGCAGTATTACCAATTAGTAATACTGATTGGATAGAAACAAAAATTATTAATTATATCAATATTAAAGAATTAGTTAAAAAATTAAAATCGTTTTCAAAGGAAAAAATAAGATTATTTGTTGATGAACAAAACCAATATAATATTCATATCGAGAGTAAAAAGCATAACGAAGAATTATTATGTCAAGTTTATTATAGAGATACAATTTATAAACAAGAAACATTAGAAATGCCCCAAAGATATGATGATGATACATATATAGGATTATATTCAAATTTAAATATTAATTTGTTAAAATCTTATATAAATGGTTTAGCTCAACAAGAAAAAATTTATATGTGGACAACACCTTATACTATTAACAATGACCATAATCATAATCATAATAAACGAACCGAAGGTTCTAGGGCTTTGCCCGATCTTAAAGAATCTTATAATAATAATAATGATAATAATATAAATGATGATAATAATATAAATGGTTCTGAAACATCTGAAAAAGGTGTAAATGGTAAAAAAGATTATAAAAATATTAGTAATTATAAGAATTTAAGTGAAGAAAAATTTATATCTCATACTGATGTACATGATATTAATACTACATATAATCAAAATTTATCTAAATTTCATTTTCTTACAATTGAAAATAATAATGATGGTATAGTTGAAGATACTGTTAGACAACTATGTGTCGGATCTACAAAATTTAAATTAGGATTTACATCTAATCAATTTAAAATTTTATCATCTTTAATAAAAACTAAAAGTGATTCAGATTATGGTGGTGTTATTAAATTTTCCAAAAGAGATCAAAGACCAATATTTTTCTCTATTATATTATTATCAGATAAAAAATGTAATTTAGAGTTAGATATTCCAATAAGAGAATGGTATCCTATCAGGGAATGGCTTCCTATAACAAAAAGTGTAATTTATGATGTTGAAGAATCAATTTATGATGATGAAGAATCAATAGTAAGTGAAAATAAATTTAAATTATCTTTTGATAAAACGTTATATGATAAAACTTAATGTGATAAAACTTAATATGATAAAACTTAAAGTGATAAAGAAAAAAAATAACTTAGGAACGTGAAATATATAATAATATAAAATAACTCTCAAGTCCTTGATATTAGAATGTTTATATCCAAAATTAGAACACAATTTTTTTCTTTGAAAAATAAAAAAAATGGAAAATACCAAGTTTTATTGTGTCTTCTGTAAAAGACAGTTGCAAACTAAAAGAAGTTATCAATCTCATTTAAATAGTAAATTGCATTTACAAAACGTAGATCGAGTTGATGAAGGAAATATATTAAAATTAAATAATTATAAAAACTATCTGGAAACATTGCCTACTGATATAAAAGTTAAAAAAAATGTTTGATGATTATTCACATTCGGAATATAAAAAAGTTTTTAATAGTGAAGATGAGTCCATACTAACCGAAGGTTCTAGGGCTTGGCCCGTACCAGATGGAAGATATTTATTTAGCGATACAGATGAATTTAACGAAATAGATGAATTTGATGAAGCTGAACGAACCGATGAAGCGGTAACAGATATAAAATATTTATTTAATGAATCGGTTGAACATAATGAAACCGATAAAACTTTTCTGATATTCTATCCTACTTTTATAATATATTTAAGAAATCTTTCAAATGTTATATGAATGTAGAAGTACTTTATACAAAAATGGACCTGATGGAATTCCTGAAGAAATAATACAAGGTCATTTTACAAATTCACAAGAAATTCATAATGTAAATGATATACAACCCATATTTGAACAAATGATACTTAAATTAGAAAATTGTATAATTGAAGCCCAGTTACGTGAATCTGGTTGGAGATTTGTTAAAATACTATCTAAGAAAATCGTAATTGATAAATATAAAAATAATGCTGGTGGTAGTTATGTTCCTTTGCCTTTCAGTTCACCACAAATAATCAACATAAAAAGTGAAGATGATTATTGTTTTCTGTGGAGTATTATAGCACATTTACATCCTGCAGAATATCATAAAGAAAGACTAAGTCATTACAATAAAGAAGAATACATAAATGAATTTGATCTCTCTGATGGCTTAGATGAATTTCCATATGATTATAATAGGTTAATAAAGTTTCATAAAAAGAATAAAAATTTAATAGAAGTAAATGTTTTTGAATTAAATGTGAATTATGTTTCTATTGGTAAAATTACTCCACTTTACTCAGATTCAAAAAAATTTTATTTGAATAATAAAAATTTATGTCAATCAGAAATAGTATATAATGAAAGAGGAAATTACATGCATCATAATATTTTTTACCAAGGAAATATAATATGTACTGAAAAATTTGAAATTATAAAAACACTACAACCAATAATGATTAATCATAATAATTATAAAGGACGTAGTTATAATTATGATTATGATTCCGATTATTTATCTTTATCTTTAGAATATCAACAAAAATTACAAACTTTAAATGAAATTTTACAAAAATGTAAAACAGATTATCAACAACAAACAAAAATATTAGTACAAGAATATGGCCATAAATATCAAAATAAGATAGAAACGATAAAAAAATTAAATGAAGACAATAAAGTATTAAATAATGAAGAAAATGAAACCAATCAAAAAATAAATGAATGTCTAAAATAATGTCAACAACAATATAAAGAACAATATGATAAAGAATATATTTATCAGCTACAAATATTAAATCAAAATTATCATCGAAATACATTTAATCTTACAAAAGAAATTGATGAAACATATGAAATATATAAAGATAAATTTGAAAAATTAAAACAAACAAAGCAACCAGCACAAGCGAATATATTATATTATCAGGGTCATTTTATATTGTGTAAAGATGTTTCTATATTTACAAAAACTTCAGATAATACAAATTTCCCTTGTCTTCAATGTATGACGAGCTTTAGAACTTTAGAAGAAATGAATAGACATTTGGAGAATTGTCAACAAAATGAAGCAGTCAGAAACACATTTCCAAAAGATGATTATTTAGAATGTGATAGACATTATTTTAAGAATAAAGTACCCTTTACTATTTATTGTGATTTCGAAGCATATAATGTTAATATGACACAAAATCAAACCGAAAGTTCTAAGGCTTCGCCCAATTCTGAAAATGATAATTCTGAAAATGGTACTGGCCAAGCCCTAGAACCTTCGGTTGATAAATATGAAAAAAGTGCACCTAAACAAAGTAAAGAAAAATATTTATTTGAACAAAAACCATTATGTTGGGGAATGTACATTCATTCAAATTATCCTGAATTATTTAAATCCGAATATTATCAATACTATGGTGAAGATAGTTCAGAAATGTTTACAAAGAAGGTAGAAGAATTACAAGGTCGTTTTTCACAATTGCTTGAAACAAATATACCAATGCTTCCATTAACGGATGAAGAAAAAATTAATTTTGTTAATGAAAGAAATTGTTATTACTGTGGAAAAGAATTTACAAACAATTATAAAAATGGCAAATATATTGATAAGCGAAGCGACGCCTCTGCCGACAAAGTAAAAGATCATGATCATCTAAATGGATTATATAGAGGTGCAGCACATAATTCTTGTAATCTTAATGCTAATAAATTTAAATATAACTTTGTTCCTTTATATTTCTACAATGGTTCTAAATATGATTTCCATCTAGTAATGAAAGATTTATTTTCATCTGAAAAATTACAACAGCAACAAATAAATGTACTATGTAAAACAGAAGAAGAATATTTTTCAATGCAATTAGGTTGTATTAGAATTTTAGATGCATTTAGATTTTTTACTCCTTATTCATTAGATGTTATGGGAAAAACTTTGAAACCTGAACAATGTAAAATATTAAATAAATATAATTTAAAACCTTTAAAAGGAATATTTCCGTATAAATATATAGCTGGAGATTTTAATTCTGTGAATAAAATTATGGAAGAAAAACAACTTCCTCCAATAAATAAATTTAAATCAACATTAAAACAATCACAATTATCTGAAGCAGACTATGCAGAAGCTGAAAAGAATAGGAGAGAGTTAAATTGTAGAACAATGTATGATTATACAATGAAATATCTACAGATAGATGTATTAATACTAGCTGATCTTTTCGAAAACTTTCGTGATATGTGTTTAGAATATTACGGAATAGATCCATGTTATTGTTATTCTACACCAGGTTTAACATGGTTAGCAGGATTAAAACATACTGGTGTTCAAGCCGATGGCTCTAGGACAAAGTCCGTTAAACTTAAAAATTATAAAGAAAATACATATGATATATTATTATTTTTTGAATCTGGAATTAGAGGTGGAGTTTCATCAGTTTTAGGTAATCGTTATGTACAGTGTTACAATAAAAAAGTAAATCCTGATGATTATGGAATAATGAAACCTTTATCTCCAGAAGAAAGTGATCAGTTTATAAAATTGTTTAATCAAAATATAGAAGGACTTATATCAGATGAAGTTAGTCAAGCAGCAGTTGATGAAATCATGAGAGAAAACTAGTTGTTATATTATGATTTTAATAGCTTATATTCTTCTTGCATGATACAAGAATTACCAACAGGTGAAATGTCATGCTGTAATATTCTAGATTATCAAAAAACATATGATGGAAATTATAATCATGGTTATATATATGAAGTTGATTTAGTATACCCTGATGAAATAAAAGATAAAACAAAATATTTTCCTTTCTGTCCCGAAAACAAAATTCCCAATATAGAAGATTTTTCAGATTATCAAAAATCGTTAATTCCTAAAAAATACAGACCAACAAAAAACTTATGTTAACACAAAGTAATAAAGGAAAGTATGTTGTTGAAGGAAGAATGCTAGATTGGTATTTAGAACATGGAATGATTCTCACCAAAATACATCGAAAACTATTTTATCAAAAATCTAAATGGTTAAAAAATTATATAGAGTTCAATATTGAAAAACGTAAAATAGCTAAAAGAAATAAAGATGATTTTGGAAACGTGTTCTTCAAATTAATGAATAATGCATTTTATGGTAAGACTTTAGAAAATGTGCGTAATAGACAAAATATTGAAATAGTTTATGATAAAGATAGGTTTCAAAATTTAACAAGGAAACCTACATATAAAAGAACTACTAGATTTAGTGATGAACTATGTGCTGTACATTTACGTCGAATTAGCGTAAAACATGATAAGTTTAATTTTATTGGATTCACTATATTAGAATTAGCTAAACTATTTATGTATAGATTTATATATGATTATTTAGCACCTGCTTCTGGCGAAAACTATAAATTACACTTTACAGATACGGATTCCGTTTTCTTAGAATTAACAGTACCGTATAATTCTACACTTGTTAAAGAAATAGATAAAATAAAAGATATCATTCATCCTTCTGATTTATGTTAAGTAAAAGATGAACTAGAAGAAAATGAAGATTTCATAACAGAAGCTATATTTTTAAAATCTAAATGTTACTGTTATGATACAACTAATAATATTAAAACACATAAAACATTAAAAGGAATTTCAAAGGCATCAGTGGCTAATCAAATAACATTTCAAGATTATAAAAATGCATTATTTAATAATGAAATAAAAACAGCATGTAATTATAGACTTAATTCAAAGAAACATAAAATGTATTTAAAACAGGAACATAAATTAGCATTAGATCCATTTGATGATGAAAGAAAAATTTTACCTGATGGAATAACTACTTTACCTTTTTAATTTTCTAATTTCTAAGATAGACAAATTTAATATATATATAAAATAAAAAAATATATATTGTAACACTATATTTGTATATTTTTTATCACTCGGCAAACAAATGTTCTATAACTCTATCATGAATTTTTTTATCAATATTAATTGTAATGAAGCCGTAATCTTTTGACCAGGCATTGTTACACGATTGTTTAAATTCATCTTTATTTCTTACGCATAAATCTCTTAACAAATCACTTAAGTTTCTTGCATTTATTTCAAATAGTATAAATATATTTGCATTCTTTCTAATAACACTTCCGTCTAATGAATACATACTTTGTGTTAAATAAAAAACACTACAGTTATTATGTCTACCTCTTGTGAAATAATTTCTCTGAACTGACTGATTTCTGTCATTAACACAATCATCAAAAATTACACAATGTTTCATTGTTTTATCTAGTTTACTAGGATCTTGCATATTACCTCTATCATCTATTAATTGTATCTTTATATGCTGATTTTAATTGGATTCAACTAACTGATTATTTTTTGCTGCTTCTTCACACCACGAACTTATTTCTTCTTCATCTTCAGATTTTTCATATTCTTTGAATAATGAAGCAATTACTGTTTTTTTAAGATTATTTTCAAATCCATATTTTAAAAATTGATAGACGGGTTGTTCTGTTGTTGTTGTATAAATTATAAGATTTTTATAATCCAAAAAATTTGGAGTCGTTAAAATTTTAAACAATAGATACGTTTTACCACAACCTGATCTTCCGCAAATAACTGACAAAACGTTATTAGATAAATTTGGATGATGATTAAATCTAAGTTTTTTTTTATTTAATGGGGGGCACTTCACTCATTTTTTAATAAAAAAATTTAATTTTAATTTATTTGTTTTTAAAGAATAATAATAATAAGAAGAAGAAAATTAAACTTCTCTAGCTTCGCGTGGGAGTTTATACCTCTCGAACGGGAGTTTATACCTCCCGAACGGGAGTTTATACCTCCCGAACCAAACGATCTATCATAATCTCTTCACCTCCAAAATTTATTTCTTGTCCTTTCTCATCAGTGATTCTAATGTTAATGTTATTAATAGTTTTTCTTGTAATAGGGAAATATATTAATGTTTGGGGAATTACATTTAATCTATAACCAATGGGTACAGTAAAAGCTGGAAAACTGAATATTAAATTTGACAATTTACCATTTATATATCCTCCTTCAATAATGTCACAATGTACAACAATTGAATTTATTTCAGTTATTTTTGGAATCTTCTCACCTAAATGATAACCTTGACTATAGGTTTGTTTATTAAATCCTAATAGCTTTGACAATGATCTATCATGATTAAAATCAACTTGATGATTTTCGTCTAAAGTAAGAGAAAATTTATTAACTGCCGGTTCAACTGCAAAATGTAATTGTTTCTTATCTTTAAATGGTATACCTAAATGTCTCTTAATTTCATTTGATATTGTTTCAACTTCGTAAGAACCAGGAAGAAAAGTTAGTACTTTCCATGTTTTGCCTTTATCAGTAGAATATCTAAATTGATCATTCACATCTTTTATAACATTTTGAATAGTGTTAAATGTGGAGAAACTAGTCAATGCAATTTGATAATTTTTATTTTGTTCCAAATGTAGAATGGGTTCTAAATTGCAAGTGTGTGATGAAGTAGTTGTTATAATTTTTAACGTCGTACTAAATTTTGATGAACCCAAAATCTCTGTCAAATTTTCTAAATGATTATTAATTTTGTCTAAATCTGCTGAACACAGTTTTTAGTTAAAATTTTGAATAAATGTCTTTTATCAAATATTTTTTTATAAAAAATTAAAAACAACAACATATTTCAGTTACGGGCGAAGCCCTGGAAGACATCTCCGATGTCCCATTATACTTTTATAATCCTCTTCATTTAGAATCTTCTTTTCTAACAGTCTTTTCAATATAGCATGAATTTCATTGAAACTAGAATTATGTCCTTCTTTTATTGCAGATATTAAAATATTTAAATTATTTAGTAGTTCTTGCTGACCATCTGGTAAGAATACAGTTGTTTCAGTTTTAAAACCTTTTCCTACTTTAACTCCCGTTGATAATAAATTTTCTAATTGTTTATAACGTCTAAGAGATTTTACCGCACCAACTCTATCTAACATAGATTTATATTTTATGAGATCTTCTACAGCATAATTATTTAAATCTGCTCCTCTTAAAAGATCAACAAAATTTCTATCTAAATTAAAAGGATATTTATCTGGTGAAAAAATTAAACCTCGAAAAGGTTGTGGAAATATTTCTTTTTGTCCGAGATAAAATCTAGGTATTGTTTTTTCATCTATAAATGAAATAGAATGTTCAAATTGCATAGATTTTGGTAATTTCTTATTAATGTTTGATTCTAGTAATCCATAGTCATCTAATATAGTTTTGAGCTCTGGATCTGTTATATCAATTTGTTTATCATTATTTGTACTTTCTTTTTCAAGAGTTTTAAATGGTTTCATAGTTTTCTCAAAATCAGTTTTTACTTGCTCGGTTTGCTGCATTTTTTCAAACATATCAGATTGAATACCAGCTTTTATCATTCTATGTTGAAGATGATTTTCTTTCATAATATTTCTTTGTTTTATTAACTCTTCTAATTGTTTTATTCTTTTAAAATTATCAGCTCTAATTTTATCCATTTTTAAAATATAATATTTGAATTTTGTGGTAACATTGGAATACAACAAAAACATTTTACTGAACAAATTATTTTTTTATTGCTTTGTTGTCTGTCATCTTTTCGCTTTAAGTTTTGTTTAGTAAAGTTTTGCTTAAATTTTTGCTTGAAGTTTTTAGCTCTTCTAAAAAAATTTTGTCATTTTCTTCATTAGAAATTTTACCATCACTCGAAATTTTGCCATCCTGTTTATTCTTATCATCAACTTTTTCTGACTGTAATTGAAATGATATTTGATTTACTTCATTAGCTATTTGATCAAATTTTTCAGTCTCATCTAACGTAATAACATTATCATCATATACTCTTTGAAAGTAGTAATGTAGTTTATCATAGACTTCTTTAATATGTAAATGCTTAGTTTTTAATGATTTTTGTTTCTTAGTTATTAAAGATTTATCTAACATTGTAACAAGTGAAGTTGCAACAACACCCGTACCTGTTAAAGCTGTAGCAACTACTGGAATTACTAAAACACCTGAAGATATAACAATTGTTAAAGCACCTAAACTTATTGTTAAGAATATGCCAATTCCTTGTGTTACATTCTTAACTTTACTCCATCTCTTTCTTAATTTTTTATAATGCTCTAATCTTAATAATAATTGAGATTCCTTATCTTTCATATAACGTACTCTATCTTTGTGTTTTTCTTTATTCAGTTCACTTATTTTTAACTGTGATAACGAAGGATATATTCTTGCGGTTTCTTCCACTTTTGTTTCTTCCATTTTTAAAGAAATATTTTTAGTCACATAATTTTAGTTATCTCATATTTTAAAAACCTGAAAAATGGATTTAAAAGACGTTTTTAAAATTACCATTTTTATGACTTTCGGTGTCCTGGAACGGTCATGATTTTAAGGGTGAAATGTCATAATCACAAATTTGAGATTTTGAAAAATTTGAAAAATTGGGTATTTTTAAAAACGCCTAAATTTATGAATTTAGGTGTTCATAAACTGAAAAAATGACCAAAATTCATGAATTAAGACCATTTAAAAAGTACCTTTTTTTGAAAAATCGGTATCTTTAAAAACGACTAAATTCATGAATTCAGGTCTTAAAAACCTGAAAAAGGGACAAAATTCAAGAATTTATGTCGTTTTTAAAGATACTATTTTTTGAAATTTATGGTGTCCTGGAACGGTCTTTTGCCCATTACTCTGATCCAGAAGCTCCTAACACATATAAATAGCACATATAGATTGTTTATCTTAAGTTAACTACAATGGAATTTGACTCAAGGTCTTGGAGCATCCGGGGAAACTAAGTTGGGGCATGAAAAACCAATGAAAAGCTTACTTAGAATTTCTATAATTTTGCATGCTGAAACCATATGAAAATTGATTTGGTGATTTGACGTCATCTTCACTTCAGCTCATAAGTTGCGTCATGAATGTGAGGAAGCGCACTTTCCGATCTGCCTTCGTATTAAAAATGTGCAGCACTTTGCAAGATAGTGATAATAGCTATTGCAACTTTCTGTAAATCCTATTATCATGGCTCTAAAATCCAAAAAGCAAATAGCTTGTAATAATGTGTGTGTAAAATATCGAATGTACATTGAACAATGATAGTCATATCTATATGGAATTAGGCAAAATAGTATTAAATTGTGATTCTAATAGCTAAGAGTAAGATTGATCGCATTCATAAATTTTCCATTCCAGCTCGTCATTGCACCGCCTCTAATCATTCATACAACCTGACAATATCTCAATTGCGCACGCAATCAACCTATTACCGATTGAAATCACTTAAATTAAGTGCATTGATTAATTTCATTGCATGGATTAATTGATTGCAGTACAATTAGATTTTTGACTCCTGTTTCAAAACTGATTGAGCTTCTGAGGCAAAATCATTCTTTAAGTCAAAAATCCATCTATAACATTTGAACGTTTATTTTAGGCTCGTATACTCGTCAATAGATGACTTCAAGGAATGTGTCACCGGTCACATCATTGCTCAAGCGTAAACGCTAGGCTAATCAAATGTAAAAAACGAGCAATTACATCATAAAATTGGAATAATAAATAGCTCAATAGGTGGATCAATTCCACTTGGATGAATAGAGGAATAAAATTGCAATCAATAATGAAGCGAGCACTGGATACATTGAAGTTAACAGTTATTTTACAAGAACATTTTATATAACTCTGATTGTAGCAAATGCCTTGATACGACAATTAACTTTGATAACTCTAATGTCCTTAGGTCGACTGAGCGCCATCATGGAAGATAAAGTGTGAGAGATTGCATCACATTTTGCTGTTGCGCAATCACTTCCCTGGCATGCGTAAGTCTTCAAACAAGAATAACTAGATTTTCTTTGCATTGAGACAGTTCATTTTGCCGAACTTACGGGAGAAAGACAAATTTGTTCTTGAAGTGGTTACGTTTATTGCTTCAAGCATAAAAAAATGAGTGACGGGCCATCGTCGTCTTAAGTGCCTCCCGAACTCGATAGCATAACGTTGATTTAAACTGTGTTATTGCTTTTACTTGACTGAACGTTGTCTCGAGTGTTCGTGAGTTTTTCAATGAAATCGACCATGATATTCCCGATGCCGTCTATACGATTGTGTTAACGCGCCAAAACTTCATACAAGGCGCTGGTAGAAGAGCGATTATTAATGACTCTATTCTGTTCAAGATCTCTGGTAATAAATTTCCTGCTATAAAACTCCCGGCAAAAGATCACAGGTGTATTTATTAACAATATAGTTATCGTTGCAATTGAATTTATTTGTGTTCCTCAAACTTCGCCATCGCATTTACAGTTGGTGGAATGATTACGTACTAAGGCGTGCGCTCGTTCGTTTGACGTATTCGTAGATCAATTTTATCGGTGGATCGTATTTCTTAATTGTTTATTTATTTCCCTACTACATATGTCAATAATAAAAGGTAGTTTCAAAACCGACAATTATTCTTACAATCGTAATTTTCATTAGTTTCGGGTTTAATTCTAAATTTCTTTCTAGTATCACCTCGTATCAAATCCAAACCAATGGTTGCCGCTTTTGGATATAAATATAAGAATGGAGCATGGTAAAATAATATATTCGTGTCACCAATAAGAAATTCATTCTAAAATAACACTGACAAAGGCTTCGCTTGTTACACATCAACCACGACATAGAGATGCTCCTTAATAATTCTGCAGGAAAAGAAAAGTTGGAGAACGGATACAGTAAAGACATGGAGTAGAATGAACTGCATGGACTATAGACTTTACAAGTTACAGTTAGTGTCTCAGAAAGTCTTGGTTTCAGTTGCAAATGGTCGCCCAAGCCGTCGAATAGAAACTTCGGTCGCAGAAATAAATTGTTTATTTAATACTGTAATGAAGTTATCGTAAAAGAAGAATTTTTTTCCTCAATAGAAGAATCCCTTTATCAGCACAAAATACAAACAACATACTAAGTTTACTTTATTCTTTTCATTTATTGAAACTTAGGCCTAGGGTTTGGGTTTTGACCCAAGTTTTTGCCCATCCCTGCTCCATCTACACAATGCCAAGAGTTAAAATGAGATTCGCATCAACCATGATTCCACCAAACCTACCTTGGGGTCACACTGGACAGGAGCATTGCTTTCCAAAGTCACTTGCAAAATCTGACATAGAAAATGAGAACAAGAAACAATCTATCGGAGATTCAAGGAGGCGAGGATGTTGTGAAGTTAGAAGAAATACCCGCAATTTTTGAGTTCGCTTTTAAGTTTAGTTCATAAAGAAAATACTTCGTATTTTAGTAGAAGAGAAAGAATTCTCCACCAGAAAAAAGAATTGGCTAATTCTATGTAATTCGCAATCGATGCTTTATAAATGAGACTAGCTTCGAGCACTGATCACAGCTCTTCACCCATTTTTACATACATAACTGAAACCTGGTTAGGCTGGTAGGGCTCTAATCTGAGCAGCCTATCAAATGAAATAGTACTAAAACTACCGGACTTAAATTCACAGAGGTATTAAAATGCTTATTAAGTTCTAATTGGGCAAGTAAGTGGCAGAGCTATGACAAGGACAATAGCGATGCATCGATCGAGATACGTCACTGCACTGCTGTAGCATCACTTTATATATAAATTCACAGAGCTCTTTCCATTGTATGAATCCCTCCATTGTGTTCCATCACTCACTGCCACTGTTAGCTTGCTCGATGACGGGATACTGCCAACGTTTGCCATACTCATCGACTGTGCTTTGAGTCCTACCAACCTTTTCCACCCTCTCTGACTGTGCTCTGCGTCCTGCTAGCATTTGCCATTCTCCACGACTGTGCTTTGAATCCTGTCAACGGTTTCTATCATCTCCGAGTGTGCTTTAAGTCCTGCCAACGTTTACCCACTTCAGCGACTGCGCCTCGAGTAATGTGCATTTATTATTGATCCAAATGCATTTCTGTTTAATTGCCAAAGCAGGTCTTGTAGATCGATGTGCATATGGGAGATAGCATGTTCGATATGCCGCATGACAGTTTTCGACTGCGTAGTGAGGTGCTTGTCCCATGCAACTCACTAAATGAGTACTATAATTGGTATGAATTAAGTGCTGTGCTTTCGAACCCAAAGAGCTCTAAAATGAGTACTAGTATTTTCGCTTAAAGAGTACTAAAATTGTTGTTCATTTCTTAGTTGTAGTTAGTACGCAGGTTCAGTACTCTTTGTAGTACCCACTTCGGACTTTATGGAAAACAGTGTATCTTCGCATCTTCGCAAAACATCTCTCCATCGCTTATTACTTAAATGAGCACTTTATCATGTATTACACTGCAATCTGTCACTTCCTAAAATCGAAGAAACTTGCATTCTAAAGCGCCACATACCAGAATTTTAGGAGGCTGCGTTGAAATGGAATGTTCACATACTAAAGAAAAAAATTTGACCAAGTTGGCTATCCTCCTAAAACGCCTTGCTCTAGGATTCTATTTATTAGCTACGAACAGTGTCTTGCTTTAGTGTGTGATTTAGGAAGTGCTGATTTACAGTGTGGTGGAAAATGCGATTTTGTCGCTATCTTCATTCAGTCACATGAAAAAAGAACCGCCAGGTCTGCAATACCTAGCTGTGTATCCCATTGAGTTCGAATCTACTTTCACGCGCTCCTTGCACAGAGCGGACCTTTCCCATTTCCCTTTCCACTGAATGCAGGTGGCACCATCGAGTTGTCAGTCAGGTGTCAGCTAATTCAAGAAAAGGTTAAGACAGCTGTTTATGATGACAAGCATAACTGGGGAGCACGTATAAAGCGTGATGGTACATCAATATGGAAAATTCGAAATAGAATACTTGGTTCGTCGAAAGATCCTGACTGGCTACGAAAATGTGATCCGAATCTGTCAGTGCATCATATACTCGAGTTACTTAATGAACGTTATGTATCAACAATGCAAACAGATCCTCTGATCCCGTCACCACAGCCTTACATCGTTCCTTTCTTGTTTACTGATGCTCATGTCGAGAAGTTGCTGAATACTATCAACCCACGAAAATCCCCCGGATCTGATGGAATTTCATCGATTATTTGGATCAAATTGTCATCAGTATTGGCCGAACCTTTATGCAGAATATTCAACAGATGTGTTCAGACGGCTAATTTATCATCCTTGTGGAAAATTGCCGATGTAGTGCCATTACCAAAAACTCAAAGGCCTTCTCTTGGAGAGTTGCCCAATTTCCTTATTGCCGATGCCCGCCCGTTTGTTGGAGAAGGACATTTTCAAGCGATATGAATGTGAGTTTGAAAGACAGACGGATCCTACTCAGTATGGGTACCGAAAACAGAGCTCAACAACATGTGCTCTGATTCGACTCACTGAGTACATAGCGAATGCCTTGTCCACACAAAACACTGCAGCATGCCACATTGTAAGCATTGATATGGAGAAAGGATTCGACAGACTTTCACATCGCTTGCTGTATGAAAAGCTACTCAGCGACAACTTCGATCCCTTCTTTGCGACTTTCATCGGCAACTATTTAACTAATCGTTCTCAAAGGTTATGGTGGTCCTCAAACTTGAGTGGTTTAAAGACAGTAAGTAGTGGTGTTCCACAAGGTTCATCTGCCGGTCCCTACTTATTCAAGTATTTTGTATCTGACCTGCAACTGCGTCAAGATGTGAGCCTCATTAAATACGCCGATGACATCATCATTTGTGGTGCTGTTAACCAACAAAGTATGGATAATCCCACTGTGAGCGCTGTGAAATCAATTATGGATTGGATGACTGAGAATGGAATGAAAGTCAATGCTCAAAAGTGCAAACAGATGATGGTCACTTTGCGTCCAAGATTAGCCTCAAATTTTTCGGTGAGACAAGTACCAGACATTCCATCAGTTAGTCAGCTGAAGTTATTGGGAGTGATGTTCGACCAAACTCTAAGTTGGAAGCATCATGTAGACATCATCACCAAGAAAGCCGCTTCACGACTCTACATCCTCAGACAATTGAAACCTTTTTTTAACAAAGAGCAAATTGTAGCTATCTACTATGCTTGTGTCAGGAGCCTGCTGGAGTATTGTGCCCCGGTGTTTGTAGGACTAAATGTCACACACGCGGCATCATTAGAGAATGTGCAAAGGCGTTGTCATCGACTAATATGCGGATCAATTGTGAGTGTCCTTATTTCATTCCTCTTAACTATCACCGAAATGTGTTAGGTTGGAGATTGTTTTCACATGTGAATCCGACTCATTCGCTTCATGATCTTTCATTGCCTCCTTTGCCTCGTTCTCAGCATTTCCGGATTCCCATGTGCACAAATTCCATGCTCAAGAAGTCATTCTTCGTTGTAATGTCGAAACTATCCAATAGTGGCTTCAGAACTTGACCAACCGTCTGCATAAATTAACATTTGATTTAATTTGATTTAATTACTTCTTTCATTGTTATTGCTCTTTTATATGTACCAAATGTATGTTCATGTTATCATGTAATGAGCCTCACGATTACCAATAGATTACCCAACGATTACCGATCCCATAGATGTTGAATCAAGCCGATATTAGCGATTGTTTGTACCATCTATGAGGCTAAAATTGAAAAATCATCGAAATAGGGCGATGATATAAAAAGAGGTGTTGCTGCACAAAATAATTGCGATAATCTGAAGCCAGTTAGTGAATTTTTCGTGGCAGCTTCCTTCAGACTTCCTTCCTGTCAAGTTTCGCACAGCGTCAATCAGAACACAACATTTTTCTTATGATACCCGTATGAATGTAAGGTAATGCAAGATTGTATATATATATATATATATATATATATATATATATATATATATTGGAAATTACAGGAATACAGGAAGTTGCCATGAGCCTCAACAAATACTGAAAAATCCAAAGAAAACGATTCCAACAATGAACCGACAATGATGACAATGATTTTGAGTCTTTGTTGTTTTTTTTATCTTTCAATATATGTTCATTCTTCTCGTATATTCCTTCTGTTACTATTAGTTTTTTCCAAAATAATTTTCTCTGAAGTAGTGTCTCCAAAAACCTGACGGCATTTATACCTATCAGAAGACGCGTGTCATGCGGATTAATATAGCCAAATTTACAAAAGCCTCAATTCCTCTCAGAACGACTGCAAGTAGTTTTAGCCATAGGCATGAATGACTTTGTCGGAGACTCACAGCTTCTTGAACAAGTGCAATTTTTTGTACAACAGCCTGCTACTAGTCTTTATCAAGTCTTTATCACCTGAGCTACACTTCCCAACCTACCACATGCCAAAATCTTTGATTTGCATTTTCAAAAGCATCCCAGGATACCAGTCGCTGCCCACACGACACAAAAGAAAATGCGCACGGAGATTACGGTTTCCCGAAATTGTGGTGTCCAGGAGGTTCCCGTTTTTAAGTAGGCATCACCGTTGGCCGAGATTGACTGGCCTAGATTGGCCCAGATCAGGTGAGCTTTTAGTGTTACGCTGGTGGGTGGATAACTCACACTATATAAGAAGATCAAGCTCGGGTGGACAAGACAAAATGGTATTGTTATGGCTAGCACACTCTCACTAAAAGTACAGTGGGGAGAGAAAAAATAAAAATGAAACATTTTATGCAAAGAATGTTCAAAAAACCATCTTTCACCAATTTCTAAGTTACTTTATTTTACATTTGCTGACTGTCGTTCTGCAATTAACAGGTCTGTACATTTCTTTAGATCAATAATAGCCATCAAACTGTATTCTGCCTTTATACTGGAATTGAAGCTAAAGATTATGACTGTGATATTTTTTACTAACGATTTATCCCGAAGATGAGTTAACAGGATTACAGCCATGACTCTGTGACATTCAAATCGACAAGGGAAGTCTAGTCTACAAGTGAAGATAAATGAGTTATCACGTTTCTGAAGGCTTTACGTAAACAACTTTTAGTAATCATCCTGAACTTTCTTGTGCACAGATGAACATGGTGTTCAGCATGGCATTCAAAAAGACAAGAAATAAAATTTAGTCTGCAAGTGAACATTTCAAGGAGGTCAAACGATGCGTGAGGTGCAAAAGTGATGTAATTGAAGTCATCCTGAACTCTCTTGCTTGCGATAGATAATAAACAACAAATTGTTGTGAAGTTATCCCGGCCTATATCAAACTAAGGAGAGCAATATTTCACAAAAATCGTGAGTAGACCCGCGGTCAGAGTCCAGTGTGGTGACAACGAAGCTCAATGATGTCCGCTACAGACAAGGAAGGGATGTAAAAATTATATGAGAATTAGACAAACATAGACAACCCATCCGATCTCTATGGTGCATCCATATATGCATCCGCTATAGTAGTAATTCCGTGGCAGACGCAAGTCCAAAATGTGCAACGATGAGTCATCATGCTGACTCCCCCCCCCCTATGGAAGGAAGAGAGGTGAGGGAGGTGGCCAAGGATGTGATGGAAGGATGGGTCCGAGAGGAAGAAAGTGTTCCCTACCCCCCCCTCTGGAAGGAAGGAAGGAGGAACTGTGAGGCAAGGGTAGGAATCTAGGAAAGATGGAGTTAGAAAAGGTGGGTTTTGGTGGTTTTTGGTATGAGAAAGGCTGGAATTCGGCATGAAGAAGGGTTTGGATGGGAAATTGGAGTTCAGATTCGGAGTCTACGTGAAATTTTGGGTTGGGAAGGATGGAAGGAGGAGTTTTCCTGTGAGGCAAAGGTAGGAATCTCTGAAAACGGTAGAGTTAAAAAAAGGTGGGTTTTGGTCGTTTTGGGATGAGAAAGGCCGTTTTTCGAGAAGAAGGAGGCCTCGGATGTAAAAACGGAGGGCAGATTCAGAATCAACGTGAAATTTTGGGTTAGGAAGGTTGTTTCCAGCGAAATCGGAGAGAACAAATTTTGAGGACGTCCCCCCCCCTCTGGAACGAGATTTCCAACTTTGGTTTTAGAGATCGTAGAAAGTCGTGTGATAGCTTATTTGAAAGCTAAGAGTGAGAAAAATGCAGTGGAAAGCTCAGTTTGGCCCTATCTTCCTGGGTTCAGAGAGGAAAATGGCAGGAAAGCCCCAGAGTTCGAAAAGGCTGGTTTTGGTCGTTTTGGGATGAGAAAGTCCATATTTCGGCATGAAGGAGTGCTTGGATGGGAAAACGGAAGGCAAATTCGGACTTTTTGGCCAATTTTGGGTCTAGGGACTTGTTTCCAGCTCAATCGGAGAGAAAAAAATTTTGGGACTTCCCGGGAATGGGATCCCCCCTCGGCAGCGATCTTCCAACTTTGGTTCTAGAGATTGTAGAAAGTCGTGTGATAGCTCATTTGAAAGCTAAGAGTGAGATAAATTCAATGGACGAAACGGCTTGTTCATATCTGCCTTCGTTTAGATGTGAGACGTCATTGAAAATTATGGAAATTGGCGAAAAAAGTAAATCGGAGAGAAAAAGTTGAGAATTTTCTTCACACTGGGTCTCCACACGGGATTTTTTCGCGAAAATGTTGAATTGTAGCCACTTTTGGCGATGATTAGCGGAGGATTGGAAGTGAATGAAGAGCTCGGATTTCTTTTAGGGGCAAGACCGCACTTTGTTCTCTAGGATCCTATTTTTCAGATCTGTGGAAGATTTCGTTTCCAAATGAGAGCATGTTTAAAATCGAATTTTTTCACATTTTCCAAGATTTCAGAACTTTTGAAAAAACGACAGGGCAACTCGGCTTCTAGTCATCGTAGAGAGTCGTAGGATGTCTTAAATGAAAGTTGAGAGCGAGAAAACGTGACTGTCAAAATTTGAAGTCAATCGGAGCAATAGAACCGGAGATAGAAGTGTTTAAACCTTTGGATGATTGAGATTACGTCATCAGCTGATCGCCACAAACTATATAAGTGGAGTCTCTACTTGTGAGAATCAGTTCTCCTCCCGACTCCAAAACTTTAAAGGCTTGTAACTTTGCTTCTACAAGTCCTTTTGACTTGATTCAAAAAAGATTCGATCGCTGTTGATCAAACCTATATTGACAGACTACTTATAAAATTTCATAAGCAGTACTAAATGCTGAAGTATTTAAATTCATTATTTTTGGAGGTTTTCTGGGGTTTTCGACCCTGCTGAAGTCAATGAAGGCATGTATAAGTGTGTACGTGCCGTAGTGATAAGTGTGGCAAGGGAGTGTGTCATATTTTAGACCGAAACCTCTGGGGCAACTCATGTTGGGCATTTGACACAGTTCTCAACGTAGCACTTTGAACGCCAATCGGTTGAGTCTTAGCTATCTTGTCATGGGTGGCATCTAAACATCTCCATTTCAAAACGCTTGTGAATCACGGCTTGCTATCAAGCTGGTCAAAGCAACGACTTACTAACCTCTTGTAAATAACTCCACCGGTTTTCATGTCTTGCTATCAATTCATTGACGGTGCAAGTCACGGAGATTTTCGGTGTAATACTTCCTATCGACGGGCGTCCCTTTTGGGCGGCGATGGAATCCGTAGCGAAGAGTACCGCATGGGATATTCGGCAATTGTAATCCTTGTGAAACCTCTCTGCGTCATGTTTCCAAGTGGTTGCCTTTCGTCTCAACGTTGCACTCTGACTGCCAGGGAGACATTAGCCATCTGCCACAGGTTGCCTCATAAAATCTCCATTGCACCTGTCTCCCGATAGTTGGCCATACATGCGAGAATGGGCCATGAGTTCTTTTAAGAACTGTCTCTATCACGGAGACAAAATGATGAAGGGATGAAGCGGGAGGACATTCATGCGCCACACGCAACACATCACAGACTCATTTCTCTCTTCTAATGTAAGCGTTAGTGTAGTCAAATAGTTTTACAGCGACACACATTTGTGAAAGTAAAGTTTGATCATTGAAGTTTTGTGACTGACTGAACTCACCACAGCATTAGAAAGTTTAGCACAACACAAGTGTCATGAAAAATACTTTATTTGGTCTTTGATTTAACATCATTGAAACCCACTTTATTAGTAGCAATGACAATATGGTTTATTTTATTCAGAAGCAAATGATTTTCGATCCATCCGAGAAATAATCTTCTGCAGATGTCGTGTATAAAACTCAAAAGCATCAATAACATATTCTTGCGAAATTAGGGAATTAGGAACGAAATTGAAAGTCAACACTTTCCGCTGCTTCACCTTGTGGAAAATGAGTGTAATTGACATGCAAAATTAAGTGAGCCTTGATGAGACTGTCTTTGAAATAAGATATCAAGTCCGTAAATATTTCTCGTGTGTAGTCTAAACATGCTTCCAATTCGGTCTCCTCCCTTTGAAACTCAAGGATGTAATCTTGTATTAATCCTCCGAAGCTCTCTAGATGAAAAAGAATCGTGCAATCATCATGTTTCAATGTATTGACTTCAGGTGCCATGGTTGAGTCTATTGGTAAACATAATTTTGCCTAGGACGATTTCAATAACGCGTTACAAATGTGTGTGCAGACATCGGGAACTCTAGCTCGTCTGTGATTGGACAAGAGGTCTCATCCATTCACCGCTTAGGAAAATCTTATAAAAGGCAGTATACCAGCTCTGCTCTTCACATTTTTCTTTCACAAGGTGAGTGTCGGTGAGCTCCTGCTATCAGGTTGTTTTGACTTGTTATCAAGATGAATAGTCTCTTGCTATCAAGAGATTCACTTCTGCTCATAAAACATATCATCGCTGTAATACCTCATTTGCTCGAGCGTTCCTTCGGGACGGCGAGTACTGCCATAGAGGGATTGTGTTGCACGGGTTGTTCGTCGTTTGTTAGACCGAAACCTCTGAGCCGTTGCTCCTGTTGGGCGTTCGACTTCATACTCAACGTGATGCTTTCTCTCGCCAGGTCAGAGTACTTCAGCCATTCGACAAAGGTTAGTCTTTATGATATGGAGTAGAGTGAAATGTAATTCATTAGATGTCACTTCAATGATTGTTCCTAAACGTTGACTAGGCAAATGAAACAATTCTCATTTTCCTTTTCAATGATTGAAGTCTTACTTATCTACCATTGATCATCTGCAATCGACTGTCCGTCATGGAATTTACGAAAATTGAGAATTATTGCATTGCTGCTGAGATGGAGAAGGTCACCATCGAGCAATGTAAGTATTTGTATCAAGTTTGAATCACTCTATTACTAACATCATTAGGGTGCACATCCCATTTGAACGTAAATCAAGACCTGTCACCTCCCCTCTTTTATTCATGTTTAAACCGAATCCAGATTTTAGCTCTGCTTATCTTTGCTGTCATTCTTTTTCAGTGCATGAATGTGTTCGTAATGGGGAACCCATCCCCCAAGGAACAATCGGGGAATCCTATGAGCGGCTTGGCAAGTGTAAATATCTTTAACATCTCATGTTTAGGCTGTTTTAGATCCTCTGCATCATCCTTGTCTCATTATCTAATCTCTCCTTCCTCTCTACAGATATGATGAAGAAGTAGGAAGAAGCTGCGAGGCGGAAGTACCGCGAGGAATTTCCGGCCCTACCTTCCCGCCCATCCACCGCCTGCTCCGCTCCCTGCACCAGTTTCTTCTCCTCGTCACCACGTCCCTCTAACACCGAAGCCAAGGACCCTTCCACCCTCGGCTCGTGTCCCACTCCTGCCTCCTCCGCGTCCATTGGTGTTGCCGGAGATCAATTCATTAGATGGTAAGTAACCGTGATTGGGAAATAGGGGGCTAAGACTTCAAACTTGAAATTATGATCATGTTACTAATCTCTTTTCTCTTTTTCTCAAAAGATCTGGCGGCCTACCTGGACGGTGACGTTCCCTCCAACCCTATCGTCATCCCAGCATCGCCACCACTACCTGCAGCAGCGGCCGAGCTCCCTCTCCTCTCCGTTCAGTCGGTGGAGAGATTGCTGGAGGAGCAGGAAATGGAGTTAGAGATAGTGGGAGAGGAGAGGGAGATTGAAGTCGAAGAGGGGAAGGACTTTCGATGCCAGCGGTGTGACAGGGTCCTCGCCTCAGCCTACAATGTGAGACGTCACACCGCTGGTCATGCCTGCAGGGGAGGAAAGCGCCGACCGATCCTTCAACGGCCAAGTGTGAAGGTTGTGGACGCACGTTCTACAACAGCATCAACTTGCGAGTCTACATCGAAGGCGGTTCCTGTGTCAGTGTGAGGCAACCACCGAGAAGAACAGGTAGGAAGCATCCTTCATCGCACGTCGGCTTTTCCTGTTCTTCTTGTCGAAGACCATTCCTACAGAGTTTGTTCTTTCTTCGCACACACTCTGTCACACACATTCCACTGAGCTTTACACTGACAATAACGTCACTCTAAGGCTGAGCAAGTTTTCTCTTGAGAGGCTCGTTCGCGACTATGAGTTAGAAAGGTCTGAAGCTGTACAAGATATTCATCCTTTCTTGATGAATAATATAGGTTTGATTCATCAAATGTTGGCGAGCTTAGATAGATTTTTGCTCAAAGGCATGTTCTGTCTCACTGCTCGTTTCAATAAGGTAGACAGTAGCACGGGAGAGGTAGAGTCCACTGTGACCATTAGGATAGCCTCCTGTGCTGCTGATCTGATAGGTGATGTAAACGATTGGATAGAGACATGCGACCTATCTCGTCACCAACTTAAATAAATTTAATGAAAGAGATAGTGGTCTGGTTTTTGATGGGATAGAGAAAGTAGACATAAAATCAATCTTTTAGAAAATTTGCAAGGGAGTGGTTGCTTCACCCTCCCCAAAGCACTGGCTGACAAAAAGGCTGTCATCAATGTAGAGTGTCAGTCCCAGTGTTTCAAGTATGCCGTCCTCTCCATTCTTCACTATAATGACATAGGTATAAATCGTGAACGAATCACCAAGTATTGTGAATGGGAGGATGAGCTTAAGTTTGATGGGTTAGATGTCAACACACTAGATTTGAAAGGCATCACCCAATTTGAAAAGCTGAATAACATTAACATCGTCGTCCATCTCTGGGAAAAAGGTCTGAAGGGCGTTAGGTATAACAACCGCCAAAGTAACTTAAACCGCGTTGTCAATCTCCTAGTGTGTAGCGACAACCACCCAGAATGGCATTATTGTGGCATTCCTAAAATTTCAAAGTTATACGCTCGTACCATCATCAAACTGCATATATGAACAATTTCTACTACTGTGATCGCTGCACACGGCGCTTTAGGTCAAAACCATTTTTTGAACAGCATTACGAGTGGTGCTCTGAGGGTAAGCTTCAAATGGAAGTCATGCCCAAAGATAAATTTTATATGTATGAGGAAAACGGCAATGAGCCCAGTCCCATATGTACCATCTATGCGGACATTGAACTTTACATTGAACAAGAAGACGTAAGTCATGAGCCAGCAGCCATTGCCTGCTATGAAGTTTGGTATCCATATTATAGGAACCAAAATAAAATGCATGTGTGGCAAGGCGAGGAGTGCGTTGAAAACTTCCTCAACCTTTTAGATAGGAAAGCCCGTTTTCATCAACGGTATGAAACGGAGCTGACTAGGAAACCCATGTGCTTCACAGAAGCCGACAAATTCAAATTTGATAGGACCACAGAATGTCCCCGCTGCTGTTCATCCTTTGATGATCAGCAACATAAGAAAGTGAGGGACCATTGCCATCTCAGTGGCAAATTTAGGTCTGCCTTTTGCAGTAAATGTAACATGAAACTTAGGCTCAAACGGCCAACCCTCCCCGTCATCTTCCATGACTTTAAATGTTATGATGCTCACATCATCATTCGCCATGGATTCGGTAAGATGAAATCCTGGTCAACCAAAGTGTTTGCACAAAGTAAGGAAAAATTTATGTGCATCACTGCTAAAGTACAAGTAGATAAGACGAAGGAGGGGAAGCCTGTCTTCTATGACATAAAGTTTCTAGACATTTTTCAATTTATGTCTTCTTCCTTAGCCGCGTTGGCTAATAATATATAAACACTTCCCACCACTCAACATTCAAAGAAAGACTATCCAAACATAAGTGACAGTCTGATACGACGGAAAGGGGTGCTTCCTTATAGTTATTTTAGTTCAATGGACACATTGAAAGAAACATCCCTTCCGTCCATCGATAAATTTAAAAATGATTTGACGGGTGAAGACTGTTCGCCGGATGACTATAGGCATGCACAGCAAGCATGGTTAGAATTAAGGTGTCGCACTTTTGGTGACTACATGCTTGCCTACTTAAAATTAGACGTCTATCTGTTGGCTGACGTGTTTGAGACTTTTAGGAAAGTCACATTAGAACAGGACGCCTTAGACCCCGTCCATTTTGTTAGTCTACCGGGTCTGTCCTATCAGTCAGCCTTCAAGATGACGAAGGAGAGCATTCATTTACTGCAAGATGAAGAAATGTACACGTTATTTGAACGTGGTATTAGGGGTGTGGCTTAACATTTGTCAACAAACATGTTGTCAACAGCACCCAAGACATAGGATCGTCCGCGCATTTAATGTACATAGACCAAAATAGTTTGTATGAAAGTGCACTTTCCAAGCCTTTGCCACAATCTGACTTCCAATGGGTAGAGACCCATGACATTGAACACTTCTCCAATCCAGCACACATCATGGCACTGGGAGATGAGGCCGACATAGGTTACTTATTTGAAGTCGACCTCATCTATCCAGACTGTATTAAGAATAGGACCGTTGATTTTTCTCTCGCACCCGAATCTGGCATAGTCAGTCCAGATATGTTCTCTCCCTTTATGGAAGAACAAAATAAGCAATATGAGGCGGAAAATTACTTAAACTATAAACCCACTAGGATGTTGTTGCTCACCCAATTGAACAAGCAGCACCACATCGTGCACTATTCCATCCTCAAATTCTATCTTGGTATGGGGATGCAACTTGATAAAGTCCATCGCGCAATCCAGTTTAGGCAGAAGCCCTTTCTAAAACCGTAGATAGAATTTAATAGTAAGAAACGGGCTGAATCCTAGAATCCTTTTGAAAAGGACTTCTTTAAATTTAAGAATAATGCCCTCTTTGGTAAAACCATGAAGGATGTAAAAAAGCGCATGGACAATCGTATCGTGACTGATCCAAAAAAGTGTATCAAATTATGCCGCTCACCGTTGTTTTGTCACCATGATGTCATTTCCGAAGACATTACTGGTCATAAAATGTTAAAATCCAATGTAGAACTTTACAAGCCCATCTATGTCGGTCAAGCTGTCTTGGATCACTCCAAGTTAGAAATGTAAAAGTTGTTTTACCACACCTTTAAAACTTGTCCATTGATCCAACATTTGGAATTAGTAGGAGGCGATACAAACAGCTTCTTCCTAGCTTTGACAACCACTAGCCAAGTCCAGCAGGAAGACATTTTAAAATATTTAGCACCCAAGTTTGATAGTTCCGACTATCACAATGACCATCCGCTTTACTCTACCACAAATAAAGCGATGCTTGGCTGCTTCAAGGATGAGTGTGCCCAAAACAGATAGAGGAAATGATCTTGCTTCGCCCCAAGATGTACTCCATGAAGCTAAAATCCTCAGAGCTTTCTATTAAACGGGCGAAAGGCATCTCGAAGTCAATCGCTAGAAAAATGACACATAGGGACTATCAAGATGCCTTAGATTCTCTTGAAATTAAAAAGGTAGAAATGACCATTTTAAAATCACAGTCGCATCAAGTCAGAACAACGACGCTTAGGAAACGAGGTCTCTCAGCTTGGGAAGACAAGCGATGCTGGATGAGTCCTAACCACTCATTACCGTGCGGTCATCCAGACACACATCTACCTCCACCCAAGAGACAGAAACTTTCTCCTCCGTCCGGCGATGTACGATGATGAATGTTTCCTCTCTGTTGTGGTTAATGTTTTGCTTTTTCACTCCATGGCGTTTTCCATGGGGTGTTGTGAGTGAGTCTCTTGCAACATGCGTCCAACTCCTGATCACAGCATATCATCGATGGGGTATCCAGAGCTTTTGCTGACTTTGTTTTGTCCCTGTACAATTTCCGACACATCAGTGACTTTGTTTTCTCCCTGCACATCAGTGACTTTGTTTTCTCCGTGTATAGTATTAACTATGTGTGACTGTGTTGAAATGTCTTTCATTCAATAACATATCATGTACAGACTGTCTCGTTTTTCTTTTGACATAAAGATGGGATTCTCACTCAATAGACAGACGTAAAAGTTTTGATCATTTTGTAAGATGGGTAGGGTGCAAGATAGCTAAAATATAAAATAAAGTGATAAGCATTTCAATGTTTGTAAGATAGGTGAAAAATATCACCAAAAAAATCATCTCACTGTTCGTAAAGTAGTTGTTTGCAATGTTGGAAAAATGTCATTCACAAATGGTTAAGTTAATAAATGTACTATACACTAACGGTTAACATTCACTTGAGTTATAT
This sequence comes from Prostheceraeus crozeri, assembly GCA_907163375.1. Taxonomy (NCBI): domain Eukaryota; kingdom Metazoa; phylum Platyhelminthes; order Polycladida; family Euryleptidae; genus Prostheceraeus; species Prostheceraeus crozeri. Next base: position 13,745 of record CAJQUW010015814.1, on the reverse strand, counting down.
AAAACCCTAAATCTAGCCGTAGGTAACCCTATCCCCATAGATGATGGACTTAAGCAATTTATAGGTAGAGTATAAAATACAGCGACAAGCATTTCACTCTTTGCAAGATAGATAAAGTATAAAATAAAGTCATAACCATGTCAGAGTTTGTAAGTTAACATCCTCACCAACGAATGTAACATCATGAAAATTTCCTCGGCCTAGGAGACATCAACCACTTCACTGACTCATGTCTATAAATAGCTCTGACTCATGAAGTGGTAAAGCACCAGTCAGTCAGATGAGAATCTAATTAGTCTTCTTCAACCTTTTCGCCGACACGTGCGTGGGCGTGTCATTCAACATCGAGGGCGCCTCACGTCAGACAGCGTGACTTTTTAACAAACACGTCTGTGTGCGTGTCATTCAACATCGATGGCGCCTCACGTCAGACAGCGTGACCTTTTCACCGACAAGTGTGTGGGAGTTATTTATCAGACAAAGCGATGGCGCCTCACGTCAGACAGCGTAACCTTTTTCAGCGACAAGTTTGTGGGCCATAGTTCATTGCGATGACTCATTCAAAACGCATCATGTGATTAACACGATTCTATTAACTGTGACTCATACAGATGCCGCATTAAAGATTTGACAATGTCAGCTACTTTACTGATATCACGTAAACCAGTCATGATACAATGTCCGTTGTGAAACACTGCAATATCTACAGGATGCCACTTCCGAATCAGAGCAGCAGGAAAGAGTTCAGATTCATAAAATATAGAATGATTGCCGGTTTTAATGTTGGCTATATTCACTAACATCTTCAATTGAATAGACACTACTATATTCTTCAATGTCAGGAGACTGAGACGTAGATGAGGCATGAGTGTTTGCATTTACTCGACGACTTCGTAACACATGGACTGCATCACGAAATGAGAAAGGTTTCCTAGGACTTGGATTTTGCCGCAGCGAAAGATTTGAAGATTTCGACCGTTGCTCATGCGAATGACCAACATTTGTGGACGACCGCGATGATACACTGAATCGGGAAGATGGGTATGCAACTGTTCTAAATCGATGTCTCTTCTGAGATTCATTTCGCGCATGGCGTTGATGATGCGGATGGGGAGCATGATTCACAAAAGACATAAGGGTCGAGTGGACTTCCCTTTTATACTTTTCCCATGAGGGTTTTGGAATCACGATGTAGCAGTGATCATTATGTAGAATCATCTCTTGAATGCGAATAAATACAATGCATTCTCCTACGTTAATGACACGACAAGAGTTGGATGGGATAGCGCGATGCAACCTTCGTAGTTGAAAGCGTTCTAGAGTTATCTGAAGTTGACGTTTTGTATCATGAAATGCAACACACTGACATTTCCATGATACATGGAGCCATGCTGATAGTTTCCACATGATCATGATTCAAACCTGAGTGAAGAATGTTATGCCTAAGAAAGAAGGAGAGAGTAATCCTCATCTCGCTAAGCTGATGGCAGACGTTCATGATACACAGTTCTCCTTTACAAGTTTCGCGTAAAACATATGCAACACTTTTGTGAGGGACTCACTTAATCTAGCAGGTTGATTTTTATCTCTCACACAATTTGAGTGTTTCCTAACTCATATGCATTCGACTCTTTCAAGAAACGCTACATGTTGCTATGCGTATACATGTATGCTGTCGATGCAGACTGCAGAAGCGTTTAACACTGTCTTTATTTACAAAACAGTTTACACACGCATTCAATTTGCTAAAGGCAAACAACACATTTAGTAAAGCTGGTACGCTAGCGAGTGTGACTGCAGAAACATTTCAAACTTTTTTCAACGTTCGCTACGTTTCACAACATCATGTCAAGGACTTCTTACAAAACTTATTTCAACGTTTGCGTTTAGACTTTTAAGCGACCATGTGCTTCACGTAATCTACACTAACGGTTAATGCGTCTGATATAGACCCTAAATCCAACCGTAGATGACCCTACCCTTGGATATTGGACTATACGACCCACGCGATTCAATGTCATGGAACTAGCCCTCACACACGCAACGTTTGTGACCAGACTTTACCTGGTTTTATAAAACATTCAACACTGTAGTACTTACTATAAGACCTTTTAACACTGTGAAACAATCTACACTGTGCTGTGATGAGTTTGGTCAGTCATAAAACTTCAATGATGAAACTTTACTTTCACAAACGTGTGTTGTGGCAAAAACTATTTGACTACACAAACGCCTACATTTTATGACATTTGTGTTTCATAAAACGTCATGGTCAAACTTTCTAACTATACATCAACCTGCGTTGCAGCAAAACTTTTGTACAACATGATATACTTTCTGACTACACTCACGAATAAAACTTCGATGATCAAATTTTACCTTTACGAACGAGTGTCACGGTAAACTATTTGACTACACTAACGCTTGCATTTCATGAAACTTGTGTTTCGTAAAACTTCGATGATCAAACTTTACTTTCTCAAACGTGTTTCACAGTAAAACTATTTGACAAAACTTTGCTTTTGCAAACCATGATGCACTTTATGACTACGTTCACAAGAGCTTGTTCACTAGCGAAGAGAGAAATGAGTCTGTGGTTGCGTTTGGCGCATACATTTCCTCCCGTTTCATCCCTTCATCATTTTGTCTCCGTGATAGAGACAGTTCTTAAAAGAACTCATGGCCCATTCTCGCATGTATGGCCAACTATCGGGAGACAGGTGCAATGGAGATTTTATGAGGCAACCTGTGGCAGATGGCTAATGTCTCCCTGGCAGTCAGAGTGCAACGTTGAGACGAAAGGCAACCACTTGGAAACATGACGCAGAGAGGTTTCACAAGGATTACAATTGCCGAATATCCCATGCGGTACTCTTCGCTACGGATTCCATCGCCGCCCAAAAGGGACGCCCGTCGATAGGAAGTATTACACCGAAAATCTCCGTGACTTGCACCGTCAATGAATTGATAGCAAGACATGAAAACCGGTGGAGTTATTTACAAGAGGTTAGTAAGTCGTTGCTTTGACCAGCTTGATAGCAAGCCGTGATTCACAAGCGTTTTGCAATGGAGATGTTTAGATGCCACCCATGACAAGACAGCTAAGACTCAACCGATTGGCGTTCAAAGTGCTACGTTGAGAACTGTGTCAAATGCCCAACATGAGTTGCCCCAGAGGTTTCGGTCTAAAATATGACACACTCCCTTGCCACACTTATCACTACGGCATCATCCGCCGTCCCGAAGGAACACCCTGTCAGTGGAATATTACAGCAAAACTCTCCGTGTCATGCTCGCTTTCAGTGAAAAGCCGCTTGTATCATAGAAAGACTGACTCGTACACACTTATACATGCCTTCATTGACTTCAGCAGGGTCGAAAACCCCAGAAAACCTCCAAAAATAATGAATTCAAATTCTTCAGCATTTAGTACTACTTATGAAATTTTATGAGTAGTCTGTCAATATAGGTTTGATCAATAGCGATCGAATCTTTTTTGAATCAAGTCAAAAGGACTTGTAGAAGCAAAGTTACAAGCCTTTAAAGTTTTGGAGTCTTTTATGGCCTGGAGACGAAGGCCATCTCCTGGAAACCCTTTAAATCTGACGGCTTAGCTGGTATACCAGAAGCCGAGTTGCCCTGTTGTTTTTTCAAAAGTTCCGAAATCTTGGAAAATGTGAAAAAATTCGATTATAAACATGCTCTCATTTGGAAACGAAATCTTCCACAGATCTGAAAAATAGGATCCTAGAGAACAAAGTGCGGTCTTGCCCCTAAAAGATACCCGAGCTCTTCATTCACTTCCAATCCTCCGCTAATCATCGCCAAAAGTGGCTACAATTCAACATTTTCGCGAAAAAATCCCGTGTGGAGACCCAGTGTGAAGAAAATTCTCAACTTTTTCTCTCCGATTTACTTTTTTCGCCAATTTCCATAATTTTCAATGACGTCTCACATCTAAACGAAGGCAGATATGAACAAGCCGTTTCGTCCATTGAATTTATCTCACTCTTAGCTTTCAAATGAGCTATCACACGACTTTCTACAATCTCTAGAACCAAAGTTGGAAGATCGCTGCCGAGGGGGATCCCATTCCCGGGAAGTCCCAAAATTTTTTTCTCTCCGATTGAGCTGGAAACAAGTCCCTAGACCCAAAATTGGCCAAAAAGTCCGAATTTGCCTTCCGTTTTCCCATCCAAGCACTCCTTCATGCCGAAATATGGACTTTCTCATCCCAAAACGACCAAAACCAGCCTTTTCGAACTCTGGGGCTTTCCTGCCATTTTCCTCTCTGAACCCAGGAAGATAGGGCCAAACTGAGCTTTCCACTGCATTTTTCTCACTCTTAGCTTTCAAATAAGCTATCACACGACTTTCTACGATCTCTAAAACCAAAGTTGGAAATCTCGTTCCAGAGGGGGGGGGACGTCCTCAAAATTTGTTCTCTCCGATTTCGCTGGAAACAACCTTCCTAACCCAAAATTTCACGTTGATTCTGAATCTGCCCTCCGTTTTTACATCCGAGGCCTCCTTCTTCTCGAAAACGGCCTTTCTCATACCAAAACCACCAAAACCCACCTTTTCTAACTCCATCTTTCCTAGATTCCTACCCTTGCCTCACAGTTCCTCCTTCCTTCCTTCCTTCCTTCCTTCCTTCCAGAGGGGGGGTAGGGAACAGTTTCTTCCTCTCAGACCCATCCTTATATCACATCCTTGGCCACCTCCCTCACCTCTCTTCCTTCCATAGGGGGGGGGGGTGAGTCAGCATGATGACTCATCGTTGCACATTTTGGACTTGCGTCTGCCAAGGGATTACTACTCGCTATATACCGGAAAAAACCTTTTCCCAAATTATAGACGCCAGCTGATCAAACCGAAATTGCAAGCGAATACAAAAGCGATTTCAGTCTATTACTTAAAGTCACTTGGTATACATCATTCCTTCGGCCTCCTTCCAATGGTAGATACTCGTTCCGGTTGCCCATCTGTGCGTTATAGCCATGCACACACGCAGTCGTAGATGTCGACCGATCAAATCAAATGCATCCATTTTATGAATGATCATATAGGATCAAGTGCTGCATGTTACTTCCTCGCATCAGCAGATGGCACTTTCCTCGAAACATGCCGTCTATTCTAGAAGTACCAGTCGGCACTTGTCAGCTCTGAAAGTCTACGAAAGGCTGAGTGAGCAAACACAGCAATGAAAAATTCTCCGCAGTTTCATTAAAATTGACGCTGACGCCCTATTTCAGGGGCAAATCATCGCCGCTAGCGTCAGTTTGCGAAATTAACAACGCCAATTGACGCCGTCAACGCTAACATAATTGAAACTGAAAAATAAAGCAATCAATTAATTAGGTTTGAAATATCATGCCATCAACAAATTGAAATAAGAATTACTGAACAATCAATTGATTGACATCAATTATTGAAATCCAATTAATTCTTGCCAATTAACTTGGGTGGAGTGGTGAGAGCGGTGTTTCGGTCATGGAGTTTCTGCACTTTCGTAAGCACAGACGTTAGCCAACTGAGCTTGCGGGGACTAACTGTCCACAATGCCAACTAGACACCGCCTCAGTCTGTTCTAATCGCACTTTGAAGATTTCATAGAGATCATTCAAATCACCCAATGAGCAGGCAGCATTATTGAATAATTACAATTATTTATGGATTTTTTATTGCTTGCAAATAAGTTGCTGTTTATCTCATCTAACTTACCCTTCTCCCACTGTCTCTCTCTTTCTTGCCCTTTTTCGTGTCTAATCATTCTCATCTGTTATTCTATATTCTAATTAATTATATTTATTTTATATACAGTCACAAGATAGAAATTTCTTTACATCCTTCCTCATTCGTCAATTTTAGCAATTCTGACGTTGTTCTCTAGAGAATTGGTTTTTTTAATTTTCTGTTCTGCCTTAATAAGTACTTGTGCACATTATTCAAATTCCTCCTTCTGAATACTTTTGCGCGCAATCTTCTGTACAAACCGACAAACATGTCATTTGTACTAACGCAGAATTTGTGGCGATCTTACAAGACTTCTGTTTGCATAGGAAATTATCAGCAGTTAAACATCCTATCTTGCACGTCTGTTCCTCTCGCTTTGGCACTTTAATAACAAACTTTCAGACAACCAGGCTGATTGAATAAATCTAATATCAAAATCAAACATAGCAGTGATGTCTGTCAGGAAACTCAAACAACACTGAGCGATGTGAGAAATTTCGGAATATTGTGAAATAAGTCTTGTATATTGTTCCACGCATTCGTTAACAAGCGCACTGATTCTATTAATTCACATATTCTCTCAGCATATTCTGAGATGTTTTATCGAAAAATCTATTCAGACTGCTGATATAAATTCTATTAATTCTGCTGCAATATTTTGTAGGACCAAGATTTTGAATCGACCCTCACTGCTCTATGTGTACCTTTCAGAATGGAATTAATTCTCATCTATTAAAAGAAATGTTTCATTGAAAAAACTGAAACAGCCATTCCCTTTTCCATCATGACACTCAACTAGAAATTTCTACACTGATCTTAATGAGCATTCTGAATACTGCACAATTTTCGTGCTTCATAGTAGGGTTGTGCGCAGTGCACCAAAATATGCAAATTTCGTTCAAATTGCTGCATAGTTTCAAAAATAATTAGTTAATTAGATGTATTATACAATATTTTAGCATGCAGTATAATTAATCCAACGAGTAAGCAATGTACAGTTCTGTTTATCATATCAAAATTTTAATTTCTTTATCGTAAAAATTGAACTTTTTGGAAATAAAAAAAACCGATGCACTTCCTGATGTTGAGAAAAATGACGAATGTGAGATAATTCAATAATAACAGATCATTTTAAGCCACGAAATATCATTCCCGTGACCTCAGAATTTTGAAATTTCATAGTGAACACTACGTACACTCCAGCCATCACGTAGGTAATTGGCATTCCTCTCGACAGTGATCTGTCCGAAAGACTGTTTGACATCTGGTAACACTGTCACTCTTGAAGCCGAATAATGTCCATGTTGACCTTCTGGCATAGTAATTTCTAGATAACGGAGCTTTGAATCTATCTACATTTCCTGATGTATTCAGGTATTTTAAAACAAGAATCAAAATTACATTCTTCTTTTGATGTATATGCTTTAAAAAGAATCTATCAAAACCCCAATGCTTCGTCCGCCACTGTTTAGTCTAATTTTTTGCTGTTTATTGTTGCACATCTTTTTAATGTCTGCTTTCACCTAGTTTGAATGAATCTCCAATACAAATTAATCGCAGAGACGTACAGATTAAGCATGATAAAAGTCGTTTGCAAGTATTGGAAAATAATATTTAAGGCGACCTATGTAAGTCTGTTTCAAGACTACTAGAATTTCCTTAGTGCCCTATAGAATTTGTGTTGAATTCCTGAAAACTTGAGTGTCTGTTATGAAAGACATGTCCAATCTTCAAGATTCTAAAGTCTTGATTAATTATCGCGCACGACAATCTAAACGCGAAACAAATATTTCGGTTATATATAAATAAGTGCCTCAAACAGGTGCGAGTAGGTGCGGCTAGCGCACATCCATACTTCACATCAAAATGACAGTGGTTTTTTGGTAACCCTCAAGCGGTCATATAATTTTGACCACCTACTTACAAATACATGGTGGATCACAATTGATCCGGAATTGACACTTATTAATAGCAATTTCACAATCGCTTACATAAGACAATTAGTTTCTGCTGAAATTTGATCAACATGTTGTGTTTGACGACGAAAGATTACGATTTTGTACATCTAAATGTGTCTAGATTCTTACAAGCTGCATGATCTAGAGATGGTTCTGCACTTACCACAGTGCTTCTCACTTAATCACAGAAAGCACAGGCATATGGCACTTCATCGAAAACGCTTTTTTAATTATTTTGAACTTATCGGCCAATAGTGAATTTTATCATTGATACGCGTAATATGATTAAAAATCAAAATGAATATACATAAAAGAAAACTTTATGTATATATATATATATATATATATATATATATATATATATATATATATATATATGTTGTTGATAAATAAAAAGTCACTTTTTACGAACACAACATGTTTCTGCATATGACATATGCCTTCATCAGGTGATGCTACAAAAATGGAGAAGACGGTATTTGATTTTCGGTATAATGATGGACATCAAGAATAATATATATATATATATAAATTGATGAAAATGTAGATCAGAGCATATGAACATATTCCTTCTGTTACTATGAGATTTACTCTGAGATTTTTTCCAAAACAATTTTCTGTAGAGCAGGGCTGTGGAGCCGGAGCCTTAAGGAGCCGGAGCCGGAGCCGATTTATCACAAAGGCTCCGGCTCCGGCTCCGATAGTTTGAGCTTTGATATAAATCTAGAATTCTGAAAGTTATTAATTGGCATCATAAAAAAATTAAATCATATGAAATCCAAAGATATGTCTTTTAAGTATACCAATGATCTGTCCTCCACGATATCTTTCTTTGCAGTTGCCGCCTTCTTTTGTATTATATTTATTATATATTTACACACATGTGTAATATATTTTTTTTGCATATGTTTCGTAAGACTAATTTCCATATTGACAACGTATTCTCCAAAATCCATTAATTTGAAGACTTGTTATATGCATGCTAACTAGATGATTGTAGATTCCTAGAGACAAGTCCCCAGCCATTTATGTACACATTTCCAGTTCAGTCAGCAAAGATAATATAGCTACATTTCTTGCGCAATGTCTTAAATCTAATGCGGTTACTATGTAGGCTATCATCTATCGGTATGGCTACTGGCATCTGTGACAATACCAATTTCCTTAGATTGTATTGTAGGCTCTTGTGCAGTCCCCCCACCTACATTTTTCAAAACAATCGATAGTAGTAAGTAAAACTCCACTTCTGGACCGCGCAAGATGGCCGCCATCGCTGACGTCCCCCCCCCTCTGGCACGGCAGAGTGTCGTGGTCGGCCGCCGTGGTGCTTCGTGTCTGAGTCCCCCCCCCTCTGGAACGACAGAGGTTGTGGTCTGTCGTGGTGTGCCGGCCAGGTGGGTTCACGTTCACAACATGTTCGCTGACTCCCCCCCCTCTGCAACGACAGAGTGTGAGACTCGGGTGAGTTGGTCCGACCGCCTGGTTGACGTGGGCGACCGTCTAGGTTGACGTGGGCGACCGCCAGGATTAGTCTTGAGGCTATAGTGTGTGATGTTCTTCGTGCAATCTGCTGAATGTTGGGTTGTAAAATGGGTTGTTTCGAGTGGAAGGAGTGGTCGGATGAGAAAACGGAGGTCGGATTCGTATTCAGCGTGAAATTCTGCATCGGTAGGGTGAGTTTCAAGTCAATCGGTGAGAAAAAATTTTCAACATTTTTCGAAAAACGACAGAGTTAGAATTTGGGACGTTTTGGTGTGTAGCGTCAAAACGAAGCATCGGATGAGAAAACGGAGGTCAGATTCGGATTCAGCGTGAAATTCTGCATCGGTAGGGTGAGTTTCAAGTCAATCAGAGAGAAAAAATTTTCGGCTGACGTCCCCCCCCCTGGACAGCTTGCTTCGATTTTGGCTTCCAGTGAACGGATTTTGTCGTGCGATAGCTCGTTTGAAAGCTAAGAGTGAGACAAATTCAGTGAAAGAATCGGCTTGTTCCTATCTGTCTTAGTTCAAAAGTTAGAGCGGTTACAAGATTTTAGGTCGGAGCTCGCTCACCTGAAAAAATCCTCAGTGTCAGAGTGACTTTGTATGGGTAAAATTTTGAAAATTTTCCAAAGTGTGGAATTTCGACCTGGGACCGTCACCAAAACATTTTTCATCAAATTTCACTGACCCCCCCCCCCGACAGCAATCTTCTAACTTTGGTTCTAGTGGACGGATTTTGTCTTACAGCTACTCGTTTGAAAGAGGATGAAAAACTGCTCGACAACATTTTTTGTTGCGAGTCAATCGGACCAGCCGTTCAAAAGTTAGAGCGGTTACAAGATTTTAGGTCGGAGCTCGCTCACCTGAAAAAATCCTAAGTGTCAGAGTGACTTTGTATGGGTAAAATTTTGAAAATTTTCCAAAGTGTGGAATTTCGACTTGGGACCGTCACCAAAACATTTTTCATCAAATTTCACTGACCTCCCCCCCCCGACAGCAATCTTCTAACTTTGGTTCCAGTGGACGGATTTTGTCGTGCGATAGCTCGTTTGAAAGCTAAGAGTGAGACAAATTCAGTGAAAGAATCGGCTTGTTCCTATCTGTCTTCGTTCAAAAGTTAGAGCGGTTACAAGATTTTAGGTCGGAGCTCGCTTACCTGAAAAAATCCTAAGTGTCAGAGTGACTTTGTATGGGTAAAATTTTGAAAATTTTCCAAAGTGTGGAATTTCGACCTGGGACCGTCACCAAAACATTTTTCATCAAATTTCTCTGAATGAGGGGGGGGGAGGGGGGGGTTAGTGAAATTTGATGAAAAATGTTTTGGTAAAGGTCCCAGGTCGAAATTCGGAAGTTTTAAATTTTTCAAAATTTTCACCACACTGGAGCTCTCACACTTAGGAATTTTTTCACTTGTGGCATATTACATGGACATGTGCTGACGGACCAACTTCCCGTGATCATATGAGAATGGTTCAGGTGTCATATTGTAAAGAATGATAAGACGAATCGTTTGCAACAAACCGCATGTCGCTACGATGAATACTTTCGGAGATAGAGCCATTTTAATTTTTCTTCCGAGCATATATTCCGAGCATATATAAACCCCCGACAACGTAAGTCTGATCACTTCATCGAAAGACGAGGTAAGCGACGGTCGTCGCTCTGAGCTCCCGATATCGGGTGTTTCAAAGGACTCTATCTTTTGAAGTAGGCAAGCTATCTTCTTACTTCAAAGTTTGCATGATAGAGTTTGATAGTGTCTTTACTACTGATAAAAATTTTTAAAAGTAGTATGAGTAGTAAAATGCGGAATTTTTTAAAAATTCTTAATTTTCACTTTTTTCAAAGTTTTAACATATAGACTAAGGTTTTCAAGTATCCTGAGTTCAAATATGCTATCAGATTTGAAATTTAACTAAGTCTAAGGCAGCTTTGAGGGGTTAGATCCCAGCTACTGATCACTACCTTTGACTCGGCGTTCCTGTTACCACTTCGGGGCAGTGACAATGATGTCTTCAGCTGTAAAGAGCGGTATCGGGGAAGATCTCTCACTTCCCTAGTGATCAGTACAAGGCCTTCGGGCTGTTGACGGGATCGAGTGCCACTCACTACACTCTTTAGGAATATGACTGTACTACATGATTCCAAACTTATACAAATTTCATTATCTTACAGCTAACGATAAATCTAACATGGCTAACGACAAAAATCGTAAATACCATATCAAAATGTGTGTGTGCGGTCGTATAAATCGCAGTGCGGACGCCAAGGCTCACGTCAAGAAGGCGGCGACCGGCCACATGATTATCTTGAATAGGGTTGCGTGCGTGAAGTGTAGAGTGCTGAAGGGTGATGAGGATGAGGCGCGTTTCTACAGAGTGCATGCTGACTGTAGTGGTGGTTTAGTGACTGATTTGAGATTTACGCAGTTGATTGTGGAAGAGAGGGAGCGAATGTTGGCGATCGAGCGAGAGGGTAAGGCTGAGAATGTTGTTGAGAATGTTGTTGAGAATGTTGTTGAGAATGATGAGTTGGCGAAAGCGGTTGCGTCGTTGGAGGGTGAGATTGGGCGAAAGAGAGTGTTTGAGAGTGATGATGAGGATGATGTGGATTTGGATAGGGGGCGAGTGAGGAAGCGTGTGAGGAAGTTGAGCTCTACGTCATCGGAGGTGTCAGACATCGTCATCACCGACCCCCCGAAGAGCTCATCTTCCCCAATAGTGAAGGGTGGTGGGGTACGGAAGCAGTCGGCGCGGTGGGATGAGGACATGGAAAAGAAGCATGTGTCGCAGCAAGCGGCACATGCTTTTGTTGGTAGATCGCTACGAAAGTTTGAAGAAGGTGAATGAGAGAACGTTGAGTGAGTTGAGTGAGCTGAAAATGAAGGAGGTGAAATGTAAGGAGGTGGCAGATGAGAATATCCGTATGAGGCGTGTTGTGAAAGAGTTGAAGGAGAATGTGCGAGTGTTGGAAGACAAGAATGATGAGTGTGAGAAGAGGGCGAGTGCTGCGGAGAGGAGAAGCGAAGTCTGAGGAGATGATGAAGGAGATGAGTGTTTTGAGAGCGAGGAATGTTGAGTTGGAGAGGACTGTGGCTCGGCGGGGTGATGAGAGGCAGGCGTGTGAGAAGTTGGAGCGCATGAGGGATGAGTGGGAACGTGTGAATGAGGATCGTTTGTTTGAATTTCACATCCCTATTCGGGATAATCATTTGGCCGGCGAAGTCCTCATCAACCAAAGTCTCGATGAAAGTATAGTATGCTACAATGGTCATCCGAGTAAGAAATGCCTCCACGCCACACTAAGAATGCGCGGGCATCTGCACAAATTTTCAATCAGGAAAGCCCGCGAGACTGCCTAAGGATGACTAACTTGGTAAGTGAAAAGCAAATAAGATAGTATATCCTATTCTAATACATATCATTTTCATTGCAGATCTTTGCCCGCCTTCACCACCCCATCAATTTACTCCCGAGAACGAACCATCGGCTCTCTTAAGGGCCACCTATGGGCAAGACATGATAGAACCTCCTCGCGGTTTGCCCTGGGCAGTCTTCGGACTGGCGAATACTATCATTAAGTTGAATCTGCTATCAGTCAACTTGAACGTTGCGTCGCGTTAGAGGGGTATATAAACCACTGCCTCTCATTTCATTTCATTTCAATCATGCAGACGCCGAACAGTCAAGTCAGCTCTCCTCGCGGACCGCAGTTAAGGCCGCGAAATTTATTTGAGGAGTTTGTCAGGCTAGAGGAGCAAGACAGAGTTTTTAATAATCCTGCTCGGATTGGCAATCCGATGACAGCAACTGCTGTCAATCCAACGGAATGGCGCTACATTCCACTTTTTAGCCATGTGCCAGTCAGTGTGGAAGTCGACAGTGCTACCAAAGAGAGAGTCAAAGACTCTCTCAGCAGAATTGGTAGGGTGTAAGATGACGTTATTCCCGAGAATGAACCATCGGCTCTCTTAAGGGCCACCATGGGGCAATACATGATAGAACCTCCTCGCGGTTTGCCCTGGGCAGTCTTCGGACTGGCGAATACTATCATTAAGTTGAATCTGCTATCAGTCAACTTGAACATTATGCAGTCGATTGCTATCCCTGAAGCATTCTGATTCGCTGTTGAGCAATTCATTGTTGAAAACCCTATATAAGCCAGAAGATTGTAGCGCTTCTCATTCAATTTGAAGTCACGATGGAAGCGACATCTACCGACAACATTCCCGTCTTCACTGATGAAGACAACGGCATTCCCGAGTTCGTCATCCTCGACGAGTGAGATGAGGAGGATGAGAAGAAGGGGAAGATCAAGAGGATCGTTTGGACGGATGAGTTGTGGACTCCAAATACCACCCGCATCCGAAAGGTGCCAGATGCACCAGCACGGCTTAGGCGGTATAGGGTATACGAGAACCTAACCGTCATACCTATTGACTATTCAAGCCAATAGTCATCTTGTTACTCCCGAGAACGAACCATCGGCTCTCTTAAGGGCCACCATGGGGCAAGACATGATAGAACCTCCTCGCGGTTTGCCATGGGCAGTCTTCGGACTGGCGAATACT
>CAJQUW010015813.1:0-85923 GCA_907163375.1 Prostheceraeus crozeri | reverse complement strand
CACTCCCTGTTTAAAAAATAAACGTGAAAATTGGGGGGGGGGGGCAAACCTCGACTTCAAGACATCACATTTCACGTCATTTTTCGATGAGAGCGGTCACAAATTGATATGATCATGCATTTTTACTTCCAAATAAGCCATTTTCGAAAAATTTGTTGGTCCCAATTTTTTCATGTGGCCCAAGACTTTTTGACGAGGGACCCACGACTCATTTTCTCGCGGGAAATGCATCGATCTAGTTTGATTAAATGCGTTCGAATTTCTGCATCAGAAGCATCTTTTTCCACAAGCATTCTACATTTGAGTCTTAATTAGAAACTCTGAAGCTGATTGCCGAAATTTTTGCAATTTATCAGTTTTGCGAAGCCGGAATATTGCCTTTCTGACATCATGGAGGCTAGTTAAATGCTAAAACCAGACATATGATGAAGGTCGCCGTTGACACTCGAGGCAACTGCTGACAGCGGTCGCCGGGCAACGGTCGCCCACATACAGTCGAGGCGACCGCCACCAGGAGTCGCCGGGCGGCGGCGACTTCGGCGACGCCGAGGGCTGTCGCGGCGACCGCTGGGCGACTTTTGTGGTTGATAGGGTAGGGTTGGAAAAAATTATTGGCAATTTAATTGGTCTCATTTTTTTGCTGAAAATCAATTGACTGAATTGGATCACATGAGCAATCAATTAGTTGACAATAATTGCAATTATTTTTTATCATTGCCAAATCTAGGTAGATCTTTCCGCTGTTGACGGACAATTGATTGATTAACACTTAGAACGTTAGTTCCACAGCACACAGGTCTACGAAAGTGCATCAAAACACTTGCAGAAATAGAATTTGCAATCACAAGCATGCATTTTCTGCACCACTGCTCGTTGAACTAATTTGCATGATAAACATGAAAATGTTCTGATAGCAATATCAAGCAATGACTGATAATTAATATTCATTATATTTTTATAATATATATGCGCAATATTTTTCGGTTCAAACACTGTCACTGACCATCGTGACCTTAATTTGACTTTTATCTAAGAGAAAATACGAAGTATTTATATTTACTAGTTAGAGACTTTTAAATTAAAGTTTAAATGAATGGTGTAGATTATTAACATCAAGCTTCGCATTATGCTAACATCAAACATTTCTTCGTTTCAAAAACGAGTATACCTACAGAATATCACATCATCGACTGTGTAGACCTATTAATTGTACATTATAACTTGCAGTAGTCGTTCAATAAATCGCTTTTTTTGCTTGTGAATAATTGCAATTAATTGGAATAGTTGGCAGCTGATCCAATCCATTAATTGAATTGAAGATGGTTCATCAATCAATTAATTTCAAATAAATTAATTTTCTCCTTCCCCTGCAGTGGACTACTTTTTGCATTGTTATATTATATTAAAATATTTCAGAAAAACAGGATAGGGGTCGCAGCTGCAGACTGATGATCAACTAAACTGTAATGCACGATTAATGTTAAGCATAGCCTATGATGCATTACGTAATAATGATGACGTGATATAACTTCATTTCAGTCTGATAATTCATGCAATATTATGTTTTTTAATTAGTTGAAGTGAATTGTGGACTCTAAGGTCAACGTCTACTCTACCTTACTTGGGGCTTGACTGTGTTGACACAGAGTCAGACTTTATTCTGCTGTGACCATTTGGTCCGGAAGCCCTTCCTGACGACTTCCTATGACACTTTGGCTCGACCTCTGGACCGAAAGATCGCTAGCCAAGCACTTAGCCACCGTGCCACGTAGACCACCAATATTTAATTTCCAATAATAATCCCTGTACTAGTAGAGAGGATTCTCTTTTAATGACAACATGAGAGTTATTTTGACTTAGGAAAGATAAAAGTAAAAAGCACAATTCACAGCTGATTTAATTGTATTACACGAAAGAAATCTATTTTGACAATTTTCACACGACTTTAGAGCTTGGAATTGATCGAGAAATCATTAGCCGCACTAAAGAATAAATTATAACGGCATAATATCTCGGATTTTGATTACTCAAGCACGACAAAAATCATTTGTAGTTGAAGGCATTGATTTCCACAATGTGGAAGGTTGATGTTCACATAGATGATTATGCAATTCCAGTTCAAGCCAATGCAACTCCTTGATAAGATTGAGTGTCCTAGCCAAGAAGTGCTTCGGTCAGCGGTTATATTGCCTAAATTGGCAATGATTCAGAATTGCGGAAAATTTTAGGTTCGGCTACAAATTATGCGAAGAATTAACACCAAACATTCATATGAACCGCATCCTTTTGCAGCTCTACAAAGCGTCTGTCGCACCACTGTGATGAGACCATAATGTGAGATGCCATTTATCTGTGACATGATGTAAAAGGACTGAAAAACAGCGGAAATTTTGTAATAGTAATTCTTGATTTAATTGCAGCATTTCAATCATTTAGCAACGACAATGGGTACAAGCCACGGCTAATCAAATTACCGCTTGCAGCATATTCCTGAAAATGTACAAATTGTAGAGAGAAATGCATATTTTCTCAAAATTTTCAGTTGGAATTCAAATAATAACAGAAAATTTTATGTGGACGGGAATGCTTCGTGTGTACAGCAATAGCCGGGTGCCCGAACTCAATACATATATCTTCCGGCGACCACCGTTATCCCATTATAATTCCGACCTCTGCCCGACCAATTTTTTTTGTTTTAAAATGGTCTAAAACCACTTCAGTGTCAACCTGCTTTCGAAGGAAGTAGCCCTAGTGAGCACAGAATGCGTCTCAAGTCATTTCATGCTTCACGAAGTTTTCCCGCTACCAAGCTTCGTTACGAACTCGTTACGCGGGTGGGCGATCTAACGGGTATGCGTGTGTCATCCTCTCACAAACTGCAATACTCAAAGATACTCCACTATTGCTGAGTGAACAATGACAGCGGCGACGTTGCGCGCAGTGTTAGGCCTAATTGCCAACTGCTAGTCGAACACTTACGCAAGTGCCCGCGCATGACGTGCACCACGCGTTCGGGGCTCGAGGCAAATTTTGTCTCGAAAAATGTTGTGGGTTTTTATAGGAGTTTGTGTTCTCCAGCTCAAGGCCCTATAGCAGCATTTTACTTCCCTTGCGTATATGTGACACATGTTTCAGTCAAGCCGTTAGCGTTAGATTTAATTGCTTAATAGAAATATTTGCATCTCCGCATCGTATACAAAAAATGTCCCTCTACTGTAGTTCCAATCTTTTTTTAATCTAAAATTTACAATGTTTTCTTCCCAATAGTTCAGCAAATAGCTTGAAAAGGGATTACCATGTCTTACATATTCTAAGAAACTGATCATGGTAGTGAAAACCCGTCCTTCTTCCCTTTTGTAGAAGCCAAAAAATTGCAAGTCTTAATTTGCGTTGTGATCGAATTAGGGAATTGATCGGCTTGTCATTATTACGCAGTACAAGCATGAGTGAATAACAACATGGAGATTTCATTCCATGGAGATCATTCAGCATGCATGCGAGATTCCGCTATTGTCTATAAAAGTAGCACTCAAAAAAGTAAATTTTAAAATGCTGCGCAGACAATAATTCAAAAACGCAGAAAAGGGAAAACTCAATGATTTATTTGCAATAATATTGTCTTCTGTGTGATTTAGAAATTCCGTTTGCAAATATGCCGCAATAGATAGACAGGCAATTTCATCATCATGGAACAAAGTGAAAATCATAGCAACGTTGATCAACGTTATTTGCCTTGAGCTGTACGTCATTGACAGATTGCAAACAATGATTTCTATCAGCGACGACGGTTAAGAACAATAACGTCAGTATTGAGGCTCAGTACAGCATGCTGTACATGATTGAACGGAAAACATGCAATAGCACTTCAAAATATCAGAATGACTTACTTGATCTTCTACGGAGTTCAACACGACAGCTGAAGAGAAATATGCATTATTAGTAGATTTAATGAAATAGACAACATAGCGTTCGTAGAGATGACGATACGAGTTAAATATGCTTCGAAATCCACGCTCAACTAGAATCAATGAAAGGACTATACAATAAATGTAGTATGCACTTAATGAACTGTCTTTATAGAGCTGGTCTTTAAGGAATTCCGATGTAGTTATCTGGATAATGAAGTCGCAATAATTAGTCAGTAATTCATGTATTTTTAACGCTGTCAAAATATTGCTAAGTAGGTCATGAACAATAACACCAGTGCACAATCGCATTTTCCGATTACCATGACTTAGTCTCTCTATTTAGGTTTCACGCATGCGATTCCGCCTCGAAATTCTCTTTAAGTGGCACTGAACTTTCTTATCTTCGAAGGTAACTGGTTAGTAATTAATTGTAACGATTAGGGCATTCGCAATATCTAGCACAAACATAGCAATTGCTCATCTATCATTGAGAGTCGGGAAAGCCCATCCAATTTAATCGTCAAATTCAGTGGAAATTTTTCCACTCATAAAATTTGGTCACGATCGTGAGTGACATAAGAAAGAATTTCATACTAAAATTAAAAGTTGTACATGGTATAGATTAAAGAAGCGTGATTCTACACGCAGGTTGACCTTGGAATAATGAGACAAGTTGATTTCTTGCTGAATGCGCATAATATAATAGGTAATACTTCTATAGATTACCTAATCATTAAACAGATTACTTTAAATTAAGAGAAAAAACAACATTAGAAAATAAATTTTGCCAATGGATTTCAGCCTTTTCTGGCTACTCAAGGCAATCAACGATTTATTCAACAGAATCTCACAGATATATCATGTATCATATTCAAAGCCAAAAAATCATGTTTAAGAGATAAAGATGAAATACAGATCGCCATGGACTAGCGATTCAAGCGTTTAGCGCTGAAATTACCAACACCACAGCTTGCTAAGTGTCTACTCTCTTCCAAACGTTTTCATGCCTTTTGGCGAGTATATGACGCCTGCCTTGTCAAAGTAATCAACAGACACATTTTTCTGTTTTAGAAGCTGGGCCATACCATTTATTTTACTTTTTCTCTATACTTTTTTTTCGCAAAAAAAAGTATAGAGAAAAAGACACATTTATCATTTATCATGTTCGAAATAAAAATTCTTGAGATAAAGATAAATAGCAAATGAAGATAGTTTGGACTATTAAGCAGTCAGGAAAATGGAGTTTCCCAAAAAGATGTAAAATCTTACGCCAAAGTGCTGGAACAATCTATGGTAAATATACAGTCTAACAGATCGGAATGTGTAAAATGATGTGAAGCACATCAACTAAACGAGATGATTTCAAATATTCAAAGAGGCCTGCAGCAATTACTGATTGACCTCCGTAATGCGTGTCTCCAGCGAATGCAGTTAAGTTTTCTAGTTTGTCATCATAGAGTATTGTGCACTCAACGTGCACTCAATGTGACAGAAATAATGAAAAGGATGAGCTGCTGTAATAAACCGACTTGAACGTATACACTGCATAAATTCATTTAAAATTTTCAGAAATTCCATACGATAAGAATTCGTCATATGAGGAGTGGAATCGTTCATATATCTTGTTATATTGGTCTATCACATTTTTCTGCACAATTTAACATCAATTCCTACTTATTCAGAGCAAAGCAAGGAGGATATGCCCATCTTTACTGAAACCTTTCGATAGCGCTCTATACTTGCGCGCCCGTTCTTTCGAATGATAGCTGCTATTCAAAACACTATCATACTGTAGAAGAATGTGGTTGCGAGCACATAGTGCAATAGGAAACCTTCAGCTAAGACATGAAAATGCTCATTTTGATACTGGAACAGAGACCAAGCACTGTATCAATAGCAGAAACTATTATTGAAAATTTATTGGAGATAACTGGTGAAACGACTGTTATAAGTATATGAGCGATCCCTCCAACGAAGAAATTTACGACTGAGATCCTGAAGCATTGATGTCTTCAAATAAGTTTCTGAAGCGAGATTGCAAAGAGATCAAGGGAGGAAACCTAATTCGGGAGTGCATGCATACCATGTGGACATGACTGCAAATAGGATTATTAAATCTTGCAAAATTGCAGTCACATTCAAACATGTGCTGGCAAATCCTACACCTTCTGCATGTGATCAAACAACAAGGTCTGCTCTTGACAAGTTTGACAGTTGTCTCCAAGTCGTCCCAAACACGTTGTTCCGAAGTCGACGGATTACAACTGCAGATCGTTGTTGTAAAGCAGCTCGGTGATGATCAGCTATACTTGTAATCCGACGACTTTTGAATATTTGCCTCTGAAGGGAGGCATACAAATTCTGAAAACGATTTTCCGTTATCTTCAGAAGAAACTGAATCGTCTTGTCAAGACGGTGATTGTCTGATTTCTTCATGAAACTGTACTTCAATTGTCTATGAAAGGATTCCAGCAGCATGTTAGTATTCACTGGACTATTCCGTCGATGCTGGTGAAGCCACTGACTTGGTCTCGAGAAATAGTTCCTTCGAAATAGCGGAAAATCGGCCTCAAATGACGACTGATCAAATATTGCCTTAAGCTTTCGACATTTTCTTCGTATGAACTGAGGTCGCTGTATTCAATTGCATGCATTAGTCGAATTATTTTGTTGTATACCTCTTTGTAGGTCGAATCAGCCTCGGTCCAATACTTCTTGAGAAGTTCATGGGTCATGGATTTCCAGCGTCTGTGGTAATGCCATTGACAGAGCAGCTTTAATCCAGGTCTGGTAAAGTGCTGACAGTAGGCGGAGAAATAGGCTGGGAAGTCGTCCGTCATGAAATATTCAGTTCGGAAATCACCAACCAACATCCTCATCTTAATAAAAAATTCGCCCAACATGAGCAGCTTCTCATTGTTGCATACCAAGTATGCAACAGGTAATCCTTGGTCATGCGGCCCCATTGTCATTATGCTAAGGAGGGTGAAACCATACTTGGAGATACTGTGGGTGGAGTCCATGCATACTAGGCGCCCGCCAAACATCGTCAATGCTTTCCTCTGTTGACTTGTCATCATTGCAAGGAAGAAGTCGTCTCTTTGCAAAGATGGGTGCGGTTCACCGGGTTGCTTGAAGCCAAAAATGAAGAGATCATCACTATCAGCAGACTGTTGCACAATTTTACAAACACTGATTGGGTCTGCCGAATCCAACTGTTCTTCCGGCGGACAGTGGCGTCGTCTGATGTCCTTAACATGTTGTGGAAGGATGCAAAATTCGCGTGATCCAATTGGATATCGCTGTCTTACTAGTGTCACAACTTGAGCGTTAGTATAGCCCTGGCGAAGTTCACTGACGACGAAATCTCTGCATTCAGTCGATAATCGAGCTCGAGGAAGCATAGGGTGGGAATGCTTTAGGTATGCGTTGACTGTGTGATGCTCGCCTTTGATGGTGACGTTGATGAATGCAGGACATTCCTTGCTGGAGCATTGGTAAGACGTATAGCGCTTATCGCTGGTCACTTTCGAGATCTGCTTTCGGAAAGAATTCGAAGACTTCAGACTAGCCATCCATTCCTCGAACTGATCTCGCTCGTATTCGGCTTTAAGCACAAAGTCTCCTCCGTGTACCAGTTCGCAGTGCCGCAAAAGATGATTTCTGGAAGGCAATCTGTTCCCACAATGACAAGTCACAAATTTGGAAGTGAACGAAGAGCCGCCGTGACAATTTTTCTTTATGTGCCGCACAAGGCTTTTCGCCGATAAATGCACTCCACACTGTCTACATTTAGATAGTGTGATAGGCACTGGCACAGATGAAGAAGCGTCATTGTTTTCGTCGTTGGTGACAGATTGGCCGTCAGATTCCGCAGGTAGGGGATTCGAGACAAGAAGGATGTCGGAATCTCTTAAAGAGCTGGGAGGATCGGATTGGCTGACAGAATCAATAGAATCAAGAGGATTCAGACACATAGCAGGGAGCGGATGGTGGTAAATCAATGTCACACCAAAACGACGAACATAGCTGTGCAGTACTGAAGCAGTAATCGTCCGGATTTTCAGATCATCTACTTCCAATAACTCCTCATTTCTTCGGATGAGGAGGAAATAGTGGTCAAAGTCCCTCCGACAGATAGCAATAAAAAGGGTTATGTTGATCTTGCCATTCTAAAAATGAATAAGTAGATTGCTGGACGCTCTTCAAACTTTGTCAAACATGTCATGTGTCATGAAATTACGCTAATATCCAACAACGCTTAAATTTACTTACTTATGAGACTTAAAGAAGTTGATATGAACAAGTCAATCTTACTAAGATAAAAACGTTCATCAGTATGAATACACAAAAACACTTGAAGTTTATGACTACTGCACGTGTAACATATGCTGAATACATACATATATCAAACTAACTGGTTGTCACTTTCATCAACGAGTTAAAGTCTTCTGAAAATAGATTTAAAAAATGTAGGCCTAATTCTAATTATTTGGTGTGTGACATGCATATTTAGCTGAATATGGGCATGTACCAAACCAACTCCTCATTATAGGCATACATTAAACCAACTCTTCATCAACATGAGTAGCTATATGCATGCATTAAACAGACTTGTCATCAACATGAATATAGGCACACATTAAACCAACTTGTCATCAACATGAGCATAGGCATAAGTTAAACCAACTCTTCATCAACATGAGTAGCTATCTACATGCATTAAACCAACTCTTCATCAACATGAGTAGCTATCTACATGCATTAAACCAACTTGTCATCAACATGAGTATATGCAAGCATCAAATCAACTCGTCATCAACATGAATATAGGCATGCATTCAATCACTTCTTCAACATGAGCATAGGCATGCATAAAACCAAATCGTCATCAACATGAATCTTGGCATGTACTAAACCAATTTTTCATCAACATAAGTATAGACATGCATCAAACTAACTCGTCATCAATATGAATGTAGGCATGCATTCAACCAATTCTTCATCAACATGAGCATAGGCATGCATCAAACCAACTCGTCATCAACATTAATATTAGCATGCAGCGAATATATTCATATACATACCTTCGAATTCAATGTCATATTACTTGGAACGTCCATTTCAATCAAAGCCTCACCCCTGTGAATGGAATTTGCATTTACTGAGTGATTCTTCGCCTTAACACTTGACGCAATCCGTCTGTTCATGATGATTGCGAAATTATCCAAAAATAGTGGCGGAGCATACAGATGATTTTACACAGTACAGATGTCTTTGCTCGACATATATGTAAAAATTAAGAATGTGCATTCTCATATAAAGCCATCTTCAACATATTTCAAATTCATATTCTTAGAACACACATTCACTTTGCATTTTAATGATTTCCTCTTTCCTATAAACCCCTTAAAGCTGATTTATGTAGATATGCAGAGTTGCTTCAAAATCAATAATCTCGCTTCAGAGTATCCTTTACACTGCAAATTGCAAAGTTGTATCAATTTAGGACTTGATGCTTTTTATGTTGAGGTTGATGTTCTCGAGGAATCGCTCGATTATGATAATGAGGATAAAACACACAGGATAAAAATCATTCTGATAGTTCAGAAATAATATTCGCTTACCGAGTGATCCTTATCATGAGAAAATCAGAGACGACTTCAATCGATTCTTTTTCTGTGCTCGAAAGACCACACCTGGAACAGCTTTGCTCCTCCACAGCGAAAAGGCTTCCAATGTGGGAAGAAACTGACGCGAATTCTGGGGAGTTTAGACTCAATTTAAGGAATAGCATGTCATCGTAATTTACATTGGAAGTACGACAGTTATTGCACTGAGTCTTAACATTCGTGTCGATCCTCAGGATATCCGTTCCCTTCAACTCCTGCAGAAATCGCAGTAAAAGTCCGGTTGGATCAGTTTCATGCCCTCGATTCAAGCTATCATCCATAAGGTGATACATGCCACTAATCCATCTGATGCATGTTCTACCTCCATTACCAGTAACCAATTTCCTGATAATACAAGTTATACAACTTCCACAATCTACAATAAAATCACAAAATAATGGTGTGAAAATCACTAGTTAAAGTGTTCAAATACGGATGATCTCCGGAAGCCTACACAGGAGCAACTTTGAGAGAAGATCAAGTTGAAAAGTCTTCTAAGTTAAGGAAAAGGTGTAGCATCAATTTTAATAACTCACCAGAACGACAAATAGTATTTTGGCGTGACCAAAAATTGCGCACGATACTCGTCATGGCACGCAAAGAATTGATGGAACTGTTAAGTCCGGAATTTTTCCAAATATTTGGTAACGGAATGGCCATATCCTGAAAGTGGTTGAATTATCAAATTTTCTTTAACAGAAGGAGACAATCATATGTAGGAAATTGGAGACAACGTATTTCCTCACCCTCAGACGCATCATGTCACTATGAGACGTGTGGAAATTTCAAAATGTAGGGATTTCAAGTTATTCATCTTTCGGAAGGAAAAACTGATTCACACACAATCGATGTGGAAGGCATTCCCGATATTCAGTGTTTCCAAAAGCCCAGGGTCGCTATGAAAAAACCGAACGCCCTAGTGTATTTTTTTCTTGAAACGTCCCCTACTCCCCTTTATCCACAACACTTCCATTTCTTTCCCCCTATCTAATCTTTTGGGGTTCACTATAAATTGAGGTCGGCAAATTCAACAAGAGCTGAAAATGAAGTCAGAATCAACTAGGTTTTTGAAAATCGGTCATAGGTTTGGAGCTTTGCACTAAATAACTACCTAAATGAGGTTTGAATCCATTGCCCTTGGATATAAATGCTCCGTAGCCGATCCTTTAGAAATGTAATTAGGCTAGAAGTGTAACTATAATAATTAATTAGACGGTCGCTCATGCTGAAGTTCCGATCTGATGATATACAACTTGCATTTAGAAAACCTGGCTTTATATGGAAATATAATCCACTTTTTTAAAAATAACCCAGCCTCCTATTTGATAATACCACCAAAATTGATATTCAAAAAAATCCACGGGTTTCTTAAATATGCCAACCCTGACTGTGGGAAATGCATGATGGCATCATTTATTCGCAAACATATTGTACTAACGCAGATACAACTTCCGATAACAATTGTTTGTATTTTTTTACTGTAAGATATTATAAAATTTGATGTAAACTTAAAAATGTCCAAAGTCACCCCATTTACGGCATTTCATAGATCAGTTGCATAAAAGATTCGCAACCTACGTCACGCTGAAGAAGTCGGTGAAGTGTAACAACCAGGAATGTGGTGTCAGTTGTCTAGATAAATTTATAATTTCTGTTGAGTGGTCAATAAAAGAAAATGATTAGTTCAACATAGCATGTGACTCGTGAATACAACATTGAATTCGAACATCTGAAACGGTGTACAACGTGGTCAAATATGCAGCTTTTACCTGTAGCAGCACTTCCAACATCAAAAAAAATTGCTCACAAGTTGCAGCTATCGCATACTCTAGTGAGGTATATAATTCAAACCACAATGATAGTGTGGATCAGAGATTCACACAACAACACTGTGAATACGTTTCAACTCTGACAGCAATGACCATCAGCCTCAGCAGCCATCGCAGCCAGTTCTCATGCTCGTTCTATCAGCTGCACGTTAATTTTTTGCATAATTGTGGCTTGTTATAAAAAGCTCGTTTTCACATATGTTCGCAGTTACACACTTAAATACAAAAGGAAATAAACGTACAATCCTCTGAATATTCCTTTGAATTTTTCGATATTCCTTCTTGTATAATTTTTCAAGCGGATTAGGGCGCATGTGAATCTATAACGAAACAATTGAAATGACGAATATTTAAAAATTGCGCCAATTTTTATCTGATCATGAAGTAGAAAATACTTATTTGATCTAGAATATTATCATTCTAAAGTCAATTAAAGGAACCAAATAAAAAGAAAAATTTAAGATAATTTAAGAAAAATTACCTTTTTTTAAATGATTGGTATGTTCACTATCTTTTAAATAGAACCATTCAGGTATAAAGCACGCCCAATTTGCATGTCTCACATTTGGAAACAATACTCAACTGTGTTCACATCGAGTTCATTTAATAAAATCGAAGGTGTATACACATTGGGGATTTAATAAATGCGGAGTTACCGCCGATATGCACCGCAGTTACTGCGATTGACGAGAGAATTCAACGTGAATGTATCATCTTTGTCAGATCATTCCATGTATTCATATACAAAAGGCAGATGGTAAATGCCATAATATCTTTGCTGGATTTTCAAATTGGACAGTGACATTTTGAAAAATGATGCACTGCATGAAGAAAATGCATACAGTGTCCATACTCAAGTAGTCATGCATAAACATAGTCTAGCATGATTACACCCGATCTCAAATGGTGCAAATATTGTAGGCCTTACAGGTTACGAGGTATGCTGGACCTAGGGACGTCACGTCAATAATATTCTTTATAACCATAGACATCGAACATTAATCATTAAGGATCCATATAGCGATATAACGATCCATATAGAGCAAATGAATCAAAAAGTTGTGATCAACACAATTTTGAACATTTTGATACATTTTATGTGTCATTATTATGAATAATTTCGACTGGGGTCCAACTAGGACCCATGCGGTAAAGTTGTGATTTTTTGATGTTGTCAATTCCGAACTATCCAGTACCCGTACTTTGAATGAACTATGAGCAATTAGGATTGCTGTGTTGTTCGATGTCTATGGCTGTGCACATGTCTATGACTGCGCATTAGCAACAAAGTCACAGATTGTCGGAGGCTAATTTGAAGGCATTATATGTCTGCAACTAGTTGGGGTCCAATGTGGACCCTAGCGGTATCGGATGGATAAACATGTATTTAAATTTGCAAAAAATTGGCTTTTAAAACTGCTCAAATAAGTTTTGGGCTACAGGAACTAAATTTCCGCAAAAAATGAATCTTTTGATGTATAAATTTTCACTATATACAGATACTTTTCTGAGTCGACACTCTACCTACATATTACCCACATACTTACTATATGGTCGACACTCTGCTTACACAACAGAGATGTGTAATTTCTCTAGCAGTCGATAAAATTTGCACATCTCACATGTGGAGCTGAGTTTCAGTTTGAGTTCATTCAATGTAAACGAAGATGTGTGCACACTGGGATCATTTGGAACTCATTTTTGGGAACATTTGATACTCAGTTGCTGCCCCACATAATATGCCTACGCTACGATCTATATTTTCAATTTAATTTGATACAATTTGATTTTCATGGTGTTTAAATCAAAACTAACTTTGACTACAGCTGATGCTCATCAGCTGATATTTCGAAGATTTACTTGTACTTGTGACGTGTAAATTCTACTTTATTTTACAATTTATGGAATAGATATGTTAAATCATCGAAACATCACAACGTCACGATAAAATGTGACATTTATCGAATATTGAGTGAAACATACTTCTAAGTTATTTCAGCTCATGTGATGGAACCGATCGTGCAGTTTAAACCGAGTCGAACCATTTTGAGATATTTCAATCTTTTTCTAGGAAAGGACATCCTGGAAAAATTCACAAAATTTCAGTTCATCTTTCTAGTGCATGAGCAGATAATTATAAAGCTTAATAACTTCCACAGTCGTTTATTTATCGGGAGCATACAGGCCGCAACTGAACTGTTTTCCAAATGTTTTGCTCTCCCAAACCAATATTTCATTTGATGTTTAACGAACAACCCAATGAAGAAAGTTACAAGAACACTAGGAAGTAACTTGTTACCTCTAAGCGGAAACAAAAGGCATTCACAGAATACCACTTAAAGAAGATGTTAACATGTACAATATCACACAAACTTGCATTTTAGGACTAGAGGATGAAAGCATTTTTGATGCCATATTCTTATAGCTAACACCATATTTCGCGGAATAAGCTTTCGGCTAAAGTTTCGGATGATATCATCCGAACAAGTTATGTTAACATGCAATTGCGATCAAAAGAGAAGTACTCCGTACGAACATGCCAAATTCTAGTTTGCACATCAACAATGTCTATGGAATGACGGTAGTAAGACCATTTTGATTGCTAGGCTTAGATAATTTGCATAATTGTACTTTCACTATTGACTGAAGTTGTGGAGCCAGAGTGAACCATATGTTCGGTTGTGAAATAACGAGGCCTTACTGCGGAATCCAAGCGAATCGTCTACTTGATCAAGATACGAGCTTGCAACCATATGCCTAGTTTTTGTCATCAACCTGCCCAATTCGAATAAATAGGGGGACGAAATGGTAAGTTGCTTGTCAAATAAAAGTAGATCATCAAATTGATAGTCTCGCATCCATATGTCATTCGAAGTAGGCCCTAGGTTTAAACATGAAGTATCATATTAGACTTTTCAGAAAGACAGTGGCTATTAGTTTGACTGTTCAATTCCGTCTGAGTGCTAAGGTGTCACTGTATCTTTCTGTGGTCTTTTAAAAAATCAACTGTTATTTGGCAAGTCTTCTTGCTTATTGACTTGCGGCAATATTGGGTAAATAAATCGCAAAACAAAAAAATTAAACTTAAGTAGGCCTACACCAGGTTTCACAAAAATTGCCAGATACTAACCGTTTATAACTTGGTTCTTTTCCACTCTATTCAGCTTTCTTCATACAAATGTGGAATACCCTCAAGTTTTTGTCTTTTGAGTTTGAATATTGAGTACTCCTTGAGAAAAACGAGTATACGTTTGAATCCATTGTATCCAGTGGTGAAATTCAGAGCATAAGAAATATTGACATGCAATTGTCTATCAATCGTGATCATGGCAAGTTATTCACCATGATTCAGTAAACATAGAACATCAAGGATTGATAGCACTGCGCTTAAAATTGCTGTTGCTGTCAGGACAGAAAACTTCCCCGAGATCATTTTTCGACTGTACATCTGATGGTCTACATAATAACAGGGACTGTATGAGTGAACTAAGGAACGCTGAGCTCCAATGAAATGCAGTGCAATGAAGACCGGCGACCTTTTAAGGCATGATGGATGACGGTAGTGTGCACCTGGATAAAACCATGGAACAATTCATAAAGTCGAGGTCATTATTGGGAAATGCATCATAATACAATAGAATCAAATTCTGCGCATTCAAATGCTCCCATCCATGCAGATAATTTTTGCTGAAAGTGTTAACTTTAGTACATGCACTTGTATTCCAAAACACAGGCTCCAGAATATAGACGTATATTGGTATAAACAAAACCCCTGGTTACCTGAAAGGTAAGGAGGCCTAGTGTGATACGATGATACAAATAACATGATCATACAAGATATATGAATATGTAAACGCATGTATTCATATTTATTAACATTATCAGTATTTTCTTCTTTTGCACAAAACTTGCAAACGTTAAAAAAAACTCCTTTAAAAAATTAAGAAAATTGAAGTATAACTTTTCTTTATCATCAAAACTACCATACAAAAAATTGAAAAAAACGAATAAAAGAAAAAATAATAATCTACCTGTCTTAAGGGCACGCTCGAAAAACTCTTTATGAAAAAGATACCGCAAAATATACAAGGCATGCACGCACATATAAAATATATGAATATAAATGCAATCAGTTGAGAACCTTAATAACACTGGATAAATTCATGGATAAACCTGTGGAAAACATTCGGATTGAAATGCTCCGAGCAGGGCATCTCCAGAAACACCGTTTTTCGTAAGCACATTGGCTAGCATAGAACTGTTCGAACCTGGAATCCATGTTACTTGATATACTTCACCTTCTTCGATACGTTGCTTGATATACGCAAGCTCGATACGAAGACGTTTGTCTTCAACAGCTTTCGTGGAGTACAGCGCTTGAACAAGCGATTTATTGTCAACGTAACACTTCAGAGAAATGTTCCCGGGATTCACTCCCAGCAGCTCGGAGATTATCACTCGAAGAGAAGAAGCATGATCGAGTGCATTACTCAGACTTAATGCTTCCGCAGAAAGAGTTGATTTGACCACTCGCTTGATTTTTCCGCAGCTCCAAGATAATGGCGCACACCGTTCATTGGCTCCCAAAAGTAAAATCACGTGTCCACCGGTGCTGGAAACACCATCTGACATGTTTGATAATGAGGCATCAGAGAAAGTCACTATTGTCCATTGTGATGTATCGTACATATTAGGGAACAACAAGCAGGATGAGTTGCGCTTTAATTTCTCTATGTTTCTGTTCGCCCGGATGAGATCAGATAAGCGTGTTTGAATTAGCTGCTGAGGTCCACTATTTCGAACGCGAAATCAGGACGAGTTCCTTGGACTGCCCAATTGCATTTTCCAACCAGAGCACGAAAGCATTTCAGTTCATCTTTGTTCAATTCATCTTTCTTCTGCTTGGCTCTCGCGGGATTGATGTATATTCCTTCTAGCTGTTGAACATAATCATTTTGGTCAATGGTAACACTGTCTTGTTTTTGTGCAATGTGAAAAGCGATGTACTTGATGTCGCTTGTCTCTACTTTTCCGACAGAAAAACGTTTTCCCAATGGTTTCATTACTGTTTCATTGAAGAGGGAGTCACCACAATGAAGAAAATCATCGATATGGGTCACTAAAGCTCCTCTGACCTTGCCATCATATCTCCAAAAAAAACATGGACGGGTCTACAGAAGATTGTGTCATTCCAAGACGAATGAGTTTGCTGCGAACACTAACGTAGAACTGCCTGGCGGCATCAACTAGACCGTATAGAGCTTTATTATGTTTCCAAATTGTGCCAGGGTCTACATTTGCTTCTGGTGGGGGATTCACGTATACATTGCGATCGATCATGTCACCTTGGAGAAAGGCAGATTTGATGTCCGTTGTCGTCAACTGCCAGAGATTAGCTGTAGCAATCGTAACCAATACTCGAATGGCGCTTTTCGAAACTGTGGGGGAGTCTCTGTCAAGGTTACCCTCCTCTTCAAATCCTCTGGCCACCAATCGTGCCCGCATGTCGCTACCTTTCTGCCATAGAACCCAAGTGGTGGATATTTTTTCATTGCCATTGTCTGGAATTTCAGAGTAGACATCGAATACTTTGAGTATCTGTAACTCATCTTCCGTAGCCTTCAAACATTCTGATTCGTTGTTTTTGTTTTGTTTAATTCTAACGATATTGACGGTCTCGTTCGGGCATGCTGTTCGCCATTCTGCGAGTCTTTCCAAATTGATGCTTTTACAATTGCCATCATCGTCACATATATTGTACCAATACTTCGTAGCAGTATTGGCTTTTCCGGCACGACCGATCACCTGAGCATCTCGCCAATCGTCACTTTCAGTTACTTTATACTGAATTCGATCATTCTTCTTTAAATAAGTCGGCAATTTTCCGGCACGTGTATCGTGAGCCTCTTCTCGTTCAGTGAGTACATCTGGTTGACTTTGCAAAGTTGAAATGTATTCAGATGAGTCGTCAGGATCTGTTGGAGCTAAGGATGAATCTACGTCGCTGTCGGAAATGTTATTTGATACGTTCTGTTCGTGAGATATGTTGTCATCATTGATATTCTCTACGCTAGTGTTGTCGTCAGAATCAACCTTTTTCAACCGGTTGACAGATATACGTGCATAGATATCACCATGTCGAATAAAGACAATGTTTCCGTCTTGAAATATTACTTTCGCAGGACCAAGCCATCGATTATGAACTTCGCGTTTATAGAAAACCTTGTCATCTAACGAGAATTTCGTTTCAATTTTTATCTCACTTGATGTCTTAGTGCTCGTCTTATCTTTTCATCTGCCTCACATCTGATAAAGGCTTGTCGGGCTGAGTGTAGACCATCCGGGTGATTCTTTAGAATTTCACTTGTATTGGATCCATCAAGAGCAGGTAATTTCTCATGTATTATATTTGGTATATTTGGATTTCTTCCAAGAACAAGTTGATAACTGCTAAATCCGTTCCACATCTGTAATGAATTTTTCGCGACGTTAGCCCATGCCAAAAGAACATTGATATCAGCATTGAGGTTGTCTTCTATCAAAATTTCAAGCATGTGATCGGTAATTTGATGATTTCTTTCACAAAGTCCGTTGCTCCAAGGGCTACTACTTGGTGTCGTTAGAATTTCGATGTTCAAAATGCTGCTGATCTCGCGTAATTTGGAATTGTTGAATTCCCCGCCGTTATCGGTCAAAATGGCTTCCATTACTCCCCATCCAGCCGCTATCCAGTGCAGGAGAATTTTGTCTGCAACGTTCGACGGACGTTTGTTTTCAATAATAACTGACACACTGAGGCGAGTAAGCATATCGACGAGATGTAGAATGTATTTTCCATTCCACACTTTCAGATCCATCGCGACCTTTTCGTTGAATCTTTTTGCCATGGGAAGTGGTACAACTGGACGGGCAGGAGTTTTGGCGTAACGTTTGCAGGTGTCGCAATTGTTGTAAATGTCGTCGAAATCCGTTTTAAAACAATCTCTATATGCTCCTGCATCCCTGATGATGGCTTCCAATCGTGAACGTGTAGAATGTGCGAACTGACGATGCAATTTCAGAAGAGAGCGTTTTCTGTCTTCGGGTGACATATCACACAATTTTGTGGCTTTAACATCCTCAACTTTGACTTCTGTGACAGATATTGGAACACAGTAATGTGCAGTAGTCGTGAAGTTCAATGGTACCTGTTTGCCAAAAATTTCTGCCATATCACGTGGTAGATCCAACACGTGGTAACCTCGGCACGTTTGAGGGCTTTCAAACTTAGAGAAGCGGAATATCGACTCAACAACATCTGTGGTTATGAACACATCACGTTCTCCAATGCGTGCTGGTATCGTACATTCCATCAAGGATAGAAGCACAGACCCACCACCGAACTTGAAATTTCGAAGAGACTTTCCTTGTTTCACTTTGACTTTTTTTGTTTCTGGAAGAGAGACAGACCCGAACCCTGCACCTTCTGCACTTCACACACTCGCAACTCTCACCAGGTCAGGGCTAGCAACCTCTAGTGAGAGCGGTGGTGCCTCCCGAGGCGGACAGACCCGAACCCTGGACTCTCTGCGCTTCCTTGTCGAGCGCGACCCTTGACCAACTGAGTTATCCTACCACCTGCTGTTTCTGATGGATTTATTCGTACTGTGTTCCCTACTTGCAGATGTTGCAATATTATTGACGCTGATTGTCTAGTGAGATGTTTCAATATCAACCAGACATTGAAGCAGGGTGTGACTCATTTCCTGCAATATTCCATTGATTCGCTTTTTAGGTGTCACTCCGCCGAAAGTCACTTAATTTGCTAGCCATCGCAGTTCAGCTACTTGTGTTTCATTGTTGAGTTACTTTGAATATGTTGCTATTTTTTTATTGAGGTTGACGGAGGGAAAGCCATGGATCGACGGATTTATCTGTAATCATCATAAACTGCCTGTTTCGACCTTATCCTTAGTGCTCTTCAAGTCAGCTGTCAACAGATCGGCGTAGCTTCACGGAAAATGACAATGAAATTGAAATGTCCACTATTGGAGTAACGGAACAGAGCTCATTCAAAGCTTCTGCTGGTGATTTCACATCTAAACTGAGCTGACTGAAACTGTGAAGACGGAAAATATCCAGGACTATCTGCAATTCATCATTAAAATACATTGCATGCGTGAGAATAACAAGTTGAATAATGTTGTACATAATAAACGATATTTTATATAATAATAAATAATTTTTAATTTCATATTTATAATATTATAATAATAATATTTCATTAAAAATGGACTTCTCCCTTACAGGTAACAGTGATGGATACTGTGAAAGAGGTGAGTAATATCTCTGCACATCTATTGATCTCATCTCATATAGGATCTCATCTCACCTCTAGTCTGATGCGACAGGTGTTGTCGTTGTGTAGTTGTTGTGTTGCGTGGTAGGACGGCAGCGGATCAGGAGACGCCAGAGGCAGGGAGATGTTATCCTCCTCCGGTGACCCGGCTGATGAGGCCCCTACATCGCATAACGCCCTCAAAATCCGCCTTTGTATGTCATCCAACCCGTGCACCGGGATTCGTGCTTCCGCCACGAGGGCCAACCGCAGCACTTGGGCGCATTTACCCCGACGGCAACAAAGTCTGGGTCATGGACGACCCGTAAGTAGCCGGACGTGCCACCTCGAACAGCTTCGTTGCAACATCTCAATAGCTAAGGAGACTTTCTCCATCGATCATCAACAACTATGAAAGCGTGCAGAGTTATCAAGACGCTGCCTTGTCGCACTTCTTTCATTGGTTAAACGGCGTCACCAAGGCATCAACTGGTATACATTGAGTTGCCGACACGCAGAGTGCCATCCAAGTGCGGAGATGTTTGAGGAAGCACGAATTCCTTATCTGTTTAACTTGTTTGATATTTTGGTCACTGATATCTGCAAGTAGTTGAATGAATCCAGCATGACGTGATCAACTCAATAATTTCAGCAGCCGTGTAATACAAATTTTGGTTTTCAGTTGGATAACTACTGTTTCTAATTCTACTGCTTGATAGCAGTAACAACGATTACTTCTGTTAAATGTTTTCATCAATGTAATCATATCAAGAAATCAGTAAGCTTCTCGATTGACTGACGATTCTTAATGCTATTCATTTAGGTGACTTGCGAACTTGTTCTACATGTATATCGTGGAGAGGAGGAATATAGGCTATTCAGCAATTTTCTCTAAGGAATAATTTCCACTCATTTATGCATACATTTATTTCACACTGAAAATTTCATTGTTTCTTAGATACGAGTGTCAATGGATGTATTTTGCTAATTCAGTAGAGGAAAAGATCCACTTGCTTAATACGGAATGAACTTCTAATCGATAAGTAAACCATCATTTGTCGCTTTCTGTACCAGTCACAGAATTAGAATTAGACAACTTGCTCCTTCTCGAATGGATAATTCGTGCATCGCTTATAGTCCTGGGGATGAGGGGGGTTGAGTGTGCAAAAATATGTCCCCGTATTTTGACTATTGTTTCTTCTAAAGGATCCCTAGCATGATAAAAAAAACTTGGGTAGACATTCCAGATCGAGGATCTTGACCCCCAAAATCAAAATGGCGTCCAAGATGGCCGCCATGTCATTGCTGTCATAATAACAGAGCATAGAAGTCACAAAGCATAGTGATAATGGAGTCTAATCCTAGGTTAACAGGGTCAAGGAATCTATTCAGCCTATGTGCAAGCCAATTCAACGATCTCATAGTCAATTAAATGCAAAATGGCCGCCCCATGAGGCCACCAAAATCTAAGAAATATTCATTTTTATGCTAGTTTGATGCTTTTGGCTACAAAAGTACCATGGCATCGTGATAACGAAGTCTATTCCCAGGTTAACAGGGTCAAGGAATCTATTGAGACTATGTGCAAGCATATTCAACCATCTCATGGTCAATTAGGTGCAAAATGGCCGCCAATATGGCCACCAAAATCCAAGAAATATTCATTTTTATGCTAGTTTGATGCTTTTGGCTACAAAAGTACCATGTCATCGTGATAACGGAGTCTATTCCCAGGTTATCGGGGTCGAGCAATCTATTGAGACTATTTACAAGCCATAATTTCGGATGCAGTTTTTGTGACAATATATATCAGACCCAAATACCGAGTGAATGTCCTGTAAATCACTCATTCGATAGTAAACATCATCCTGAAAAAATACCACAGCTTTTAGCAGTTTCTTAGCGCGTACATCTTCGCAAACTCTGAATTTATGTGAACTTCTTTTCAATTTCTCTTTTCCACAAACCGTGCATATTATTTTATTTGGTAGATATCCTTCAGATGGACGATTTCGTGCCATTATTTTTGCTCGCGTTGTGCATGTGGTTGCAAGTGATTTCTTCTTTGATTTCTGTGTCATTCTGATTTTTCTATCTCTTCTTCAGATTTCTTCATTTTTTCTTTCATTCGATCTAGGGTCTTCTGAAGAGTATACGACTTATAGCATTTGTTAGTAACATGATATACAAAGTCATCTTGATTTAGTTGTTCCAATCTTCTTGCAACGACGTCATTGCGTATACTAGACGATTCGAGAATTTTCAGTCTTGATTCTGCTGTGCTGCTAGTTGCTTCTGTTGTATTTGTCTGACAAATGATGCACTTTTTAACATCGACATGTGGCAACCCTGATTGACTTCTCTTTAGAGGAATTCTTTCCATTTCTGTCATTCGGACAGTGTGGCTCCTGAAAGCAAAAAGAAGCATGGTTGAGAAAGATAGCAAAAGAAACCTAAAGACGATTGTTTACAAGATAGTCAAATATTAATGTGATGCATATCAAATTTTAGCATAGGTTCTGGGCTCCCGTCAGGGAGGCCATTCCCTGGAATCTACTTCTGAATAGAAGAAGGCCAGTTTGGCATGCTGAAATGAAAATCCTTTGGGTGTGGCAAAGTAATACACTAAAGGAGTTAATAAGGCTATACATAATGCTAAGTCTTGTTAAATGAGGCATATAATTAAGTCATACTACTTGCTTAAATAGGCATAGTTATCAATGTATGTAGATATTTGGTATATAGGAAGCGTAATCAGCGATGCATTCTGTATACACATACTCGTACGTCGTAAGATAGTAGCACTAATAAGAACACAAAGAATGACATCAGTTCAACCAACGCACGAGCTGAAACAAGGAGTCCTGTTTTAAGGTTTGATGGAAAGTTTTCACAAAAAAATGACTCACCATTCTGGAACTTCATTGGAGTGTGGCGTATCGTATCGTAGATGAACTTGGCATTCTTCACACCATCGAAGTTGTATAAAAGCATTCCCTTTCGTGATGACGATGCAATGGCGACACCAGTGTTTGGTAGATAGTTGAGCGAAACGGTTATTGTATCCAGTGAACACAGGCTTATGAAATGAACAACTACATTTTGCATTATTTTACATTTACAGATAGCAATTACATCTAGGATATACACCGAGACAATGGTCCTAAAAAACAAATCATTAAGCCGTTTACTTACAATTTAGAAGCCAGAAATAGGCGGCCATTTTGCATTTAATTGACTATGAGATGGTTGAATTGGCTTGCACATAGTCTCAATAGATTCCTTGACCCTGTTAACCTGGGAATAGACTTCGTTATCACGATGCCATGGTACTTTTGTAACCAAAAGCATAAAATTATCATAAAAATGAATATTTCTTAGATTTTGGTGGCCTCATGGGGCGGCCATTTTGCATTTAATTGACTATGAGATGGTTGAATTGGCTTGCACATAGGCTCAATAGATTCCTTGGCCCTGTTAACCTAGGATTAGACTCCATTATCACTATGCTTTGTGACTTCTATGCTCTGTTATTATGACAGCAATGACGTGGCGGCCATCTTGGACGCCATTTTGATTTTGGGGGTCAAGATCCTCGATCTGGAATGTCTACCCAAGTTTTTTTTATCATGCTAGGGATCCTTTAGAAGAATCAAGAGTCAAAATGCGGGGACATCTTTTTGCACACTCAACCCCCCTCAGCCCCAGGACTTTTGCTATTGGAAATGGCAAACAATAAGCTGTCAGCAGAGGACACCAGAGCCAGTGAGAGATGCGTGCGTGCTGTGATATCACTTCGCACACACCAAAACACACATCGATGTCTGGCTTCGATTCATTGTATGCACTATACAGTGAGCAATGCTGAGAAGTGGATCATCAAGTGAACTAATTTTCGTACGCCTGCTACTTTCTTTAATAATGATCGGAAGGGCCAACATTATGGAGAAAACTTGTGCGCAATGATCTAAATTCTTCGAATCTAAAGGAATCGTGGCAATCGAAGTACTTCGCTGGAACTCACATTAATCCGCAAGCGACGCACGACTTTCTTTATATCTCTGTGAGATACTAGGAATTCCTTTTTGCCCACTTAGTAAGTTCTGCGATGTGACGTCGATTTCGTATTAATCACACTTTTAGTAAACCGAAGCAGATAAACAAAATATTTAATTCTGTGGTACCAATAGATTTCATCGTGTCATTTTCGGCAGTCAATGAGCTCAATTGAAGTGGTAAGTTCCTTTATCACGTTGTTTTGCATCGTTTGTTATGATCGTTATGTTAATTATCTATTCTTGAAATGATTCAATAGGCCTATTCACATGTAAATTTACATCTCCTACTGTCGACACAGCGAAACACGTGGAGGTGTTATTGTATCGCAGGCATCATAATAATGAAATACTTGTTGCAACTGAGAGAGATTGCTTTCAAGAACTAATAATGACTGTGAAGAGTCTCCCAAACCGACAAAAATGAGGAATGATTGTGACGTTTCTTCTACAAACAGTGGTTGGTTTATGAACATGTAGACATTATTGCGTGTCTAGTTACGGTGCTCACTAAAGCCGACCGCTTCATAAATAATAACACAAAGCAGGGACGCGGAGTCCTTTCATTTTGATAGGACTCCGACTCCGGGTGGCAAGTATATAAAGCCCAGTTTTTTTGGAAAACAAACCGGTAACCAACCTACATCATAGATCATTATAGGCTTACCTGAACCTATCTTCAGTGATCATTACTGTATCAATTATCAATCACATTCGATGAAAGTTTATCAAATGTCGCTGTCAGTTGAATGCATACGACTCGGCTCCTCCCATCTTGTTGATGTGGGCTTCACACGGTTTTTCTCCAGTCTCTACCAGGCAGGAAAATCCCCCCCCACCTTCTTCAAAAAATATGAGTGCACCTTCGATTTTAATATGCGCTTTGGAGGAGCCATCACACACGATTAACGTGAGGGTAAGAGGTAATGTTTTCAAACAAACTAATATTTCATTTTTGTCTCTGATGTGACCTTTGTTGCGCAGGTGTGATCGAGGCTAGGAAGGCTTGTCTTCTCTACTAAATCACCGAGTGAAAGACAATCCTTTTGTCACTATCACGGTTCATTCCCTCAACTATTCCAAGCTTTGCATGCACTGCTGTCTCTGTACTTTTGTTTTACGGAGAAAGTTGACATCAAGACAGTGACAGCTATGCACGAGAATGAATAATTTTATTTTTTTATTCTTCGGGTCTAGTTATAGGCCGGAGTCCTATCATAATAGGACTCTGACTCCAGCAATAATGATAAGACTCAGGGACTCCGACTCCGCATCCCTGACACAAAGACGGTAGCCCATTTTCAAATGTAATTTTCGAATTGAAGTTCCGGAGTACTTTTAATAAACGATTTGCCATATGAAACCTCGTGTTCCATAGATCACTTTGACATATGTTTCACTTTCTTAAGTTCTTTCTTGAGTTCCCTTTGATGCAAGATTACAACATGAAGAAGACAATTTCTTTAGAAAGTTGGCAGACAATGTGAGCTATCATTCAGCTTCATTATTATGCAAAGTTATTGAGATTCGTTCAATGTACGACAGGATTCAATACAAAGAAGTTTTGCCGAAAAGTTGCTAAAAATTATTGCTCAAATATCTGACACGATTTTTTCATTGATGAAGATGTTGAATTTCAATAAACGTTGTATCATGCAAAACTCAAGTTAAGTACTTTTTGTTGGCAGAGCGTTAAGGTTGTGTCTGGTCAGCTATGGTCAGCAGACTCGATAGCATTAGATCATCACATTTTTCAAAGGGAGCCTTTGTCAGTATGGAAATTGTAGAAACCTCTTCTCGGGGAGCTACTCTTCACTTAACTTTAGTAAGATTCAGCCTCTAACATAATATTGTCATTTATTGTTTCCGTGGATGTTAATAGGTAGCCTGTAAACCAGGGATGCGGAGTCGGGATCGGGATCCGGCCTATAACTAGACCCGAAATATAATACAAGAAAATTATTTATTCTCGTGCATAGCTATCACTGCCTTGATGTCAACTTTCTCCGTCAAACAAAAGTACAGAGACAGCAGTGCATGCAAAGCTTGTAATAGTTGAGGGAATGACCCGTGATAGTGAAGAAAGGATTGTCTTTTCACTCGGTGATTTAGTAGAAAAGACAAGCCTTCCTAGCCTCGATCACAGCTACGCACCAAAGGTCACATCAGAGACAAAGATGAAATACTAGTTTGCTTGAGAACATTATCCTCTTAACCTTAAAGCGCATATTAAAATCGAAAGTGTACTCATATTTTATGAAGAAGGTGGGGGGGGGGATTTTCCTACCTGGTAGAGACTGGAGAAAACCGTGTGAAACACACATCAACAAGATGGGAGGAGCCGAGTCGTATGCATTCAACTGAAAGCGACATTTGATAAACTTTCATCGAATGTGATTGATAATTGATACAGTAATGATCACTGAAGATAGGTTCAGGTAAGCCTATAATGATCTGTGATGTACGTTGCCAGTTAATTTTTCAAAATTCTTGGCTTTATATATTGTATATATTTTATATATTTCAAATTATATAAAATATATTTTATATATTTCAAAACGATAGGAATCCGCATCCCTGCTGTAAATTGATGTCATGAAAACTGCTTTTGACGGTAGGTTATTCATTGCAATTGGAAAAACAAGTTCTTCGACTCCCTAGACATTTATTGCAGGATAAGAAAATTAAGCTACCAAGAGTATGTATCTCTGTGAGACGAAACGACGGGTTTGTATCAGTCACTTATTTTAATTTTCTTATCCTGCAATATAAGTCCAGGGAGCAGAAGAGCTTGTTTTTACAATCGCCATGCAAATCGATGGTTATCAATAAGTCTTCAGTCAAACGGCAAATTCAGTAAGTCGCTGTAAGAACTTGATTATTTGGGAAATAATTTGCGATGATAATGAATTACTTTTCTTGAAGAATTGACATCATTTTGAAGTGAAGTCTGATACGGCTATAGTGTTTACTGTTACCC
This sequence comes from Prostheceraeus crozeri, assembly GCA_907163375.1. NCBI lineage: Eukaryota > Metazoa > Platyhelminthes > Polycladida > Euryleptidae > Prostheceraeus > Prostheceraeus crozeri. Next base: position 59,162 of record CAJQUW010015813.1, on the reverse strand, counting down.
TACCTTTTTGTAAGACCCAGGGTGTCTACAAAGTCCTAAACGTCCCACAAATTTAATCATCAAAAGTCCTAGAATGTCTTTTATAATTTGCCGTCTTGGTAGTGGATTCCGTAAAATTTAACGAGGAACCTCCGTGCTCGACTTCTGTCTGTTACCTAATACCATTTTATAAATTCATTTCAGTTTTCGTTTTTATCCAACAATTTCAGACTTCGACAAAAATTCAGTGTGCTCATCAAATGAGCGGAAAGTAGATATTGCATAAAATATGCGCTACAAACAGAAAGTTTCTCCTGTCAGATGACGCCAATTATCGCTTCGTATGATCGTTTCTTCACAGATTGTGCCATTTTTTCTTTTATTGATATGAAAACTTCGTTTGTCGTAATCCCTGCATATCAGTAAATTGCGAGATTTTCGCTGGGATGTCGCTCAATGATTGTCTTTGGTATCACTGAGTGATTTTTGAATCCAAGTGAATGAACTTCCTATACTTTCACTCAGAAGTCAGAAGTATGTTTTTCTTTGTATACATTTCATTTAGATAAGTACTACTATAGCCAAATCATCAGAATTTAAAATTTATGTGACGTCATTGTGGGACAGACATATGGTCCGATTTTCGGTCCTCCTGAAGTGGTCACCCTGGTCCACATATGGCATCTCTATGGTAGTCGAAAATAGCGTAAAGAAGCTGAAAAAACGTGACAGGTCTAGAAGTTAGTTTCAAACAACATTATGAGTCCTGAAATAGAATATCTGAAGTTTTGTTGATACGCTGAACATCAGAATTGGGTTTTCATGTTAAATTGAATTTGGTATTGTCAGTTAAGTACGTGTGAACCAAGCATTTCTGTGACGTAATAAAAATGCATATTTTTCATGTTCTCTAGTCAATGAGTTCCTTTGAATTGGTAAGTTGCTCGAAATAGTTGTTATTCTGGTTTCATATGTTATCTTACCATTGTATATTTCTTATTGAATAAATATTGTTTCAGATGATGAGAAGTCATGTTGCGTTGGTGTTGTGTATTATGATATTCCTCTTGCCCATGGGTGTTCAAGTTTTCATTTATGCTGTATCCACAATCCAAATATGATCTATTTGCTATCCTCATATACGATGCAAGCATTAGTTGACTAGTGGTTCCCAATTAATTATTGCATTTTGCATTATTTTGCAACTTTGCTTGAAATGCAGTTGTTTTATATCGATGTGACCTTGGATTCTTCGCAGAGTCTCAGCCTCCGTCTCCACAAGAGTAATTAATGCAGCCAAACGTGATGAGAAACGTTTTTCAGATGTCGTCTACTTGATGGTCGTCTGTTGTAGTCGCGACAATGAGTCATGAAAATACTTTTTCGAAATATCAATTACGTTAAATCTAATGTGAAATTAATGAAAATTTCCGAAAAATACCTCTGTTTTCAGATAAATTTGATAAACCTGACAGATGTACAGGATGGGCCATTTAAAACCGCTGATTCTAGTTCACTGTAACTTTTTTGATACTCAATCAATTTCAATAAAATGTTCACTCAAGTTACGTACAAACATGCAATTTATGTCTATCATGTTTAAACTCTAAGAAGACAAGATTTTTCACGCGATATGAACCTCGACATGACGACCGTCAGTTTGTATCACTTTCTCTAACCGACACTGATGATATTCTTCCATCGTCCTGTGTCGTATCTCATCAGTCACTTCGTCGAAAGCATTCTTAATGCGCTCCTTCATTTCCATGATGTCTCCTTTGTAAAGCCCACAGGAAAAAGTCACAGGGCGTCAGATCCGACGACCGCGCCGGTCAGCGCATTTAATATAGCGATGATGTTGTTCCATTTAGTTCAGAAAGCTTGGCTCTGTATGCAGTCTGCTTTCCACGCTCTCTAATAATGTTTTCTCGTGTACGGAAAGTTAAACTTGGATAAATTTAGGACAGTTAACTGTAGATATCTATGGGAAGAGCTATTGTCAAACATTCAACAAATTTGACACAAGAAGTGAAACCTTTTATCACAGAGATTCGAACCTTGAAAACTTTTCACTGTTTCAAATTAAAGATTTTGGTCACGAAAATTTAATAAAGGATATGTTTTTGACTACTGCAGTTAAAATGACAGATACTTACATACAAAACCGCAACATGTCAGAAAAACATAAATTGCATGTTTGTACGTAACTTGTGTAAAACTGTTATAGAAAATGGCAGAGTGACATAAAAGTTATAAGCAATTATAATCGGCGGTTTTATATGGCCCACCCTGTATATATTATCTTATTAAACTATGTTTTGCAGGTGAAGATGCCTACCTAATAATGTTGCTGAGATAGAATATGCTTCACACTTAGGTTTGCAGCTTCAGTAAACGTTGTTTGAAAAGATGTTTCATTCATCCAGAAGTCAGGCTTCTTAAATCCTTGTCAATCAATTATTTCATCAATTTCTGCATCAGACTGTTTAAGGAAAATTATCTGTGAAGTCTGTCTTCAACATGAAATCAATGATAAATAAATGAATAAATAAATGAACGTTGTTTATACTCAGAAGCACATTAGGCACGGAGCCTTTCTTCCATGTGGCCGAGTTGTCATTTACCATTCTCATTCTTTTTCGTGCTGAGTGTTTAGCAAGAATGCAGAGTGTACCTATTTTAAAAGTCTTAGGTTTGACCCGACCAAGATTTGAACCAAGGTCTCCCGGACGCAGAGCGAACACTCTACCACAAGGCCACAGCGCCGGTGATGAGATACCAAGGTCTCCCGGACGCAGAGCGAACACTCTACCACAAGGCCACAGCGCCGGTGATGAGATACCAAGGTCTCCCGGACGCAGAGCGAACACTCTACCACAAGGCCACAGCGCCGGTGATGAGATACCAAGGTCTCCCGGACGCAGAGCGAACACTCTACCACAAGGCCACAGCGCCGGTGATGAGATACCAAGGTCTCCCGGACGCAGAGCGAACACTCTACCACAAGGCCACAGCGCCGGTGATGAGATACCAAGGTCTCCCGGACGCAGAGCGAACACTCTACCACAAGGCCACAGCGCCGGTGATGAGATAGCAAGGTCTCCCGGACGCAGAGCGAACAGTCTACCACAAGGCCACAGCGCCGGTGATGAGATACCAAGGTCTCCCGGACGCAGAGCGAATACTCTACCACAAGGCCACAGCGCCGGTGATGAGATACCAAGGTCTCCCGGACGCAGAGCGAACACTCCACCACAAGGCCAAAGCGCCGGTGATGAGATACCAAGGTCTCCCGGACGCAGAGCGAACACTCTACCACAAGGCCACAGCGCCGGTGATGAGATACCAAGGTCTCCCGGACGCAGAGCGAACACTCCACCACAAGGCCACAGCGCCAGTAATGAGATACCAAGGTCTCCCGGACGCAGAGCGAACACTCCACCACAAGGCCACAGCGCCGGTGATGAGATACCAAGGTCTCCCGGACGCAGAGCGAACACTCTACCACAAGGCCACAGCGCCGGTGATGAGATACCAAGGTCTCCCGGACGCAGAGCGAACACTCTACCACAAGGCCACAGCGCCGGTGATGAGATACCAAGGTCTCCCGGACGCAGAGCGAATACTCTACCACAAGGCCACAGCGCCGGTGATGAGATACCAAGGTCTCCCGGACGCAGAGCGAACACTCTACCACAAGGCCACAGCGCCGGTGATGAGATACCAAGGTCTCCCGGACGCAGAGCGAACACTCTACCACAAGGCCACAGCGCCGGTAATGAGATACCAAGGTCTCCCGGACGCAGAGCGAACACTCTACCACAAGGCCACAGCGCCGGTGATGAGATACCAAGGTCTCCCGGACGCAGAGCGAACACTCTACCACAAGGCCACAGCGCCGGTGATGAGATACCAAGGTCTCCCGGACGCAGAGCGAACACTCTACCACAAGGCCACAGCGCCTGTGATGAGATACCAAGGTCTCCCGGACGCAGAGCGAACACTCCACCACAAGGCCACAGCGCCGGTGATGAGATACCAAGGTCTCCCGGACGCAGAGCGAACACTCTACCACATAATGAGATACCAAGGTCTCCCGGACGCAGAGCGAACACTCCACCACAAGGCCACAGCGCCGCTGATGATATACCAAGGTCTCCCGGACGCAGAGCGAACACTCTACCACAAGGCCACAGCGCCAGTAATGAGATACCAAGGTCTCCCGGACGCAGAGCGAACACTCTACCACAAGGCCACAGCGCCAGTAATGAGATACCAAGGTCTCCCGGACGCAGAGCGAACACTCTACCACAAGGCCACAGCGCCGTTGATGAGATACCAAGGTCTCCCGGACGCAGAGCGAATACTCTACCACAAGGCCACAGCGCCAGTAATGAGATACCAAGGTCTCCCGGACGCAGAGGGAATACTCTACCACAAGGCCACAGCGCCAGTAATGAGGTACCAAGGTCTCCCGGACGCAGAGCGAACACTCTACCACAAGGCCACAGCGCCGGTGATGAGATACCAAGGTCTCCCGGACGCAGAGCGAACACTCTACCACAAGGCCACAGCGCCAGTAATGAGATACCAAGGTCTCCCGGACGCAGAGCGAACACTCTACCACAAGGCCACAGCGCCGGTGATGAGATACCAAGGTCTCCCGGACGCAGAGCGAACACTCTACCACAAGGCCACAGCGCCAGTAATGAGATACCAAGGTCTCCCGGACGCAGAGCGAATACTCTACCACAAGGCCACAGCGCCAGTAATGAGATACCAAGGTCTCCCGGACGCAGAGCGAACACTCTACCACAAGGCCACAGCGCCGGTGATGAGATACCAAGGTCTCCCGGACGCAGAGCGAACACTCTACCACAAGGCCACAGCGCCGGTAATGAGATACCAAGGTCTCCCGGACGCAGAGCGAACACTCTACCACAAAGCCACAGCGCCAGTAATGAGATACCAAGGTCTCCCGGACGCAGAGCGAACACTCTACCACAAAGCCACAGCGCCAGTAATGAGATACCAAGGTCTCCCGGACGCAGAGCGAACACTCTACCACAAGGCCACAGCGCCGGTGATGAGATACCAAGGTCTCCCGGACGCAGAGCGAATACTCTACCACAAGGCCACAGCGCCGGTGATGAGATACCAAGGTCTCCCGGACGCAGAGCGAACACTCTACCACAAGGCCACAGCGCCAGTAATGAGATACCAAGGTCTCCCGGACGCAGAGCGAATACTCTACCACAAGGCCACAGCGCCGGTGATGAGATACCAAGGTCTCCCGGACGCAGAGCGAACACTCTACCACAAGGCCACAGCGCCAGTAATGAGATACCAAGGTCTCCCGGACGCAGAGCGAATACTCTACCACAAGGCCACAGCGCCAGTAATGAGATACCTAGGTCTCCCGGACGCAGAGCGAACACTCTACCACAAGGCCACAGCGCCGGTGATGAGATACCAAGGTCTCCCGGACGCAGAGCGAACACTCTACCACAAGGCCACAGCGCCAGTAATGAGATACCAAGGTCTCCCGGACGCAGAGCGAACACTCTACCACAAGGCCATAGCGCCGGTGATGAGATACCAAGGTCTCCCGGACGCAGAGCGAATACTCTACCACAAGGCCACAGCGCCGGTGATGAGATACCAAGGTCTCCCGGACGCAGAGCGAACACTCTACCACAAGGCCATAGCGCCGGTGATGAGATACCAAGGTCTCCCGGACGCAGAGCGAATACTCTACCACAAGGCCACAGCGCCGGTGATGAGATACCAAGGTCTCCCGGACGCAGAGCGAACACTCTACCACAAGGCCACAGCGCCGGTGATGAGATACCAAGGTCTCCCGGACGCAGAGCGAATACTCTACCACAAGGCCACAGCGCCGGTGATGAGATACCAAGGTCTCCCGGACGCAGAGCGAACACTCTACCACAAGGCCACAGCGCCGGTGATGAGATACCAAGGTCTCCCGGACGCAGACTTCCAATAATATTCTGCTTTGGAATACCTTTATGATTTCATGATGAAGACAGGTGGGCGTGCTGAATATATTTTAGGAAATCCTTATTCATTTTGCAATTACATTAACGTAATGATCTGAAATTCATTTATTGAGGAGATCAATCCATTGTTGAGAAAAGCTTACTGATTAATTTCGACATGTTTGAAGAATATTTTTATTATTTTGCTTCCAAATAAACAGAAATACATCAATTTTTGGTTTAATGAAGAATTACATTTCTACCGCAGTCTTGGTCTTGTCAGTGAGGATCCAATTCTGTTCTGTACTGCATGAGACATGACCTCGGCTATCACCCAGCCTCCTATAGTGATTCTCAATGTCTGACTCACAGCTTCGTGTAGACAACATCACTAGATAGCTTGGTCAGGAACGTTCACATTGTCACCATTTTATCTATCCTCTACTGGTTTCAGATAGAATTCCGAAGCAGTTTCAGATAGAATTCCGAAGATATTTTCACTATATTATATTTTTACTATTCTATATTTGTTAACCTGTAACCTAAAGTTTCTGTACTCCACGATCTGCGTGTCCATGCTGACACTTCAATGTCCTATGAGATCAGTGTGTGCCTTATCGTCTCTGAAGCAGTTTTGTGTGTCACTGTTTGAAGAATTGTCATCTTTTGACATCCTTTTACACTGATGGAACTGGACTTGTTTCTAGCGCTTGGTGTCATCATCTTTCCATCTACAATATGCATTCGTCGTAGTGGATATAAAACGCCAAGTTTACGTCTTCTTGTGCTTCTGTTGATGACTTTGTGGACATGCAATATGGCAAAGCCCTCCTAGTTTCTATATAATCATATAGCTTCATAGCTCGCTTATAAAATTGAGATGTCGGTGAGCTGCTGGCTTTCCCAGATCTAGTTCACATATCTGCCCTCACAAGGAACTCATTGCAGACGTCTATTAAACGTCTTGACTGTGTTATAATTCAACATCAATTGTAGATGTTTGAATCACAAGTCTCCCACATAAGGCTATTGTTGTTCTATTGTCATTTCAGGATTCGGATGTGTTTGAGATTACGGATTTCACAACTGCTTCTGATTGGGAAAGGTTTGTGTTGACCGAGAATGTATTTTCAGAAGAAGTACAATCTCCGATTTTCATAACATTTGCAGATTTATCGCAGCTTTGGAAGAAATAATAAATGAATGGAAATTGGGGACGAAAACCAATAATCTGCCATTGAAGAAAGTAAGTCTTTCATCTACCATCAACTGATACGAAGTGTGAACCAACTGTAGAAAACACGGGCAACCACGTGTCTTTGCCTAAAAGAGAAGCGAAAAGTTCAATTCCGTAGGTATTCCGCGAATTCTTGCATGTTAAGAAAAACGAATTTTTGCTCAACGTTTCGCGGCCAGACTCCTTGTCATAGAGTTCAAACACAGGCCTATTTTTTGTTCAATAATTCAACTCAGCCATTATCCTCCTGCTTACCGTGATCACTTAGAACAATGGTTTCGGACTGGTAGACACAGGATCATTTTTTTCATTTCATACCAGAGACTTGCCACTGACCGTCAAGATGATATTAGAGCATTAAAGCTGTTCTGTGCATTTACATGTACTAATCTAAACATGTCGAGACCCCGAAAGGAAAAAATTCAAGAGGTGAGAACAAAATCTGACTTAAATCTATTAAAACAATTAAAACAATCTGATTTAAGTCAGATTTTGCTCTCACATCTTGAATTTACATGATGCACGCATTGACTGAAGTTAGTATCCACTAGACGTGTGCGCCAGCGCCGCCGATGCAAATTGACAGCGTGCCGCCGCCGGTCAATTCATACCGGCGCGCCGTTCAGTGTTTTCTGCAGCAAAATTTCTATCAACTTAAAGAATTAATGCTCTTCATGCAAAAATCCTTCTTTTTTGAGAACAAACTGACTTCTTTTTGACATTCCTTAATCATACAGTGATGACGTAAACTGATGTGATCTTTGTTTTCGGAACATACTTCTAGACTTGCTCAGACATATTTTATGAAGAGCAATATATTATCTAATATCCTCTTTCTAGTAGAGCATTAAATATGATCCTTCACACATAACGACGATGCAATGGAAGAACGATGTGATAGTCTCACCCAGGATTATTTGCAAATCAGTGTTAAGCTTAGTCGATTCGAAACGGCCACATCCAGGGACTACTATAAATAGTTAGTGTTAGTCCATTTCATATCACGCTTTGTTGTGTCACACACACAGACAATAATGGGACAGGCGATTCAAGCTATGGATCGCGTTGTTAATGAAGACGTCATTCAGCTATTCATTTCATTCAGGTTGTACTTTTGTACCATGGATATCTCAACAAGCTGTGTACTGAATGGCTGGTTGGTGTTCGTTGTCATTAGTGATGCTGAACAACTGTCTGCAGATCGCCTTATAGTGGATATGGGAAGCTCGAGTTCTCAGAAATCACTTTGATCGTTGAACCGCCATATGACCGAGGCTTGCCGTTTCTGCGACGAGTACTTCTGTCGAAAGACTATTTTCTAAGTTGGGATTGGTTGTCACAAGTCGACGATCACAACTGAGTCTAGCTACTGGTACCAGCAATTTGTACCCAGATAGATAGGCCTAAACAGCATGCTTATTTCAGTAGAAACTGGGAATTCGTGCGATAGTCGAATCGAATACGCATCGGCGCGCCGCCGCCGTTTACTTTTTTTGCCGGCGCACACGTCTAGTATCCACAGACTTCAATAGTATCAACGCAAATTAAAAACCTATTAAAACTGACATTGCTTAAGACTGTGTGTATTTTCCTGTATTGTTCATCTTTCACCGTGAATACAGATGTAATGAAACTGTGGCAAGCAGATCTCATACCAGATACCAATGCATAGAATTGACTCATTTTAGCTCATTGAAATGTATCATTAAATGGAAGCTATCTTAAAAATGGTGATAATGCGCAGTGTCATGAGAATGTTGCGGTTTCATTCATTTCCGTCTCCTGTTTTGTATTTTACAGACCTCTGCCGAGCACAATTCCCTCAAAGTAAGACATTGTAGCTGCTATTGCTTCAAACAGCTGTACGGGATCAGAAGAATGATTTTTATGGCTTTCTTGCTATGTTTCTGTCAGCGCGATAAATGAATCATGCAAACGTATGTGAACATCATAGAAATCGAAAGTGACGCTCCTTGCAAGACTTGTCATTACAGGATTCTATAGAATTTACTAACTAGAAATAGCGGAAGCTGTGTGAAGAGGCCAGTGCATAATTAATTGATAAAGAAGGAGAACAACCATAGAGTAAATATATTAGGTAGAGTGGTAACTCCGCATTTCTTAAAACCCCAATGTGTATACACTTTATTGAATGAACTCATGGGGAATACAATTGGATATTGTCACCAAATATGAGATATGCACATTTCTGCAGTTTTGAAGAAATTCCCTCGGAATTGACTGATCATGATTGTAATACAGAAGGAATGATGGTATTCTACAGATTCTCATGACAACCTTGGAGATTTAATGTTTGTTAAATTAGCAATTCTATATGTTCCTATTACTTTTATGCTGAACCTCAATAGTATTTTCTTAAGCGTGATTATATCACAGGCAACCTGAATTTAGTGAATCATAAATCCATGCCGGTGAAAATTGAATTAAAAACTTGAAATTTCAGCCAAGAAAGCACGAATAATATCGCGACTTTTCCATGAAGACTTCCATTATAATGCGGATCATGAAATTCCTTTGATAATCAGCCTAATTTCCGCTTAATTCCGATGCTTGATAGCAAATTCATTCCTTTTGACATCCAACTTGTTTCATACTACTTATTTAGGAGAGTCATTTCGGTAGTAAACAAATTTGCGAAATTTTGACATTTTCTTAAACTGCTCAAATAATTTTTTGGATCACGGGAACGTTATCTCTGCAAATAAGTGAATCTTTTCATATAAAAATTTTCACTGTATACATACTTTTTTAGTCGACACTCTACCTGTATAACTCTACTCTATGGATAACATAATCTACACATCATGGCAGATAAGTCATTATTTCTTTTCCAATCAGTAAATAGTACCCGTATTTACTGATCATGGTTCGAGATAAAATGTAGAGTGAGGTGGTGTATTATTAAAAACCGTTGTGATTCAAAATTTTGTAATTTTCTCCAACACTGCTCATCTGACTTCGCTCGGTGTCAGCTCTTGGCAATTATCTGTTCCTTGCGAGGGGGACTCTTAGAACTTCACCTACTTCAGCAACTTGAAGATACACATGAAGAAAGATCAGTCAACTTCAATTCCAGAGCTCTCATCAATCAAAATGCTCGAAATGTCATGAAATTCCATGGCTACCTTTAGATGAGATATCCGATGACTGGAGATTATGAGGTTTGACCGTCTTATAGAAATTTTCAGCCGCTCAAATCCTTGGACTTGACTTATTCTGATAGACCCTAAGAAAGCAAATTACGAGACCGGGAAACCAATTCAACAATTCAATGCCTCTGGTGTTGACGCGGTTGAATAACTATCTCACTAGAAAAATGGAAATCAGCTAGAAATCTCTCCAGATAACTGGAAATCAGCTAGAAATCTCTCTAGAAAACTGGAAATCAGCTAGAAATCTCCCTAGATAACTGGAAATCAGCTAGAAATCTCTCCAGATAACTGGAAATCAGCTAGAAATCTCTCCAGATAACTGGAAATCAGCTGGAAACCTCTAGAAAACTGGAAATCAACTGGCCAGTTTCAGGGGTACCACAAGGATCTCTACACGCTGAACTAGTTTTGCTGATCGTTGTGCCGCGTCTGATGACTGGGTGCGGTTCCCATCTGACAAGACATTTTCGTGGTTGTGGCAGGAGCAAGGGGCATTAAACATATTTTCGACCTCGTGAATTGTCTGTTTTATTCTCCGAGGTCGCCAGGAAGCAGTTGCGGGGAAGATATACCGAAGAGAATTTGTCCATCTTTGAACTTAGTCTTCAAATGAGAAAATGAAACAAAGAAGTTCTCACCTTCAGAAGGTAAAGCCGGTATTGTAGATTCCGAGAACTCTTGGTAATAATTTTTGCACTTGCCACATCGTATATTTTTCATTCTCCGTCTTTACGTTTCCTTGTTTTGCATTTTGTGGATCGCGTTGGATACAATCCACATCAGCGACTTGTACTATGGTTCTCTGTTATTGCTGAATTTGTTGTTTTGATGAGTGACAAATTGAATGTGAAGCATCGAATTTCACCTCTGATGTAAGCATGACAGTTGTATACCTTTCGTCTTTAGTATTTCCTCAGGGAATCCTCCATCTCGCCGAGCTCTCTCTTGTCATTGACGTATCGAACTACAAGTTCACACGTTTATGAGTGAATCTTCATAAATTTCGTCAATCAAGTTGAGATATTTCATTAGCTAATTGAATCCAGTGATCAATTGATACATCTTTATATTGAATGACGTACGGAGATTCAACGACTGTGTAAGATGAATTTCTCCATTGATTTTCATGATGTGAGTGATTTTAGCTACTCACAGATTCGTTCTTCAATGCATTTTCTGAATTTGCACTGCTAATTTCGGTATTCAAGAATGATAACGCGAGATTCTGAATTCATTCAATCTCTGACTTTTGATTATTTCTCTTTATCTGACATTACTCAAAAGAAATTAGTTAGTAGTGTGATGTTTCTTTTTTTCAAGCGATGTAATTTTGAAACGTTGGGATGACTACAGAAATGCAGCCTTTAATTATTGATTAATGTACGCTGCCCGGCGTGTATCGACATCAGTTGGCAAAGTAAGCGATCCATTGATCCATAGATATCTGAAAGTGCACCTTCACTGCATGATATTGGAATATCAGGCACTGCAAGTCCCCTCCGTGATTTGGGACATGTGTCATTGACGTCCACGACGCACGTAAAACGACAGTATGTTGTTGGGATTACTGTGGAAGACATTGAAGAGCAGTGATAGCCAGTACTCAAGATGCAGCTCTGAAGAAACACAAAATGATGGCTGTGCTTCGTTTGTTATTGCTTGAATGCTAAGAAAATTGAAACAATTTGACAAGCGTTGATGATTTGACCAATGAAATGCGAAAGTTTATGACTGAGAATAATTAGGAATCTGAAGCTGATCACAATTGATAAAGGAAGCGTCCGAAATCACTTCATGCATATATTGAGGCGTTTTTGTGTAAAACAAATGAATGTAGTGAGGTATGTTCTATAGAGAAGGTTTGTATGTGGAATGCCGCTTTACTAATGCTTCCAATTCATATCCTTGCGCGTTTTCTCTGGTCATGAATTGATGGTTTAAACCTTCGCAGATGATGACCGGCATTTTAAGAGATTGATTGGGATTGACCGGATCATGATTCGTCCGATGCAGACGACATTCTACAATTCTGATTCTCTTTATCGTAACCTCCTATTGCTGAAACGTAGAATTCATTTACATGTGTGCCGATGCTGTACTATAACAACCTTTCTAATGCTCACGTATTTGTGAACCTGCAGTTTATTTATAACTTGTGTGATGTAATATCTACCCTCCGTCCTTATAACTCATATTCCTAGTACATGTATTTGTGGATAGAACGCAAAGCCTCGAAATTATCTTTGAAACTGAGCTCCGGAGATGAATTCATGTTGACATTCACACGTAAGGCTGCGGACCAAATCAAGCATTGTTTGAGATGTAATAGAATAAAATTTGCCTGGGCTTTGTCGTATGAGGAACATGCGAGGAAAAAAACAGTCAATTTTTGTAGCAGGTTGTAGCATGTCAGTCGACAACAAGGGTCTGTCGCAGCATATTGAATATCTAAAGAGAATGACAACTATTAAGTCAATACAAGACACACACCCCACGAGCTCACACTTTCTCCACTAGGCCACGCCGACCGCACTCGCGTGACCCAGGAATCGAACCGAAGTCCGCGGTGGAGACGAGCTCGAACCTTCTTCAGTAGGCCACGGCGACCGCACTCGCCTGACCTAGGAATCGAACCGAAGTCCTCGGTGGAAACGAGCTCGCACCTTCTTCACTAGGCCACGCCGACCGCACTGGCCTGACCTAGGAATCGAACCGAAGTCCGCGGTGGAGACGAGCTCGAACCTTCTTCACTAGGCCACGCCGACCGCACTCGCCTGACCCACGAATCGAACCGAAGTCCGCGGTGGAGACGAGCTCGCATCTTCTTCACTAGGCCACGCTGACCGCACTCGCCTGACACAGGAATCGAACCGAAGTCCGTGGTGGAGATGATCTCGCATCTTCTTCACTAGGCCACGCTGACCGCACTCACCTGACCCAGGAATCGAACCGAAGTCCGCGGTGGAGACGAGCTCGCGCCTTCTTCACTAGACCACGCCGAGCGCCCTCGGCTGACCCAGGAATCTAACCGAAGTCCTCGGTGGAGACGAGCTCGCACCTTCTTCACTAGGCCACGCCGACCGCACTCGCGTGACCTAGGAATCGAACCGAAGTCCTCGGTGGAGACGAGCGCGCACCTTCTTCACTAGGCCACGCCGACCGCACTCGCCTGACCCAGGAATCGAACCGAAGTCCGCGGTGGAGACGAGCTCGCACCTTCTTCACTAGGCCACGCTGACCGCACTGGCCTGACCTAGGAATCGAACCGAAGTCCGCGGTGGAGACGAGCTCGCGCCTTCTTCACTAGACCACGCCGAGCGCCCTCGGCTGACCCAGGAATCTAACCGAAGTCCTCGGTGGAGACGAGCTCACACTTTCTCCACTAGGCCACGCCGACCGCACTCGCGTGACCCAGGAATCGAACCGAAGTCCGCGGTGGAGACGAGCTCGCACCTTCTTCACTAGACCACGCCGACCGCACTCGCCTGACCTAGGAATCGAACCGAAGTCCGCGGTGGAGACGAGCTCGCACCTTCTTCACTAGGCCACGCTGACCGCACTCGCCTGACCCAGGAATCGAACCGAAGTCCGCGGTGGAGACGAGCTCGCACCTCCTTCACTAGGCCACGCCGACCGCACTCGCCTGACCCAGGAATCGAACCGAAGTCCGCGGTGGAGACGAGCTCGCACCTCCTTCACTAGGCCACGCCGACCGCACTCGCCTGACCCAGGAATCGAACCGAAGTCCGCGGTGGAGACGAGCTCGCACCTTCTTCACTAGGCCACGCTGACTACACTCGCCTGACCAGGAATTGAACCGAAGTCCGCGGTGGAGACGAGCTCGCACCTTCTTCACTAGGCCACGCCGACCGCACTCGCCTGACCCAGGAATCGAACCGAAGTCCGCGGTGGAGACGAGCTCGCACCTTCTTCACTAGGCCACGCTGACTACACTCGCCTGACCAGGAATTGAACCGAAGTCCGCGGTGGAGACGAGCTCGCACCTTCTTCACCAGGCCACGCTGACGGTTCAAAAGGAATGCGAGTGAAGGCAGAAGTCATCTCTAAGTGATATGGACAGCTTATTGTCGTATTATTATTGACAGAATGCTGCCGGCGTTCGATATTGTAGCAAGACAGCATATGAGCGTGTCATACGACTGCGTCACAGTGTAGATTGACAACAAAGGTCTGTCGTGTTACATTGAATATCTAAAGAGAGTGACAACTTTTGTGAAATTTGACCCATTTTTATCGATAGAGAGGTTAGGTGTGTTCTTAGATAGGGGTCAGATGACAGGTTCTTAATCAAATTGCTTTCCTACAGGATGATATGGTGACTGGAACATGGAAACAAGAGAAGGAGGATGTTCTCTTCGCAGATTTCAAGTTCTCTTTAACCCACCATTATTTAGTAGCGGATGATAAATCACAAAATGAATCAACGGAGAAAATGCAAGAGGATGAAACAGCTCCGAATTCGATTCAAGAAGCTGCAAATGAGGAAGAAGAAAGTAAGTGAAGGATGTCGACAGTTGCACTCTTAGGTGAGAGGGTCATGGCATTGGGAAGATGTCGGGATATCATTGAATGCACCCCAATGATTTCAGACACTCACGGATATCTGATAACTTGGCGATCCGTACCAATCAACTTTACACTATTTCTTTAAAAAAAGATGAAATCTTACTACTGTATAATTATAAGTAGTAGTGTTAGTATCATGGAAATTTTGGAAAATAGAAAATACTGTGATTGAGTTTCCGTACATTAGGAATTGAATATGAGCAATAACATTGACGTTGAATTAAAGCAGAAGAAAGATGATTTCTTCCGCTTGATATGTCAAGCAAGAAAAATATGAAGAAAAATATGTCATTTGCCTGTAGGAAGTCGGCCATAAATTTTGCAGCAAATAACTGTACAAAATAACCACTTCTCATACCAAGATTAATCCAAGAAAGTTTATAAGCAAGAATTACAGGGCACTAGAAAACAGAAAGAAGAAATGAAGAGTTCGACAGGGAAAGTTGACCATTCAAAGCTGGAAATCTCTACATGATGAAGAGGGCCTCGTCAATGCGCACAAATGACGTCCTACAAAGGACATTGTCCATGATGCTTTGTGTTGACTTATAAATCATGAAATTTGTGGAATTAATATAATGACTTAGCATGAAATTCAATGACCTCATTTTGTCACTTTTTCACATTCTGGTCAACATCGGAAAATGCAACGGCTCCTTCATGATAGCTGTGAACTAGGAATTTAAAGTCTGAATTGAATATATTAACAGAATTCAATAATGTTCTGCAAGTCCTCCAATATGTTGTGACTAAGTTGTGTGATGAAAAGAATTTGTTAGGATTGAAACCACGCAGTAGACTATCAATTTGATCGAACTTCGCACATTTCGCTGCACCGCGCACAGCCCTCGAACTTCGCACATTTCGGTGCACCGCGCACAGCCCTCGAACTTCGCACATTTCGGTGCACCGCGCACAGCCCTCGAACTTCGCACATTTCGGTGCACCGCGCACAGCCCTCGAACTTCGCACATTTTGCTGCACCGCGCACAGCCCTCGAACTTCGCACATTTCGCTGCACCGCGCAGCCCTCGAACTTCGCACATTTCGGTGCACCGCGCACAGCCCTCGAACTTCGCACATTTTGCTGCACCGCCCACAGCCCTCGAACTTCGCACATTTCGCTGCACCGCGCACAGCCCTCGAACTTCGCACATTTCGGTGCACCGCGCACAGCCCTCGAACTTCGCACATTTCGCTGCACCGCGCACAGCCCTCGAACTTCGCACATTTCGGTGCACCGCGCACAGCCCTCGAACTTCGCACATTTCGCTGCACCGCGCACAGCCCTCGAACTTCGCACATTTCGCTGCACCGCGCACAGCCCTCGAACTTCGCACATTTTGGTATACCGTGCACAGCCGTCGAACTTCGCACATTTCGGTGCACCGTGCACAGCCCTCGAACTTCGCACATTTTGGTGCACCGCGCACAGCCCTCGAACTTCGCACATTTTGCTGCACCGCGCACAGTCCTCGAACTTCGCACATTTCGCTGCACCTCGCACAGTCCCCGAACTTCGCACATTTTGGTATACCGTGCACAGCCCTCGAACTTCGCATATTTCGCTGCACCGCGCACAGCCCTCGAACTTCGCACATTTCGCTGCACCGCGCACAGCCCTCGAACTTCGCACATTTCGCTGCACCGCGCACAGCCCTCGAACTTCGCACATTTCGCTGCACCGCGCACAGCCCTCGAACTTCGCACATTTCGGTGCACCGCGCACAGCCCTCGAACTTCGCACATTTCGATGCACCGCGCACAGCCCTCGAACTTCGCACATTTCGATGCACCGCGCACAGCCCTCGAACTTCGCACATTTCGCTGCACCGCGCACAGCCCTCGAACTTCGCACATTTCGATGCACCGCGCACAGCCCTCGAACTTCGCACATTTCGATGCACCGCGCACAGCCCTCGAACTTCGCACATTTCGGTGCACCGCGCACAGCCCTCGAACTTCGCACATTTCGCTGCACCGCGCACAGCCCTCGAACTTCGCACATTTCGATGCACCGCGCACAGCCCTCAAACTTCGCACATTTCGCTGCACCGCACACAGCCCTCGAACTTCGCACATTGAAGAAACTGTCCTCTTCCTGTTTCCTATCAGAATAAGTGACTCTTCTCCAGGAAAACCTACAATGCAACCAGGTTGCTCTCATCATTTCACTGCTCATCTCAGAAGTGGATGTTTGTGTGAAATGTCGCATATGGAGTCTTCTATTGACCGTCTTTGATCAGGAATCATTCGACCACGAGAACCTTTCCATTCTCAGATGATATCTGAAAGCACGAGTTTGTCGTCCCTTGTTGAGCTGATAATCATAAAGAACGATAGATATCATGCACTTAATGATACATTCTCAGCTGATTATCCTGTTGTTGCCGTTCTCAATCCATGCGCTCCCTATTTACTAAAGAAGCATGGATATCTAGCGATGCGATCTCTATGTCTGAAGGAAACTGTACCACCTGCACCTCTGACCAGGTATTGGAAATCTGCCTGAGTGCAGACTCGAACCTTGAACCCTCTGCACGTCTGTACCGAGGCGCTGCCCGTAGCCGACTGATCTCTGCAGGTTGAACTGGACTACACAACCTTTCTGCGCATTTGTCCGTCTAGTCATTGGTTTATGCGGTGAATATGAAGTGGGCTTTGATGATTCCGATGGAGATACAAACGGCATCACTAGCAGCAGTCTACTTGATGGATTTTGAAGTTCAGAATGTCAAAAATATGTCCATGTTGTTGCCAATGAATTTTATTGAAGCTGTGTCAAGTGTTATGGTTAAAAACTCTCACAGTCGATGCCATCGGAATTCATCGACACGGAAAGTTGATTGAAAACTGTTGATATTTTGATCTTGTTAATTCAGAGTTTCATTCGAAAACTTGGTGTTTGCTCTGCCTTTGTTTTGCCTCCATTCAATGTTGACAATGCCATTCCGTGTCCTGTAACATTTAATTACCATCGCGTCATGTGAGTCTCATATCTCGACAGTTGCATGGAAGCGAGCTGTTGACATTGGTTTATGAGAAGCTCTCAGTCTGTCTTTACAAAACAAATGGGAGAATTCTTTGATTTGAAAATATTATTCTTAATTCGCTATCACGGACTGTTTCCTTATGTTAGTGAAGGTTTGATTGAGATGCCACGGATTCACAGGAAAAGCCGTTGAAGCCCTGGCGGGTGAATGACAAATCTGTGGTTTTTACCAATGAGATTTGGGTCCCCTAGCAGCTGTTGCTGGATCAGTGCTTCTCAACCGGGGACCCACGAGACCATTGGCTGGGGCCACAAGAAGAGCAGGCCTGTGATTACTCCTCAAATTCCTCAAATTTGTTTATTACTCCTCAAATCCTCAAAAATTCCTCAAATATAGCTTAGCAATGAGAAATTCCTCAAATACGACACACTGCATGCTAAATGTCGGATAATGTATTGTTTTTTGGCGAATGGCGATGATAAGTAAACTTCCAAACAAGAAGCTAAGATAGAATCCTGTAACATGTACCCTACATCCATGCTGCTAATCATGAATCACTCATGATTTATTTCTTTTTCTTCTCTCATGATTTAACTTAATGATTTTCCTCTCACAGACTTGGTAGATTTTAGATAGCGTAATCCCGCTGTGCTAGCTAGATCTGATATTTTGATAGGAAACAGACCTGTCCTTTTATCATCTGAATGGGCAGACTGTTAAATAGGATATTTTCAATATATATAAGTGATAAACATAATTTTGAACAGAACGACTTACTCACCAATTCATTACACATGAGGAGAGGAGAAGCGTTGCTTGTCCTTCTAGTAAGTATTTTTAAATTTCTAGACATTTTAGGATATAATGATTTTCTTTTAGCCATAGCATATTTAATTATTAATAAGTATTAGTACAAGTCTTAAGATTTGCATTTTTACCAGATATTGGGCCAAAGCTGATCAATTTTAATTCGTTGCCACGAGAAAGCTCCATTGAGTTCTTTTAAGAAGTGATTAATCCAATGGTTACAGTGGCATTGCATTTGTACACTTGCGGATTGGAGAACGCCATCAGTCCTCATTAGGACTACTTCAATTAATAATTTGAATTAGTAAGCATTATATTCTATTATAAATGGCTACTGGGATGACTTTCATCATCGTATGAGAATTAGTACATCAAAAATTAACCAGTCGTTAGCTTGTTTTTTTGATTTTGTTACCTTGACTCACTTTGTTACGTTGAATGTCGTTTCATTTCTGCAAGCTACAGGGCTGCAGATGTTCCGGTTCGTCTGGACTTATTTTGCTAAGCAGAGAAGTTGTCCGAAGTTATTGTCTGTTGAACTCACTCATTAAATGCTTTCACGTATTTAATGAGTGAAACACTACGATCAACCTACAGAAATTGTATATTTGAACACTGCAATTTTTTACTTCTAACTTCATAATATTGCTTAGAATTCCAACAATAAAATGCACATTCAATTATTTTCATTAATTATCTTGACCTTTGTCACAACCTTCTTGATATGTTTCTGCGACTATATGGCTCCTTCTTCGTTGTGACTTTGATGATTTGAAGTTTGGCCCAAAATCCGTGCTAAAATTTGTAGTTTTGCAATTATCATATTCCCCAAATTTTTCACAAAAAATCCTCAATTTTTTTCATAGGCTAATCACAGGCCTGGAAGGGCACATGCAGTACACTGAAATTGTTGTGTGTATCATTTAACAACAATGAAATTAAATAAACGATAGATCAAATTGCCATGCAAAAGATGTGCGGCTGGTAGGATTCGAACCTACGACCAAGGTTAACTAGACCTGTGCTCTAACCAACTGAGCTACGAGCCACTTACGCGACTCTGTCAGTTGGCAGGATCAAACCCTCACCACCACACATCAGTTGTCAAGGCAATAATAATCAATGAATAAATAACACGTCACAATTGTGACCGCCGACATTAAGGCAAGTAGCGGGGATCGACTGTCCAGCAAAGCATCTTAAGCCATGTCGTGAATGCAATGCAGCTAATCCATGAATAGTTGCCAGGTTAAGCTACTCCCGTCAGAGGAACGGATGGGATACTAATATCAGTAAAATAAGAATATTGCTTGAGCATCATTGGGTAAAATGGCAATTAGAAACTTTTTGCTTTACAACGCATTTCTCTGCTTCGAGTCCATAACCGTACATCGACAAATTCCGATCGATGTTTTTTTTACTGTGTATTTGATGTATCATGCTTAATTCACCTTACTGCTGGTTATTTAATTAACCAGTTAACTTTAAATTTAATTAACACAATTTAAGTAAATTTATGTAATCGTAAGGGTTGAAGAAACTTGGAGAAATTAGCAACAAAGAAGTTGAATGGGAAGTGAACTGCTATCAGACATTAAGCAGGGGCTGGGAAGGGGGCCACAGACCATGGAAGGATGTGAATCCTTAAAATCACCTTGTATGTCATCTTGTATCTTCAATGCCGTTCCATATGCCTTTTCACCGCTCCAGACAATCTTGTACACTTTCAATCAAAAAGTATCGCATGCATGCTGGGAAAAACGACTTTATTCCAAGAGTTAGCACGCTATTGAACTGATTCGATGACATTGATGTATCTAGCATGTCTCTTTACACTTAGAAGCACAATCTACGCTTTGACTAGTACACGTAGAGTCCCGTAACTTTATCACGAAATGTCGATTTTATAACTTTTTTTGTTATTGTTGTCTTACTTGTATTATCTTTTCAATTCTTGACTTGGTTGGCACCAGGGTTGCCAACAGGTCACTATTTAGTGAATAGTCACTATTAGTCACTATTTAGTTACTTTTATTTCTCAAGTTACTACAAAACAGTCACCAGTTTTTTTTTGTAGATTATTAGAACATTGTAGATTTTATGCCAAAAATATTTAAGATCGGCTCATAAATCAGACAAAACTGGATCATAACTCATAAATTTATATCATATTTTACCTACACCTAAGTGTCCATATTTTGTTAATTAATAAGAAGTTATCTCACTTAGCTGGTATTTCCTTTTTGTAGTATTTATAACAGTCATAGTAATAATTCCTCCAGGTATTGCGTCACATTTGATATCTTGCAGATTCCATGAATTACTATCAAACCAGCAGTTCCACATCCCTAAATCCCTAAATCGCATGAAAGCAACAGGTAGGCAACCTTTTTCCAGTGCCTTAAGATTGTGATGGACGGCGGATTTTTTGTCATCCGATCCATATGAAACGCTCCCCCCGTGTGATCCCTGTGTGTTTATACGTGGAAATGTTTTCTGACTCAAAATGTGCTATTAACTGTGGACGCACAAAGGCTGAATATCTCATTACTCATGCTGCAGCTCCGTTTTTCGTAAAGAATTGACTGAAAATGTAAATAAACGATGCGGCATACATTTCGACGAATCATCTTACAATGATGAAGTGCGGCTTGAAATTCATTTGTTTTATATAGAAGAAAATGGAACAAGAAAAATCCTCTACTTGAAGACTGTCGAATTAGAGCCGAAAATAGATTTGAAGAAGGATTTTCTCATGAAAGACTATTAAATCAGTCAAAAATTTAAAGATAATGGATAGTGAAACACAGTTCATGGAAGTCATCAATGCGCTATGCAATTTCCAGCTTGATATTGCGAACTTGATGTACATAATGAAAGACAAATGTGCAACTATGCAGGGTTCCAGGAATGGCGTAACTGCAAGATTTGATTTCGCTGGATGTAGCTGCCACAATATTCATTTCCTCAGCAATGAGGAAATCAAACTTGATTCAGAAGGCATTCTCTAGATGATTGTTAGATTTGCAGAGTCAGTTTCAGACTATTTGAACACCTCTCTTAATTAAAGCCAGATTTCCCTTCAAAAAGTGTTCAAAGGTTTTTGGAACAAAATGCATATACTCATTCAGTCCCACTAAATTTCTCGACATTTTTCATGTGATGGAAAATATTCTGGATTTCCAACATTCAAGAATTGAAAAATATTGTCAACCAAAACTGCGCTTTGATTCATATGGATCAGTCTGTGATCCATCACAAACCAATGCATGATTTGACTGCCGCATTTCAGTCAAAGGAATTAAGTATTCATGACACTTTAGAACTAGTTTTAAGATTTCTGTCAAAAGTAAGGTTTCGTTTAGGGGCTTCGGCAAATTTCCAGACTCAGATTATTATCACAAATTGTTTTATGCAGAAGATGAGCCAATAGTTCTGATTCGAAAGACAAAGATTATTTTTCTCTGAGACGCACGAGCATGTGAAGTGTAAGTTACAAGAATTAAGTGATCAAGACTTAAATGGTGTTCAAACATTGTGGAATTCTTATAATGAGGAGTTGTATGCTCGGATCTTGTAGCGGTTTCAGAGTTTTCTACAGTCTAGTATAACTCGAGGCTGTCAAGTATTCCATTTAAATTTCTCTGAGGTCTCACAGTCGAGAAAGAAGTTTGCTGAGCTGGCAAAGGCATTCAATGTCCATGCTATTACACTGATTGATGAATTATGCGAACTTCAGGCTCAGCATCCCGATGATGCTTTGATTGATATTTTCCGACGATTCAGGACAACGCCTGATCATTCAAACTACCCAAAATAAGTCGGACTCGTAGAATCTTGTTTTTTGGTTTTAACTCACAAGATCGACGCTGAACGCGATTTTTCCGTAATGACAGCCGCTGTCATTACAGTCCAACGGAACAAGATGAGACCAATTTTGTACCACTCCGTGCGATTTGTAGAAGATCGATTTGATCGGTCAGACTTTGAGTCTTCAAATCCACTGAAGTCCTTATTGAGTGACGTTCAATCTGCTGGTTCGAACTATCGGAAAGAGTCAGCGAAATTGGCCGCGGCCAACAAGAAGCTCTTTCCTCAAGAGTCCAACCTTCGAGAAACTTTGAGCGTCTTCAAAAAGAGCTGAAAAGAGATATTTACCAAGTGGAAATGGAGATTTCTGAAACGCGGAAACGGATGCAGGATGTGGAACAAAAAAGGCGTAGGTTGCACTTGGAACAAACAAGCGAGTCTTCACCAACAACTATAATTTCTAAGAAAATCATAGACTCAATGTTTTCTTCGAACTGATGCCCCTATCGTAGTGTTTTGTATCGCTGTCACAAATGAACTTTAAAGCATGTCGTTCTGTCAACAAGCTTTCTTTACAAAAATCACACTTCAATTGATTTTTGTTCTCCCGTCGAATTTAGTCGCCGGTAGAAATTTTCAGACTGTCGGTTCAATCAAAACCGCAAAATCAGTGCTATTTAGCCACTTTTTCTTGTGAATTTTTAGGTCACTATTTTGATCGTTTGTTGTTGGCAACCCTGGTTGGCACAATGCATGAGCTACATTAGAGAAACCATACGACATGATGGATGAATAATTATGAAAGGCACCGTGCCAGGAATGTCATCATCATCATCCTAAATGATAGTCTCCACAGTGATTGACGATTAGTCTGTACAATTTATTGATGAGCAGCCACATTTGATCACATCCGTTTCTATGCTTCCACATTTCTTACTGTATATATCTTCATTTGATCTGAAAATAATGTAGCATTATATCATGGATTTTTAGGGCAGTGTTAGCAGCCGAGACTGCCTGATAGTTCTGCCCGCAAAATCCATGATATAATGCTATTGTATGTAACTCTTGAGAAGTCTATGAATATTGGAATTCTTCATCACTGTTACTCAGATAATGGAGAGATAAAGAAATCTTTGATTGACTTTTATTCAAGTCTATGAAAGTTTGCTCTCTCAATACATTTTAATTCATGAAAAGTTTGAAAGTCTCTGAATGTTTGCAAATGTGAATAGATTTGAAATTCAGATTTCTATCTAAAACTGATTTGAAATATCCATTCACCAATTCATTGATTAACCCATTAAGACCCAAGTGTATTTAATTCGAATTTTTTCGGTTAAAAACTAGTTATATGTCTTCAGGTTGTAGGAATCATATCATGGCATAACATGCAGATATTGATTCTACCATGCCATGATTCCCATTGTTGGTATTCTACGATCTCTGTATGTAAATCATGCACCATGGAAATGCATGGACTAAGTCAGGGATGTCTATGAAGCATAGATAGTTCATCAACCATAGAAATGCATGGACTAAGTCAGGGATGTCTATGAAGCATAGATAGTTCATCAACCATAGAAATGCATGGACTAAGTCAGGGATGTCTATGAAGCATAGACAGTTCATCAACTATAGAAATGCATGGACTAAGTCAGGGATGTCTATGAAGCATAGATAGTTCATCAACCATAGAAATGCATGGACTAAGTCAGGGATGTCTATGAAGCATAGATAGTTCATCAACCATAGAAATGCATGGACTAAGTCAGGGATGTCTATGAAGCATAGATAGTTCATCAACCATAGAAATGCATGGACTAAGTCAGGGATGTCTATGAAGCATAGATAGTTCATCAACCATAGAAATGCATGGACTAAGTCAGGGATGTCTATGAAGCATAGATAGTTCATCAACCACAGAAATGCATGGACTAAGTCAGGGATGTCTATGAGCATAGATAGTTCATCAACCATAGAAATGCATGGACTAAGTCAGGGATGTCTATGAAGCATAGATAGTTCATCAACCATAGAAATGCATGGACTAAGTCAGGGATGTCTATGAAGCATAGATAGTTCATCAACCATAGAAATGCATGGACTAAGTCAGGGATGTCTATGAAGCATAGATAGTTCATCAACCATAGAAATGCATGGACTAAGTCAGGGATGTCTATGAAGCATAGATAGTTCATCAACCATAGAAATGCATGGACTAAGTCAGGGATGTCTATGAAGCATAGATAGTTCATCAACCATAGAAATGCATGGACTAAGTCAGGGATGTCTATGAAGCATAGATAGTTCATCAACCATAGAAATGCATGGACTAAGTCAGGGATGTCTATGAAGCATAGATAGTTCATCAACCATAGAAATGCATGGACTAAGTCAGGGATGTCTATGAAGCATAGATAGTTCATCAACCATAGAAATGCATGGACTAAGTCAGGGATGTCTATGAAGCATAGATAGTTCATCAACCATAGAAATGCATGGACTAAGTCAGGGATGTCTATGAAGCATAGATAGTTCATCAACTATAGAAATGCATGGACTAAGTCAGGGATGTCTATGAAGCATAGATAGTTCATCAACCATAGAAATGCATGGACTAAGTCAGGGATGTCTATGAAGCATAGATAGTTCAGAGATAGAACCATCTATGGCTCATAGACTTGCCGGTTTGTTACCGTGCATTTTTTTCGACAAATAGATATGAGAATTTCCATGTATTGTTGTTTTCCAATTGGAATCATGGCATAGAAATTCGGAACGTTTAGAGTTACAACATGAACAAGGCAAATGATCAGATTAGAGAATTACATAGAAGACATCCCAGGAGACCGATTTCAAGCTACATTCAAACTAGAGCGTGGGCATCTTGACAGGAAGATGAATTGATCGGTCGACCTGGGACTTTGGCTGCAGAGGGACTTAGAGACCATGCCCAGACGCATTGGAATGCATTCTCATATTCCACCTTCTAAATTTCAGATTGTTTGCCGACCGCATTTGAGGATATCATCAATTCCAACAACGATTTTCCAGGGAAAGCGCATTGCTTAGTAAGATGGTAAGTTTCTTGCACAATCTTAGTGATTTCTTGTACAGAAAACAATAATAGTTCCCTGGGATTAATGATTTAGTGGAACGATTAGAGTTAAAATGTATCTTCAGGTTTCAAATGATGTTTGAATGCATCTTCCATGTATTCAATCATAAACCAGAGACCTCTAGAAAGTTGACTGTCAGAATATGTCCTGTGGAAGGACTAAGCATTGTATTCACCACACGCAGAGGTTGTGTATTGCGCCGAAATGATTACAAAGGAAGTCAGCCTCTGCAGTTTAAGTGCTGGTATCTTCTAACACGACGCATGATTATTGCAGTACGTCAGCTTGCCTGGGCATGAAATATGAAGATGTCAGGATACGCAGAACAGTCGTTGCTCAGCCATTCCAGATGTCAAAGGATAGTCTGGGCCATTCCGAGCCATTGCAGGATGAAACGCCATTGTATATGATTCTCAGTGGCTATACTAAGTTGATGTTGCGGGGATCCTAACAGCCCAATCTTAAGGCATGTCGTGAATGCAATTAACAACAATGACATTAAATACACGATAGATCAGATTACCATGCAAAGGATGTGCGCCTGGTAGGATTCGAACCTACGACCCAGGTTAACTAGACCTGTCCTCTAACCAACTGAGCTACGAGCCACTTCTGCGACTGTGTAACAAAGCTCTTCCAGCCTCCTCCCCGGATGCATATCTGGCCTTGTCCAAAGTTCCTCAGTGATGGTCACCGTCCCTCTTCGGAGGCAAGGTATGAGGTTGCTGTCTCCTTCCCTCAATGTTCACCCTGTGTGAGGAGCGAGTCTTGGGTGTGGTGGCACCGTGGTATGATCTCCTCCCCGGATGCATATCTGGCCTTGTCCAAAGTTCCTCAGTGATGGTCGCCGTCCCTCTTCGGAGGCAAGGTATCGGGTGGAACACTGAGGTTGCTGTCTCCTTCCCTCAATGTTCACCCTGTGTGAGGAGCGAGTCTTGGGTGTGGTGGCACCGTGGTATGATCTCCTCCCCGGATGCATATCTGGCCTTGTCCAAAGTTCCTCAGTGATGGTCGCCGTCCCTCTTCGGAGGCAAGGTATGAGGTTGCTGTCTCCTTCCCTCAATGTTCACCCTGTGTGAGGAGCGAGTCTTGGGTGTGGTGGCACCGCGGTATGATCTCCTCCCCTGAGGCATATCTGGCCTTGTCCAAAGTTCCTCAGTGATGGTCGCCGTCCCTTTTCGGAGGTAAGGTGTGAGGTTGCTGCCTCCTTGGCTCAATGTTCACCCTGTGTGAGCGGCTTTGTCTTGGGTGTGGTGGCACCGCGGTATGATCTCCTCCCCTGTGGCATATCTGGCCTTGTCCAAAGTTCCTCAGTGATGGTCGCCGTCCCTTTTCGGAGGTAAGGTGTGAGGTTGCTGCCTCCTTCCCTCAATGTTAACCTTGTGTGAGGAGCGAGTCTTGGGTGTGGTGGCACCGCGGTATGATCTCCTCCCCGGATGCATATCTGGCCTTGTCCAAAGTTCCTCAGTGATGGTCGCCGTCCCTTTTCGGAGGTAAGGTGTGAGGTTGCTGCCTCCTTCCCTCAATGTTCACCCTATGTGAGCGAGTCTTGGGTGTGGTGGCACCGTGGTATGATCTCCTCCCCGGATGCATATCTGGCCTTGTCCAAAGTTCCTCAGTGATGGTCACCGTCCCTCTTCGGAGGCAAGGTATGAGGTTGCTGTCTCCTTCCCTCAATGTTCACCCTATGTGAGCGAGTCTTGGGTGTGGTGGCACCGTGGTATGATCTCCTCCCCGGATGCATATCTGGCCTTGTCCAAAGTTCCTCAGTGATGGTCGCCGTCCCTCTTCGGAGGCAAGGTATCGGGTGGAACACTGAGGTTGCTGTCTCCTTCCCTCAATGTTCACCCTGTGTGAGGAGCGAGTCTTGGGTGTGGTGGCACCGCGGTATGATCTCCTCCCCGGATGCATATCTGGCGTTGTCCAAAGTTCCTCAGTGATGGTCGCCGTCCCTCTTCGGAGGCAAGGTATCGGGTGGAACACTGAGGTTGCTGTCTCCTTCCCTCAATGTTCACCCTGTGTGAGGAGCGAGTCTTGGGTGTGGTGGCACCGCGGTATGATCTCCTCCCTCGCCACAGCAGGCATTCATTTGCTTACTGGGTGTGCCTGTCCGCAGGAGGAAGCCGGGTAAAACAACAAGGTTTTACTTCAATTGTTTAACAGTCTGTTGAAAAGTCTGAGAAGTCAGAAAGTCGAACTTGCACGTTTCACACCACATAGATGGCTTCTTACTTGTCACGAACGTCCAAAACCTATTCAGATAGCGGAGCCTGCACTGACACAAATGATGAGCATTTTGCAGGGTTAGAAACTTGAGTGCCACTTTTCGTTGAATGTGTTGAATTCTCAAAATATCAAACATTTGAATCCTGTGAGAAACATTCTCAAGCAAGACTCATCCAACACGGAAGAGTTTTCATTAACTTCCAACGAAAGTTTGCACTTTTGCTGAGTGCTGCACAAGGCAAATATTGAACTTTGAGCGCTACTGTTTGGAGTTATTAATATGGTGAAAGTTCCCAGCTTTCAGATCCTATCAATGAAAGGGGAAGTTCATGTGTGTTTTGTGAAGAATAATCGTCAATTTCCTGAATACAGATTGTCGAAAATTTGTTATCTTTTTCTAAAAATAATATTGCTCAAATATATCAAATTCTTCTTCAACTTTTTGAAAGTTCATTCCAGTTCATTTCATTCATAATCAGAGTTAATGCAAGGATGGGAAAATTCAAGTATTTTTGTTATTTCCTATGAAGATGGCATTCTGATGGCAGCTTGGCTTATTATTCTATCTTAATAGAAACTTTCTGAATTAAGAATTACATTCTATCGGCTCGATATTTCAGCAGTTTGGCAACATAGGTGTGCAGTCGTCAAAAGGAATTAACTGGACTCGAAGACTGCAAAACAAGTGTTACTAGACGGCATGAAATCAGTCGTCTGTGGTAGCATGACAAGGAGGAGGAGGAGTAAGTACTGGAGGATGTGGAGAAGGAGGAGGAAGTGTGGTAGGAGCTGGAGAAGGAGGAGGAAGTGTGGGAGGAGCTGGAGAGGGAGGAAGAGGAGGAGGTGGTGGTCGGGGAGGAGGAGGAGGAAGAAGAGGTGGTGGAGGAGAGGAGGAGAGAGAGCAAGGAGAGGGCGGCTCCCCTTGCTGTGCCACTCGCACAAGTGATGTGAATGTGTACCCGAAGTAAATTATGAGAAAAACTCGTAGCTGGAGGACATTCAGCGTATCAGTGTATTTTTCGTGAGCTCCAAATACAAAATTCTGTAACTTGACAGCAAACAACTGCAGGTGAGAGAAAGCTTATATACTGAAATGATAAGAGACCGGACCATTCGTTTTGAATTATATTCGTTGTCACTTGCAGAATCTATGCATTGGAAAATTGCCTGATTGATGTTAAGTGGAATGTACTGGTTTCTAGACAATTGTATCAGGGAATTCAGAAGCCAATTCTAGTTTAGTAGTGATTTTAGATTTCTATGTTTGGTATAGATGAACCCTTTTTTGCTTAGTAAGATTTGAACTTTTATTGCGAACCATATTTCCGATTCGTTCAGCACAGTTTACTGAAACGGAATGACAATTTGGTTGTATTGGAGTCAGCTATTCGTAGAATTGTTCATGCCATGTGGTTGATAGCATTTTAATTTTCTTATCCAGTATGATTCCCTTTCAAGTCGTTTAGGTCTATTAAATCAATGTTAGATCAAAATGAAAGAAAAATTTTAAAATTTGCAATCAATGGAATTAAAATGCTTTGCTACAATAGATCTGCTTACGTCTTTGCTACGTAATAGCGCATAGGTGTATTCCTTTATTCTATTCTACAACAGAGCGTGAACTTTCACCGATGTGATTGTTTTAGACATAATTTAGGCATTGAATAAGATAAATATGATTCCTATGGTATCGCAGTGTAGTTCTGTATGAACAATAGGGTAGGATATATTGTTATGAATATTATTAAAAGTGATTTTATTATTGGAACATGAACAAAGGCAATTGTTGTTTTGACATGGGAAAAAACCAGTCTCCCAACATTGCCTTTGCTCAGTTGTATTAAATATTTTTGTCTCGGTGTTGCGCACGAGTGTTCTGGTTACACTTAAATTATACCAAACGTTTGTCATTTTAGACTTGGCTTCGC
This sequence comes from Prostheceraeus crozeri, assembly GCA_907163375.1. Lineage (NCBI taxonomy): Eukaryota > Metazoa > Platyhelminthes > Polycladida > Euryleptidae > Prostheceraeus > Prostheceraeus crozeri. The sequence goes on along the minus strand of CAJQUW010015813.1, from coordinate 29,301 downwards.
GATAATTGGCTTTAGATGAACTATGAGTTACTGCTCTATATAATTGGCTGTAAATTATGCCTTTATGCACATGTTTAGGATGATAGGACTTTTCGGGTAAGATAAAATGTGAATGAGAAGGTTTAAACCAGTGCTTATATTCTAAATTGCTATATCAGGAGGAGGAGGAAGTGTGGGAGGAGCTGGAGAGGGAGGAAGAGGAGGTGGTGGTGGAGGAGGAGGTGGAGAGGAAGGAGTAGGTAGTGGAGGATGCAGAGGAGGAATTGGACGAGTGGAGAAGGAGGAAGAGTGGGAGGAGGAGGTGGAAGAGGATGTGGAGAAGGAGTAGGTAGTGGAGGATGTGGAGGAGGAATTGGACGAGTGGAGAAGGAGGAAGTGTGGGAGGAGGAGGTGGAAGAGGATGTGGAGAGGAAGGAGTAGGTAGTGGAGGAGGAATTGGATGAGTGGAGAAGGCGAGGAAGTGTAGGGAGGAGCTGGGGTAGAGCGGAGGAGGAGAGGGTTAGGTAGTATGGTGGGTTGGTGGAGGTGGTTAAGAGGATGGTGGAGAAGGAAGGAGTAGGATTTCGTGGAGGAGAATTGGAGGAGAGGGAGAAGGAGGATAGTGTGGGAGTGAGGAGGTGGAAGAGTAGAATGCGATGGAGAGGAAGGTGGAGGTAGTGGAGGAGGAATTGGAGGAGTGGAGAAGGAGGAAGTGTGGGAGGTAGGAGGTAAGGTAGTGGAGGATGTGGAGGAGGAATTAGGACGAGTGGAGAAGGAGGAAGTTTGAGGAGAGAGGGAGGGATGCTGGAGAGGAAAGGAGTAGGTAGTGGAGGAGGAATTGGAGGAGTGGAGAAGGGAAAGGGGGCAAGTGTGGGAGGAGCTTGGAGAGGGAGGAGGTACGGAGTGTGGGAGTTATGTGGTTGTGGTAGGAGGAAGTGGAGAAGGAGGAAGTCTGTGGAGAGGAAGGAGGTGAGGAGAGGATGTGCGAGAGGACAAAGGAGTAGGTAGTGGAGGAGGAATTGGAGAGAGTAGGAGAAGGAGGAAGTGTGGTTAGGCGAGGAAGTGGAAGAGGATGTGGACGAGGAAGGAAGTAGGTAGTGGAGGTGGATTGAGGTTTTCAGTGGAGAAGGAGGAAGTGTTAGTAGGATGGAAGGTCTGGAAGAGGATTGTGGAGAGAAGGGTAGGCTAGTGGAGGAGGAATTGGAGGAGTGAGAGAAGGATGGGAAAGTGTAGGAGGAGGAGGTGGAAGAGGATCGTATGTGTCTGAGAGGAAGGAGTAGGTAGATGTGAGGAGGAATTGTGAGTGAGTTTGAAAGCGAGGAAGTGTGGAGGAAGGAGTGGAAGAGGATTTTGTGGAAGGAAGAGAGTAGGTAGTGGAGGAGGAAGTTGGAGGAAGCTGGAGAAGGAGGAATGTGTGGGAGAGAGGAGGTGAGAAGAGGATGTAGGAGATGGAGAGGAGTAGCATGTGTGAGGACGTGGAGGAGATTTGGAGGAGTGGAGAAGAGGAAGTGGTTGTTGTTTTTTGTCGTTTGTAGTTGCGGGAGGAGGAGGTGGCAAGAGATGTGGAGAGGTACTTGTAGGTATATAGAGTAGGTAGTGGCAGGAAACGCGTGCCTAAGTTGATTAGTTTTGGAATTCGTGACCTAGCAACGTTTATTGGAGGAATAATGGATTTATAAGAAGGAGTTAATAATTATAATGGATGCTGTTATAGATGGTGAAAGGTCAAAAGGTTATTGTATAGATAGTAGGTGTACTTGCAAGAGAGGAGGTAGGTGGACACCAAGATTCAAGGATGTGTAGAGTGAAGAGTATGGTAGTGGAGTATCGCATAGGAATTGGAAAGAGAGTTAGTGGAGAAAGTAGACAGGAGGAAGTGTGGGAGGAGGTGAGTGTAGGGAGTAGAGGACTGATCTACAAGGAAGGAGTTGCGTAAAATAAGGAGGCTGTGTAAGATTCAAGGACAGAGAAATAGTTGGTATAAGGTAGTGCGAACTGAGATTAATGGAGTAGAGCAGTATCTATTTTATATGAAAAGACCAGGAGGTTGTACATGGAGGAATACATTGCAGGAGTGGAGAAGGAAGGGTAAGTTCTTTGGAGTGGAGGAGGAAAAGTAAGGAAGAGGAACCAGGATTGCATCCGTAGGAAATTGGTAATTCTTCCTAAGTTTTTCGCGTGGAGTATGAGAAGGAGTAGGTCTGTTGGAAAGGAGGGAATATGGACCCAACTTGCAGTGAGAGAAGGAATATCTTTTGTAATAAAGGAGAAGATGGTGTGAGTCGAATAGGTCATTTGTGTTTGAAATAGTTGATTTTTGGAGGTCAGTGTGAAGTTGAGGATAGGAGGCGGGAACTTGGCAATGACGTGAGTAGTCAGTCTAGCTAACTACGAGGAGTGTTTGTTAATAAAGGCATGGACGTAGGGCAGAAGAGATAGTAAAAAAGGTAGGAGCATTTAAAGGAGTTGACTTTAGGCATAAGAGGTTTAATGACAAAGGAAATAAGTTCAGCATGCAAGGAATAGGCATGATTCTAATGAGGGATGTGGATAGGAAGTGGTTTAATGTGAGTAGTGTGAAGGGATGTGGGACGATAGGACATTGGAGTAGGAGTGGAGAAGGAATAGAGATAGTTTAATAATCAAGGGAAATGATGAGTATAGGTAGTTATTTAATATAGAATGTGTTAAGGAAAATTTAGGAGTCAGAGAGGACCTATAATGTAAGTCTAATGGAAAAGAGATTTTTTTTAGAAGTAATAAGGCTTGCTTTGAAGTGAGTAGAGTTTCTTTTAATAGTAAGGTGTTTTATGGAATAGGATTAAAGGTAAATGGCATCTGAGGAGGTGGAACGGAAATAGGGAGAAGGAGGAGGTGGTGGAGGAAGGGAAGAGGAGGATGTGGAGAGGAAGGAGTAGGTAGTGGAGGAGGTGGAGGAGGTAATTGGAGGAGTCGGGAGAAGGAGTGCGAAGTGTGGTAGGAGGAAGGTGGACGAGGATGTGGAGAAGCGAAGGAGTAGGTAGTGGAGGGGGAACATGGAGGACTGGGAAAGGAGGAAGTTGGAGGAGTGGAGAAGGAGGAAGTGTGGGAGGAGGAGGTGGAAGAGGATGTGGAGAGGAAGGAGTAGGTAGTGGAGGATGTGGAGAGGAATTGGACGAGTGGAGAAGGAGGAAGTGTGGGAGGAGGAGGTGAAGAGGATGTGGAGAGGAAGGAGTAGGTTAGGGGGAGGAATGGATGAGTGGAGGAGGAAGTGTGGAGGAGGAGGTGAGAAGAGGATGTGGAGAGAAGGAGTAGGTAGTGGAGGATGTTGAGGAGAATTGGAGGAGTGGTATAGAAGGAGGAAGTGTAAGGAGGTGGGAAACGGAGGAAGAGGGTGGTGGAGGATAGTGGGAAGAGGTGTGGATGTGGCAGGAGGAAAGGAGTAAGGTACGTGGAGGATGTATGGAGTGAGGAATTGGAGAGCGTGGAGAAGGAAGTGTGGTGAGGAGGAAGGTGAAGGAAAGAGAGGATGTGGAGAGGAAGGAGTAGGTAGTGGAGGATGTGGAGGGGGAGGAATTGGAGGAGTGGAGAAGGAGGAAGTGTGGGAGGAGGAGGTGGAAGAGAGGATGTGGAGAGGACAGGAGTAGGTGTTTTAGTGGAGGATGTGGAGGAGGTAATTGGACGGATGGTAGATTGGAAGAGTGTAGGCGAGGTAGCGAGGTGGAGACTGGATGTGGAGAGGAAGGAGTAGGTTGTGAAGGAGGAATTGGAGAGTGGAGAAGAGGATGTGTGGAAGGTATGAGGGGGGAGGATGGAAGGATGTTGGATGTGGTAGGTAGGTAGTGGTACGGAGTGGAGATGGAGGAAGACGTGGTGGATGGAATTGGAAGAGGAGGTTGTGCAAGAGAAGGAGTAGGTAGTGGAGGATGTGGAGGAGGAATTGGAGGAGTGTGAAGGAGGTTGTTGGGAAGTGTAATGGGAGGTGCAGGAGGTGGAGAGGATGTGGAGAGGTAAAGGAGTAGGTGGAAGAGGAATTGAGGAGTGGACGAAGGATCATTATAGGTAAGTGGATAGTGTGGGAGGAGGAGGATGTGGAGAGGAAGGAGTAGGTAGTGGCGAGGAATTTGAGGAGTGGAGACGGAGGAAGTGTGGAGGAGGAGGTGGAAGAGGATGTGGAGAGGAAGGAGTAGGTAGTGGAGGATGTGGAGGAGTGGAGAAGGAGGAAGTGTGGGAGGAGGAGTGTGAGGAAGAGGATGTGGAGAGGAAGGAGTAGGTAGTGGAGGAGGGAGGAAATTGGACGAGTGGAGAAGGAGGAAGTGTGGAGGGAGGAGGATATGGAGGGAAGGAGTAGGTAGTGGAGGATGTGGAGGAGGAATTGGAGGAGTGGAGAAGGAGGAAGTGTGGGAGGAGGAGGATATGGAGAGGAAGGAGTAGGTAGTGGAGGATGTGGAGGAGGAATTGGAGGAGTGGAGAAGGAGGAAGTGTGGGAGGAGGAGGTGGAAGAGGATGTGGAGAGGAAGGAGTAGGTAGTGGAGGATGTGGAGGAGGAATTGGATGAGTGGAGAAGGAGGAAGTGTGGGAGGAGGAGGTGGAAGAGGATGTGGAGAGGAAGGAGTAGGTAGTGGAGGATGTGGAGGAGGAATTGGAGGAGTGGAGAAGGAGGAAGTGTAGGAGGAGAAGGTGGAAGAGGATGTGGAGAGGAAGGAGTAGGTAGTGGAGGATGTGGAGGAGGAATTGGAGGAGTGGAGAAGGAGGAAGTGTGGGAGGAGGAGGTGGAAGAGGATGTGGAGAGGAAGGAGTAGGTAGTGGAGGATGTGGAGGAGTGGAGAAGGAGGAAGTGTGGGAGGAGGATGTGGAGAGGAAGGAGTAGGTAGTGGAGGAGGAATTGGACGAGTGGAGAAGGAGGAAGTGTGGGAGGAGGAGGTGGAAGAGGATGTGGAGAGGAAGGAGTAGGTAGTGGAGGATGTGGAGGAGGAATTGGAGGAGTGGAGAAGGAGGAAGTGTGGGAGGAGGAGGATGTGGAGAGGAAGGAGTAGGTAGTGGAGGAGGAATTTGAGGAGTGGAGAAGGAGGAAGTGTGGGAGGAGGAGGTGGAAGAGGATGTGGAGAGGAAGGAGTAGGTAGTGGAGGATGTGGAGGAGGAATTGGACGAGTGGAGAAGGAGGAAGTGTGGGAGGAGGAGGTGGAAGAGGATGTGGAGAGGAAGGAGTAGGTAGTGGAGGATGTGGAGGAGTGGAGAAGGAGGAAGTGTAGGAGGAGGAGGTGGAAGAGGATGTGGAGAGGAAGGAGTAGGTAGTGGAGGAGGAATTGGAGGAGTGGAGAAGGAGGAAGTGTGGGAGGAGGAGGTGGAAGAGGATGTGGAGAGGAAGGAGTAGGTAGTGGAGGATGTGGAGGAGGAATTGGACGAGTGGAGAAGGAGGAAGTGTGGGAGGAGGAGGTGGAAGAGGATGTGGAGAGGAAGGAGTAGGTAGTGGAGGATGTGGAGGAGGAATTGGAGGAGTGGAGAAGGAGGAAGTGTGGGAGGAGGAGGTGGAAGAGGATGTGGAGAGGAAGGAGTAGGTAGTGGAGGATGTGGAGGAGGAATTGGAGGAGTGGAGAAGGAGGAAGTGTGGGAGGAGGAGGTGGAAGAGGATGTGGAGAGGAAGGAGTAGGTAGTGGAGGAGGAATTGGAGGAGTGGAGAAGGAGGAAGTGTGGGAGGAGGATGTGGAGAGGAAGGAGTAGGTAGTGGAGGATGTGGAGCAGGAATTGAAGGAGTGGAGAAGGAGGAAGTGTGGGAGGAGGAGGTGGAAGAGGATGTGGAGAGGAAGGAGTAGGTAGTGGAGGATGTGGAGGAGGAATTGGAGGAGTGGAGAAGGAGGAAGTGTGGGAGGAGGAGGTGGAAGAGGATGTGGAGAGGAAGGAGTAGGTAGTGGAGGAGGAATTGGAGGAGTGGAGAAGGAGGAAGTGTGGGAGGAGGAGGTGGAAGAGGATGTGGAGAGGAAGGAGTAGGTAGTGGAGGATGTGGAGGAGTGGAGAAGGAGGAAGTGTGGGAGGAGGAGGTGGAAGAGGAGGTGGAGAGGAAGGAGTAGGTAGTGGAGGATGTGGAGGAGGAAGGAGTAGGTAGTGGAGGATGTGGAGGAGGAATTGGAGGAGTGGAGAAGGAGGAAGTGTGGGAGGAGGAGGTGGAAGAGGATGTGGAGGAGGAATTGGAGGAGTGGAGAAGGAGGAAGTGTGGGAGGAGGAGGTGGAAGAGGATGTGGAGAGGAAGGAGTAGGTAGTGGAGGATGTGGAGGAGGAATTGGAGGAGTGGAGAAGGAGGAAGTGTGGCAGGAGGAGGTGGAAGAGGATGTGGGGAGGAAGGAGTACGTAGTGGAGGATGTGGAGGAGGAATTGGAGGAGTGGAGAAGGAGGAAGTGTAGGAGGAGGAGGTGGTGGAGGATGTGGAGGAGGAATTGGACGAGTGGAGAAGGAGGAAGTGTGGCAGGAGGAGGTGGAAGAGGATGTGGGGAGGAAGGAGTACGTAGTGGAGGATGTGGAGGAGGAATTGGAGGAGTGGAGAAGGAGGAAGTGTAGGAGGAGGAGGTGGAAGAGGATGTGGAGAGGAAGGAGTAGGTAGTGGAGGATGTGGAGGAGGAATTGGACGAGTGGAGAAGGAGGAAGTGTGGGAGGAGGAGGATGTGGAGAGGAAGGAGTAGGTAGTGGAGGATGTGGAGGAGGAATTGGAGGAGTGGAGAAGGAGGAAGTGTGGGAGGAGGAGGTGGAAGAGGATGTGGAGAGGAAGGAGTAGGATGTGGAGGAGGAATTGGAGGAGTGGAGAAGGAGGAAGTGTGGGAGGAGGAGGTGGAAGAGGATGTGGAGAGGAAGGAGTAGGTAGTGGAGGAGGAGGTGGTGGTGGTACTCCAGAACGATATGATAGATTTCGATGAATCGAGATCACATCGACGTCCAGACAAAATTGTCGATATTCTAGAGCCAACTCATCTGAGTCTCCAACAGCAGACACGCTTTCTTCGAATAGAGAAAGTCTTTTTCTGAGATCTCGCGAATTTTCGTTTGATCGTCAAATTGAACAGTTCCCAGAATCCGGCGGCCAACATGAAGATAGTGCACGAGAGACTGCAGCAAATGTTGAAAACGTTCGAACACGTATAAAGAAAACCACGCTGTAACGAGGATATGTGATCATCAAGAGCATCTTCCAAGTGCTCGTCCAAAGAGTCAATTGCTTTGGAGGCAGAGTTTTGAACATAATGCATCGAGCAGCCACCAAAGTCCAAAATTTGAGGATTTTCTGTGGGAGAGCAATGACTCCTCCCCTCTGGCTTCTCATACCATTAGCACTATCAAACATCACTCCTATACAACTCGAAATCGGTACTTTCCGTGTCTCGAGTTCACAGCAAATAATTCCTCTCAGTGTCTTTGTGGATGCGTCGCCAGTCCTTGGATGAAAAGAAAGTCAGTGACAATCAACATTTTCAGGCGTTAAAACCCGTACGAGAAACTGCAAGCCATTTTCTGTGGCAATTGATGCTTCCTTCGTCAATCATCAGACTACTTCTCTTCACGCAATTGTTTGTTGATCATGTCCTCATTAACGCAAGTGGAAATACCAGAACAATCATGTACACAGCTTTTTATCGTTTCAGTTGCATTTGTTCAGCAGTGTCACGTGTCAAGCATTGTCTCAAACGTGTCGATCGCATCATCACATAAAAGGGAAGGATAGGCACCATCTTATTTCGGCATCAAGAACTTTCTCACTTTTGTCAGGAACTCTTTCCTTTCGTTCTGTATGGACACCGATTTAATGAGTAGAGGCAACAACTGATAGGTTTCACTGAACCCTTCCATAACCAGGTCTTCATGAGTTTACCATTGCCGTCTTCTTTATCCATCCATTCCTCACGGAAATCGGTGCACCGTTGCGATGACATTCATAGTAGAAATACTGTATTGTATTCTGAAAAAATTTTAATCTATTAGAAAAGGATAGGAATACAGATGGAAACAAATAAGCCCAATATCTATTGCACAAACATATAACTCTGACATAAACAAATATTACTTATAGAACTGTAGAGTCTTAGAAATTCTAATTTAAACAAAGTGATGACTTTAAATAGTGGAAACACAATCCAATGCACTCTCGATGAAAATCTACTGGCCTCAATCTCAAAGGAATCGAAATGTTCTGTCTGGTCTCCTTTGCGAATACTTGAAAGATAATTGATAATTTTTGCTCAAATAGGGCTTATATAGATATAATTTATAAAAATAGTTTTTATTAGTGTTATTTTGTGTACGATGTTAATCTGCATTTCTGTCTTGTCCTTCAATTTGCTCATGCTTACAGTAAATGTAGGTCATTGGACACGCTGCAACTGACACGAGATATTTCAGACAATATCAATCAGCTTTCCAGTTATTAACAAAACCAGAAAGGATGAGATGTAAACATTTGTGTGCCACGGTGCAGCTTGCCTTCGAAAAGCTAACGCTTCCATTAAATATATCGAATTACTATTTGCTACGTTGAATTGTTTTTGCAGCACGTCTTGAGTTGACCTCTACTGGCTGGACTCTGTCCTTCTTTCAAATGCCTGAGGTACATTTCAGTCAATAGTGACTTTTTTTGATGGATGCTAATCTTTCTCTGATATAAATTCAATTTTTGAGGCTGTGCATCTTAAATGTACAGGACCGCGCTTGGTCGGGTTTGAGCGTCTAGGATTAAGCGGTCGAAACGCGATCGTCCTGACCAAGTTCTTGTTGATGACCTCACTAAAAATAGTCAAATAATTTGTATGCATATTTTGTACAATTCACGTTTTAGCTTAAGAACTAGTAGTAATTCTCATACACACCTGGTAGATTTTGGATAGCGTAATCCCGCTGTGCTAGCTAGATCTGGTATTTTGATTGGAAACAGACCTGTCCTCTCATCATCTGAATGGACAGACTGTTAAATAGGATCTTTTCAATATATAAGTGATAAACATAATTTTGAACAGAACGACTTACTCGCCAATTCATTACACATGAGGAGAAGCGTTGTTTGTCCTTCTAGTATTTTTTAAAATTTTTAGACATTTTAGGATATAATGATTTTCTTTTAAATCATATTTTGTACCTTTTGAAAATTAACTAGTCATTAGCTTGTTTTTTTAACTTTGTTACCTTGACGCACTTTGGTACGTTGAAAAGCTCTAATAAAGAGCCAAGTTATTATGAGGCTGGACCGGTGAAACATATTCTACCTAATTTCAAAATTTTTTGTTTGTATATTAATTAAAAGGGCTTTGCTATTGAAATCTGTAATAGTGTTTTTCTTGTGATCAATGTCATTCTTTTCGCAATTTTCCTAATACAGGCGGTTCATCGTAATGTTTACGTAGGCTTTGGTCCGCATGTAGTCAGTGAGCTTGTGCTTTTGTGTCAATAAATTGGCAACCCTGTATTTGCCAATCGATGCAGAGAATTATGGTTATGTAATGAATGTTGACAAGGTCGCTGAAACTGTTTGGATATATTAGGGAATGATGATCCCAAGTCTTATGATAGTAGTGAGCAGTGGCTATTACACCGGATGAACCGGTGATCCTGATGGCCTCATAAAGTAGCAAAATGAATAAATGACCTTTAGTAAGTAAAACAAATTCTCGAAAAAAGTTAGTTCTTAAAATCTCAATTTGACTTCAGACACCACGTAGACGATTGCTATGGTGAAATCATTGTACGAATATCAATGCTAAATAATAATAACGTTTTTTGAAAGAGGCACTGACTAGTCATTTTCAGTTTTGTAGTTGGAAAGAGTGAGGAGTATTTTATGATGCTATTATTATTGTTCTTGTGAACAAACTTTTTCGACTGCTATCCGGCAATCATCATCAGATACAAGAGAATCTATTGATGTTAGTAGGAGTTTAAATGTAAGAGATGAGTTTGAAAGTGACATTTACAATGAGGAGATGTGGCATGATAATGATACTTATAAATATTTCTTATGCTTATAATTCAAAAAGTTGTTCCATAAGTGGAACATTGTGCGGTAATGGGTTAAAGGCTTGTAACTTTGCTTCTACAAGTCCGTTTGACTTGATTCAAAAAAGGTTCGATCGCTAATGATCAGACCTAGAGTGACAGACTACTTATAAAATTTCATAAGTAGTGCTAAATGATGAACAATTTAAATTCACTAATTTTGGAGGTTTTCTGGGGTTTTCGATCCTGCTGAAGTCAATGAAGGCATGGTTAAGTGTATACGAGCCAGTCTTACCATGAACCAAGCGGATTTTCACTGAAAGCGAGCAAGACACGGAGAGTTTTGCTGTAATATTCCACTGACAGGGTGATCCTTCGGGACGGCGGATGATGCCGTAGTGATAAGTGTGGCAAGGGAGTGTGTCATATTTTAGACCGAAACCGCTGGGGCAACTCATGTCTCATGTTGGGCATTTGACACAGTTCTCAACGTAGCACTTTGAACGCCAATCGGTTGAGTCTTAGCTATCTTGTCATGGGTGGCATCTAAACATCTCCATTGCAAAACGCTTGTGAATCACGGCTTGCTATCCCTCTCTACGGCTTGCTATCAAGCTGATCAAAGTCTGCCAACCTCTTACCAACTCTACCGGTTTTCATGTCTGGCTATCAAGTCATTGACGGTGCAAGTTACGGAGATTTTCGGTGTCATACTTCCTGTTGGTGGACGTTCTTTCGAGACAGCGGTGAAGTCCGTGACGATGAGTACTGCACGGGACGTTGGCAATAGTAATCCTTGTGAAACCTCTCTGCGTCATGTTTCCAAGTGGTTGCCTTTCGTCTCAACGTTGTACTCTGACAGCCAGGGCGACATTTAGCTATTTGCCACAGGTTACCTCATAAAATTCCATTGCACTTGTCTCCCGATAGTTGGTCATACTCGTACATGCGAGAATGAACCATAAGTTCTTTTAAGAACTGTCTCTATCACGGAGACGAAATGATGAATGGAATGAATTGGGAGGGCATTCATGCGCCACACGCAACCACACGCTCATTTCTCTCTTCGCTAGTGAACAAGCTCTTGTGAACGTAGTCAGAAGCTTTATCATGTTGTACAAAAGTTTTACTGCGTCACAGGTTGATGTATAGTTAGAAAGTTTGATCATCGACGTTTTATTCGTGAGTGTCATCAGAAAGTGTATCATGGTTTGCAAAAGCAACGTTTAGTGTAGTCAAATAGTTGTACCGCGACACACGTTTGTAAAAGTAAAGTTTGATCATCGAAGTTTATTCGTGAGTGTCGTCAGAAAGTGTATCATGGTTTGCAAAGTTAGTGTAGTCAAATAGTTTTACCGTGACACGTTTGTGAAAGTAAAGTTTAATCATCGAAGTTTTATTCGTGAGTGTCGTCAGAAAGTGTATCATGGTTTGCAAAGTTAGTGTAGTCAAATAGTTTTACCGTGACACGTTTGTGACAGTAAAGTTTGATCATCGAAGTTTTATTCGTGAGTGTCGTCAGAAAGTGTATCATGGTTTGCAAAGTTAGTGTAGTCAAATAGTTTTACCGTGACACGTTTGTGACAGTAAAGTTTGATCATCGAAGTTTTATGACTGACTGAACTCACAACAGCATTAGAAAGTTTATTACAACACAAGTGTCATGAAAAAATACTTTATTTGGTCTTTGATTTAACATCATTGAAACCCACTTTACTAATAGCAATGACAATATGGCTTATTTTATTCAGAAGCAAATGATCGCCGTAACGATAAAAGTTGTCCATCCGAGAAATAATCTTCTGCAGATGTCGTGTATAAAACTCAGAAGCATCAGTAACATATTCTTGTCCGTAGCAACGAAATTGAAAGTCAACACTTTCCGCTGCTTCACCTTGTGGAAAATGAGTGTAATTGACATGTGCAATTAAGTGAGCCTTGATGAGACTGTCTTTGAAATAAGACATCAACTCCGTAAATATTTTTCGTATGTAGTCTAAACATGCTTCCAATTCTGTCTCCTCCCTGTAAAACTCAAGGATGTAATCTTGTATTACGCCTCCGAAGCTCTCTTGATGAAAACGAATCGTGCAATCATCATGTTTCAATGTATTGACTTCAGGTGCCATGGTTGAGTCTATTGCTAAACAACATTTTTGCCTAAGACAATTTCAATAACGCGTTACAAATGTGTGTGCGCACATCGGGAACTCTAGCTCGTCTGTGATTGGACGAGAGGTTTGATCCATTCACCGCTTAGGAAAATCTTATAAAAGGCAGTGCACCAGCTTTGCTCTTCACATTTATCTTTCACAAGGTGACAAGGTGTGTGTCGGTGAGCTCCTGCTATCAGATTGTTTTGACTTGCTATCAAGTTGAATAGTCTCTTGCTATCAAGAAATTCACTTCTGCTCATAAAACATATCATCGCTGTAATACCTCCTTTCCTCCAGCGTTCCTTCGGGACGGCGGGTACTGCACGGGTTGTTCGTCGTTTGTTAGACCGAAACCTCTGAGCCGTTGGTCATGGTGGGCGTTCGACTTCATACTCAACGTGATGCTTTCTCTCGCCAGGTCAGAGTACTTCAGCCATTCGGCAAAGGTTAGTCTTTATGACATGGAGCAGAGTGAAATGTAATTCATTAGATGTCACTTCAATGATTGTTCCCATGATAAACGTTGACTAGGCAAATGAAACGATTCTCATGTTTCCTTTTCAGTGATTGAAGTTTTACAATTGATCATCTGCAATCGACTGTCCGTCATGGAATTCACCAAAGTTGAGAATTACCGCATTGCTGTCGAGATAGAGAAGGCTACCATCGAGCAATGTAAGTATTTGTATCAAGTATCACTCTATTACTAACATCATTTGGGCAGACATCCTCATTAAAATTAAGAGCCGCTCCCTTATTTTGTTCATGTTTAAACCGAATCCAAATTTTACCTCTGCTTATATTTGCTGCCATTCTTTTTCAGTGCATGAATGTATTCGTAATGGAAACCCGTCCCCCAAGGAGCAATCGGGGTAGCCTATGAGCAAGTGTAAGTATCTTTAATATTTCATGTTTAGACTGTTTCAGATCCTCTGCATCATCCTTGTCTCATTATCTAATCTCTCTTTCCTCTCTACAGACTTGGCCAAGATGAAAAAGTGGGAAGAAGCCGCGAGGCGGAAATACACGTACCGCGAGGAATTTCCGGCCCTACCTTCCCACTCATCTACCTCCGCTCAAGGTGCGACTCCTTTCTCGGGCATCGACATCGCCCCACCTCCACCGCCTGCTCCGCTCCCTGCGGCAGTCCCTGCTCCTCGTCACCACGTCCCTCCGACACCGAAGCCCAGGATCCTTCCACCCTTGGCTCGTGTCCCACTCCTGCATCTTCCGCGTCCATCGGTGTTGCCGGAGATCAATTCATTAGATGGTAAGTAACTGTGATTGGGAAAAGGGGGATAAGACTTCAAACTTGAAATTATGATCATGTTACTAATCTCTTTTCTCTTTTTCTCAACAGATCTGGTGGTCTATCTCTTGGATGGCGACGTTCCCTCCCGCCCCATCATTATTATCATCATCATCATCCCAGCATCGCCACCACCACCTGCAGCAGGCGACCTCCTTGTTCAGTCGGTGGAGAGATTGCTGAGGAACAGGAGTTGGGGATAGTCGGAGAAGAGAGGGAGATTGAAGTCGAAGAGGAGAAGGACTTTCGATGCCAGCGGTGTTACAGGGTCTTCGCCAAAGCCTTCAATTTGAGACGTCACGCCGCTGGTAATGCCTGCAGAGGTGGAAAGCGCCGACCGATCCCTCAACGACCCAAGTGTGAAGGTTGTGGACGCACGTTCTACAACAACACCAACTTGCGAGTCCACATCGAAGGCGGTTCCTGTGGCAGTGTGAGGCAACCACTGACAACAACAGGTAGGAAGCATCTTTCATCGCACGTCGGCTTTTCCTGTTCTTCGTGTCGGAAGACCTTTCCTACAGAGTTTATTCTTTCTTTGCACACTCTGTCACACACATTCCACTGACAACGTCACTCTAAATCTGAGCAGGTTTTCCCTTGAGAGGCTCGTTCGCGACTATGAGTTAGAAAGCTCTGAAGCTGTGCAGGACATTCATCCTTTCTTGATGAATAACATAGGCTTAATTCATCAAATGTTGGCGAGCTTAGATAGATTTTTACTCAAAGGCATGCTCTATCTCACTGCTCGTTTCAATAAGGTAGACAGTAGCACGGGAGAAGTAGAGTCCACTGTGACGATTAGGATAGCCTCCTGTGCTGCTGATCTCATAGGTGATGTAAACGAGTGGATAGAGAGACATGCGACCTATCTCGTCAGCAACTTAAATAAATTTAATGAAAGAGACAGCGGTCTGGTCTTTGATGGGATAGAGAAAGTAGACATTAAAATCAATCTTTTAGAAAATTTGCAAGGGAGTGGTTGTTTCACCCTCCCCAAAGCACTGGCTGACAAAAAGGCTGTCATCAATGTAGAGTGTCAGTCCCAGTGTTTCAAGTATGCCGTCCTCTCCATTCTTCACTACAATGATATAAGGGTGCATCGTGAACGAATCACTCACTATCGTGAATGGGAGGATGAGCTTAGGTTTGATGGGTTAGATGTCAATACATTAGACTTTAAAGGCATCGCCCAATTTGAAAAATTGAATGAAATTAAGATCGTCGTCTATCTCTGGGAAAAAGGTCTGAAGGGCGTTAGGTATAATAATCTCCAAAGTAACTTCGACCGGGTTGTCAATCTTCTCCTAGTCTATAGCGACAACCACCCAGAATAGCATTATTGTGGCATTCATAAAATTTCTAGATTGTATCGCCTCCAGCAAAGTTATGATGACAAACATTATTACTGTGATCGCTGCACACGGCGTTTCACATCTAAACCATATTTTCAACAGCATTACGAGTGGTGCTCTCGGGGTAAACTTCAAATGGAAGTGATGCCCAAAGATTAATTTTATAGGTATGAAGAAAACGGCAATGAGCTCAGTCCCATACGTACCATCTATGCGGACATTGAATGTTACATTGAACAAGAAGATCTAAGTCATGAGCCAGCAGCCATTGCCTGCTATGAAGTCTGGCATCCATATTATAGGAATCAAAATAAAATGCATGTGTGGCAAGGCGAGGAGTGTGTTGAAAACTTCCTCAACTTTTTAGATAGGAAAGCCCGTTTTCATCAACGCCATGAAACGGAGCTGACTAGGAAACCCATGTGCTTCACAGAAGCCGATAAATTCAAATTTGATAGGACCACGGGATGTCCCCGCTGCTGTTCATCCTTTGATGATCAGCAACATAAGAAAGTGAGGGACCATTGCCATCTCAGTGGTAAATTTAGGTCTGCCTTATGCAGTAAATGCAATATGAAACTTAGGCTCAAACGGCAAACGCTACCCGTCATCTTCCATAACTTTAAATGTTATGATCATCACATCATCATTCGCCATGTATTCGGTAAAATGAAATCCTGGTCTTCCAAAGTGATTACACAAAGTAAGGAAAAATTTATGTGCATCACTGCTAAAGTCCAAGTCGATAAGACGAAGGAGGGGAAGCCTGTCTTCTATGACATAAAGTTTCTAGATAGATTTCAATTTATGTCTTCTTCCTTAGCCGCGTTGGCTAATAATTTTGAAACACTTCCCCTCACTCAACATTTAAAGAAAGACTATCCCAACATAAGTGACAGTCTGATGCGACGGAAAGGGGTATTTCCTTATAGTTATTTTAGTTGAATGGATACATTGAAGGAGACATCCCTTCCATCCATCGATAAATTTAAAAATGATTTGACGGGTGAGGACTGTTCGCTGGATGACTATAGGCATGCAGAGCAAGCATGGTAAGAATTAAGGTGTCACACTCTTGGTGACTACATGCTTGCCTACTTAAAATTAGACCTCTATATGTTTTGGCTGACGTGTTTGAGACTTTTAGGAAAGTCACCTTAATACAGGACGCCTTAGACCCCGTTCATTTTGTTATAGGCTAGGGAAAATAGACTTGAGGTTGGAATAAATTGCAAGATTTTGTTTTTCACTTTTTATTGGTTGATTATGGTCTGGGCAACATCATGGCAAAAGTTCATGAAAATTGCATCAAGTTTAGATGTGCAATTCTGACATTTTTGTAAGAAAAATATAAAAGAAACCATTCGGTATTTAGTGCTTGTTTTTCCACATCTAATTATGTATGTAATGGGCTCTCAATGAGTATGAAGGGTTTTTCATGTGAAAAGCATGATTAACGCACGTGCAATCCATCTCATGATAGGATTTAATGAATTATTCAAGGTATTAATGCTATCTACCTGATGCTGTTATTCTTGGAATATGTGTATACAACTTGATAGTATGCGATGTGTCATATTTAGACAGCATGAATGAAGGTTTTTTGAGGTGCATCAAGTAATTTAAGTGTAATACGAACACTGCTACTAAATTAACTCTTATATTTTTATCTTCATAATCTCTTCAGGTGAATAGGATCAACTATTGTGAGAGAATTGACAGATCTATAACAAATTCAATGAACTATAATATAGGGTTTCGGAGCAGGAGCCGTGACAGCATGTCGAAGGCTGAGCCGACAGGAAATACCACGGTCTTCGGCCCTGTCTTCAAGTTTTGTAGCTATTAAAAATTCAGTCACTTTCCGAGATAAAGTGACATTTGACTGACAGTTTCTGAACCGAATGCAATAGTGTCATCATTGCAGGTTATCGTTGCAGACCTCCCAAAACCTGTTGACCTCTCAATAGATTGCCTACAGCGAATAATTTACTTGGATTTGAAAGGGGATCGCCGATTTCCTTAAGATTGTGTTTCTGCCGAAAATGCAGCTGTAGGGCTAAACCACAGAATTAGATTCATCTGTGCGCGCTTCGGTTTCCTAGAAAGGAAGAATTGTATGCAACCTTAATGTCGAAATGGCACATCAACTTGCTCCTTCTCGAAATGGATAATTCATGTATCACTTGCTACTGGAAATGGCAAACAATAAGCTGTCAGCAGAGGACACCAGAGCCAGTGAGAGATGCGTGCGTGCTGTGATATCACTTCGCACACACCAAAACACACATCGATGCGTGGCTTCGATTCAGTGTATGCACTATACAGTGAGAACTGGCTGAGAAGACGATGGTGAAATCATCAAGTGAACTAATTTTCGTACGCCTGCTACTTTCTTTAATAATGATCGGAAGGGCCAACATTATGGAGAAAACTTGTACGCAATGATCTGAATTCTTCGAATCTGAAGGAATTTTGGCAATCGAAGCACTTTGCTGGAACTCACATTAATCCGCAAGCGACGCACGACTTTTTTCCTATCTCTGTAAGGTATTAGGAATTCCTTCTTGCCCACTTAATAGGTTCCTATATGTGCCGTAAGTTTCGTATTAATCACACTTCTAGCAAACCGAAGCAGATAAACAAAATATTTAATTCTGTGGGCTAAACGCTCTTGACGAAAAACATGTACATACATTCTCGCCTCAAATTTAATGTACTTATTGTTAAGCACATTGTTGATTCTTAATCAATATTACCTTTAAACTGTATGGTTTATTATGTAGGTGTCTCATTTGGTATACTTTAGATATAACATGAATTTTATCTTTGTGGAAATATTGTTCACTTGATTTCATGAATAGCCCTGACAACTAAATGGTTGAATCATCTCGTCCGACCGGCAGCGCCTGTTTCTGTAGGCAACGAGCCTGAAAATTGCATTTTATAATACAATTGTAAGCACACCCTATACATGGCTGCACCAAATATGTGTGTCTGCCGTGTTGTAGCTTGTGCCTGTTCTTATCCGACAAGATCAAAGAAAGTGCTCATGCATGTCCACTAGTGTGCGGATTGAAACTTTTGAAAACCCTTTCACTGACTAAAGCACCTTTTAATCAGAGATGCCACACTCTGCAAGAATGAAATATTTGTTCTCGCGTCTGATTAAGCGTGGAGATCGGTAGTGAGGGACTAAGTCAAATACTTCTATCGGTCCCATATAAATATATAAAATCTTTATGTGTCCATCTGCGACTCATGCTTCATAAGAAGTTTTTAGAAAGAAGAACCAGCTTTCACATTGGTCGTAATTTTTAGCATGGTAATCTTTTTTTCCTGCAAGTGTTTATTTCTCCAATCAGTGGTACGAAAATGTATTGAAAGACATAAAGTTTCAGCTGAAGGTTAATCAGAATGCTGTGTTTTACGAAATAGCGATTTGATAAATCTAAATGTTCTCTGATTGTTGTGGATTTATTTTTCGCTCGCAACTCGTCATATTTATAAAATTCATTAATAAGTTTTGTAGAGCCGGTCAATATGTAATGCAAGACCACTTACACAGACTACACATATGCACATTATATATGCTCTTTCTGTGATCCTGTCTGACAATAAGAGGTACCAGGTAGACCTCGACACATGTGCATTTTCTCAGTAGCCATCGGGTGTGTGAAAGCCATCATTCTGTGAAAGTCTCTTGCTCGGTCTCGTGTTAGGGGCTCGACGATATGTGTAAGGGGCGTGCGTCTGAGCCGGAACCGTGGTAGAAAGTCGTTGCCGGAAGCCGTAGCCGTGGTAGCTAGACCACGTCTTCGAAACTGCTTGTGTATTCATATGTCGTTTTTAACAAAAAGAATAGAGGCAATTATGACTGACGATGAACTAATAACACATTTGAACATTCTCAACTGTCAAAAAGTTACCAAACCTATTTTCCACAGAAAAATAGATAGGTTGGTGAGTGGTCGAAGAGAGATGCTGATATTTTCTTGAAGACAGCACCAAATTACCCGAAGTTGAAGTGAAAGTAGGTCAGAATTGTTGAATAAAATTTAGGCAGTGGTTATTACATCGTCTGAGCCGTTACAATTTTGGTCTCGCGGCAATCACAACGGCAGCCACTTGAGGAAATGAATAATGCGAAGTAATTTCACGCATGTTTATTCTCATCTGTTGAAATCTTTGATCGTTCAGTTGATTTCATTGCAGCTTCATTGCTTTTAATTTTTGTATCAAACTCAGTATGATCTCCGAAATAACCTATGACTTTTTTGCGATAGACTTATGCGGCTTTTTATGGGTTGACATGAGGAACTATGCGTGATCTAATGCACATCTTCGGGATCAGAAAACATGAGGGTGGCCTGGCAGATCTGAGATGATTGAAATAAGAACTGACTCTAAAATCTGAAATCGTGTTTTCGTATCACATTTATATATATTTCAAATTGTTGACCTTGAAATCTGAAATAAAGTTTCACATAATTAGGCCTGTCTTATTAAAGCGTGTTTTCTCAGGTAGATCTATATTTTCTACCGTAGTATTTCCATTAATAAATGTGTTTGCTGGATGATAGGCTGTATTAACTACGGTTAGTCAACGCACGAAATCCAGATTATTAAACACCGCAAGACTTTTATTGATAACTTCATTAGAAGTGATGACTTAGCATTGGTGCTATTGAAATATTACGTAATTTCATTAAAACTAAATCGATACTTCTTTGCTTCTCCTTTTGGAAGTCAGTCTATTTGTATTGGAGTTGAGAAACTCCGCTCCCGTGCTACAGGAGTTAGAATACTATCACTGACTCTGGAGCTGCACAGCAGTCTCTGTCGAGTAGCGAAGGGAAGTTTGGTCTAACAAAATGGTAGTCCGAATCACACCGTTTGGATCTGTAGGCTAAATATATCAGTGATAAAAAAATCAGATTTTTTGAAATATTCTGCTTGGCTTTTAGTTTTTATATACGTTGAGATCTGCTAACACCATTTTAAGTGCCTATAAAAGTACGTTCTTCAAGAATAGTCCTCTGAATAAAAGGTTGCTTACTTATAAATGATATCTTGCGCAACAAAGTCAAGCTTTCATTATAAGATTGACGTAAATATTTGCGATGATTCTCTAAAATGTTATTTTTTTTCGAGAAAATGTTTTCGAGTCGGAGTCCTATCATGTATTAGCATTGAAGTAGCATCTGTTAGCTATAGAAAATAGCATCTATTATATCGAAAAGGCATTTGATTTTGAGATTTAGCTAGTTCTACCTAATCAAATATTGAAGAAACCACATATTGCCATCCTTCCAGGCTATAGATAACAAGTATAATAACTGAGTTTAACTGTTTCGAATTTGGTTTCATCCACTAAGACAACACACAATTAGGCTAGGCGTCAAGCCGAACTACCAACACCAAGATATCAGCAATTCTATGCCAGCATTATCACATGTCTCAGATATAGTTCTAACGTAGCTGGTGAAAACAAATATGATAATTATGCAGAATGTAAAACATCACGAACTCATCGAACAACACAGCCCCAAATGTGACTGAAAGGTTGTTCTGTGCAAGAATCATGGGTAAAATCGACATAAAATCGGACAAACTATCAGAAATCATTGAATCAAGTGCTGATAAACGACTGTTGTCACTGCACAAGGGTGTAGAACACAAAATTTATAAAAGTTACTCTTACGACTTACTCGTCTTCACCTAGGCGTATCCGCTAGATTGGCCCTTCTTCGCTGCTCCAATGCAAAGGTAGCGAAGCTGGGCTCAGGTAGTCAGTGGTTGTACCATAACTCCCAAAAGCACCGGAGTGGAGCACTACACTCCGATACAAACACACTGACTACAGATGAATGATCTAGTTTGAGGCCTTCCAAGAATTCTAAGTCCGCTAATTCACTTACAAAGTTCATTAACTAAAATTCTATTACCAGAAAATGAAATCGGTTAAATTTTATATCAACAGAATATTAATTGATGAACAACCCCAAATACAAGATATCCCACCAAATTGAGTTAAACACATTTGAGTGTACCGGCAGGGTAAATTGTCCGTACATGCTTCAATGAAAGCATGGGAAAACATGGGAAAGCATTAATTCTGGCTGTATGTGTGGTCATTCTCATACGTCAAGTCAAATTTGTCGTTCTGACGAGTTATTGTTTTCTTTCTTCAACCTTCAAACATAAACACAGCGCTCATCAGAATGGACCTAAAGCGCTATGAAGGTGTCGGCAAACATGTTCGGAACCCTTACACGGTCCCCGACAGGATCCCCAACCGACTGAGCTCGAACTTTGAAAACCTATGTGATGTGGATTCATAAAGGATAACTTATTCAGGTTACGTCTCTTGTCTCATAACATAGTTCTCACTTCTCATGTTTCCTCATGTGAAATTTATTCCTTCATTTCGTCCTGCAGCACTTGAGAATACTTGAAAAAATGACCTTACTCCTACATTGCCAACAGAAAAAGCACCACAGATTACCTAGTGACTACTTCAAGGCCTGATAAGCAATATTAAGGAAATTATTACTCATTTATTTTCCAGCTTGACTGATTGTAGATATCCCAAATCAATGATGACTAGACGACTTGCGCAGTAGCTCTGAAGGGCATCTATTTGGCGTCATGAAGAATGAATTCATGTTTCTTTTGAAAGTAGCATGACATTAAAATTGTATTTCTGTGTCAATTTCATCATATCTTCGACCAAGTAGCCTTCCATCATTCATCACTTTTCCGTTTAAATACCATGATGTCTAATATTTTTTTTGGAGCCAGTTCCATATGACTTCGACATAATAACGACTTTTAGCAAATTATTTCACTTGGACATAATTTGTGAGCAATTGAAAATATATGATAATTAAAGAAAGAGCTTTTTCAGCTAACAGTTTAATTCTTAGAATATTTATATTGATAATACATTTAGTTCAGTTTTAGTGTGTTAAAAATCAAGTGGCTTTAAATGAATTGTAGTTAGAAAAAGCAAGAATTGCACCACTAAACTTGCATCAATTTCTATAAAACTTCACCAATATGCTTAATGGATGTTCCAGACTAAAATGAAACCTTAATATCAAATCTTGCAATTTATTCCAACTACGGCTATTTTTTGACTTAAA
Organism: Prostheceraeus crozeri; assembly: GCA_907163375.1. NCBI lineage: Eukaryota > Metazoa > Platyhelminthes > Polycladida > Euryleptidae > Prostheceraeus > Prostheceraeus crozeri. The sequence goes on along the minus strand of CAJQUW010015813.1, from coordinate 7,409 downwards.
TTTCCTAGACTATTAGTCTGCCGGGTCTGTCCTATCAGTCAGCCTTCAAGATGACGAAAGAGAGCATACATTTACTGCAAGATGCAGAAATGTACACGTTATTTGAACGTGGTATTAGGGGAGGCTTAACATTTGTCACCAAACATGTTATCAACAACGCCCAAGACATAGGATCGACCACGCATTTAATGTACATGGACCAAAATAATTTGTATGGGAGTGCATTATCCAAGCCTTTGCCGCAGTCTGACTTCCAATGGGTAGAGCCCATGACATTGAATACTTCTCCAATCCAGCACACATCATGGCACTGGGAGATGAGGCCGACATAGGTTATTTATTTGAAGTCGACCTCATCTATCCAGAATGTATTAAGAATAGGACAGTTGATTTTCCCCTCCCACCCGAATCTGGCATAGTCAGTCCAGATATGTTCTCTCCCTTTATGGAAGAACACGATAAGCAATATGAGGCAGAAAATGATTGAAAATATAAACCCACTAGGAAGTTGTTGCTCACCCAATTGAACAAGCAGCATTACATCGTGCACTATTCAATCCTCAAATTCTATCTAGGCATGGGGATGCAACTTGACAAAGTCAATCGCGCTATCCAGTTTAGGCAGAAGCCCTTTCTAAAACCGTATATAGAATTTAATAGTAAGAAACGGGCTGAATCCAAGAATCCTTTCGAAAAGGACTTTTTTAAATTGAAGAATAATGCCCTCTTTGGTAAAACCATGGAGGATGTAAGAAAGCGCATGGACTATCGTATCGTGACTGATCCGGAAACGAGTATCACGGTATGCCGCTCACCGTTGTTTTGTCACCATGATGTCATTTCCGAAGACATTACTGGTTTTAAAATGTTAAAATCCAAAGTAGAACTTTGCAAGCCCATTTATGTCGGTCAAGCTGTCTTGGATCACTCCAAGTTAGAAATGTACAAGTTATTTTACCACACTTTTAAAACATGCCCATTGATCCAACATGTGGAATTAGTAGGAGTCGATACAGACAGCTTCTTCAGCTTTGACAACCACTAGCCAAGTCAAGCAGGAAGACATTTTAAAATATTTAGCACCCAAGTTTCATAGTTCCAACTATCCCACTGACCATCCGCTTTACTCTACCACAAATAAAGCGAAGCTTGGCTGCTTCAAGGATGAGTGTGCCGGCAAACAGATAGAGGAGATGATCTTGCTTCGTCCCAAGATGTACTCCATGAAGCTAAAATCCTCAGAGCTTTCTATTAAACGGGCGAAAAGCATCTCGAAGTCAATCGTTAGAAAAATGTAACATAGGGACTATCAAGATGCCTTAGATTCACTTAAAATTTAAAAAGTAGAAATGACTATTTTAAAATCACAGTCGCATCAAGTCAGAACAACGACGTTTAGGAAACGAGGTCTCTCACCTTGGGAAGACAAGCGATGCTGGATGAGTCCTAACCACTCATTACCGTACGGCCATCCAGACACTCATCTACCTCCACCCAAGAGATAGAAACTTTCTCCTCCTCCTTCCGGCGATGTATGATGATGAATGCTTCCTCTCTGTTGTGGTTGATGTTTTGGTTTCTCACTCCATGGCGTTTTCTATGGGGCGTTGTGAGTGAGTGCCCTGTAACATGCGTCCAACTCCTGATCACTTCATATCATGACTTGCATATCAACTGACTCATGAGTGACTTTGTTTTCTCCGGTGATGTGAGCCATAAAAACTTTGTTTTCTGCTACCATCAGTATGACCTATGTGCGCTGCTATGAAAATCGGCTGTGATGATGAATAACATATCATGTACATACTGCGTCGTTTTCCTTTTGACATAAAGATGGGATTCTCACTCAATAGACAGAAGTAAAAGTTTTGATCATTTTGTAAGATGGGTAGGGTAAGAAATAAAGTTGATGATTGTAAAGTTAGAAATAAAGTTGACGTTTGAAAAGTTAGAAATATAGTTGATGATTGTAAAGTTTGAATTAATGTTAGAATCATTTCACTGTTTGTAAAGTTTGTAAGATAGGTGAAATATAAAATGAAGTCAGAATCATTCCACTGTTTGTAAAGTTTGTAAGATAGGTGAAGTATAAAATAAAGTCATAAGTATTTCACTTTTTGTAAAGTTAGAAATAAAGTTGACGTTTGTAAAGTTAGAAATAAGGTTGATGTTTGTAAACTTAGAAATAAAGTCAAAACCATGTCGCTGTTTGTAAGATAGGTGAAATATGAATTAAGTCAGAATCACTTCACTGTTTGCAAGATAGGCAAAGTATAAAATAAAGTCAAAACCATGTTAGAGTTTGTAAGTTATCATCCTCACCAACGAATGTAACATCATGACAATTTCTTCGGCTTAGGAAACATCGACCACTTTGCTGACTCATGAAGTGGTAAAGCGCCAGGCAGTTAGATAAGAATCTAATCAGTCCTGTTCAACCTTTTCACCGACACGTGCGTGGGCATCATTTCATGTCTATAAATAACGCTGACTCATCATAAAGCGATGAACCTTGTTGATGACCTTTTCACCGACACGTGTGTGGGCGATAGTTCATTGCTATGACTTATTCAAAACACATCATGTGATTAACACGATTCTATTAACTGTGACTCACACAGATAACGCATTAAAGATTTAACAATGTCAGCTACTTTGCTGATATCACGTAAACCAGTCATGATACAATGTCTGTTGTGAAACACTGCAATATGTACAGGATGCCACTTCCGAATCAGAGCTGCAGGAAAGAGTTCAGTTTCATAAAATATACAATGATTACTGGTTTTAATGTTGGCTAGATTCACTAACATCTTCAATTGAACAGACACTACTATATTCTTCAATGTCAGGGGACTGAGGCGGAGATGAGGCATGAGTGTTCGTATTTTCTTGACGACTTCGTAACACATGGACTGCATCACGAAATGAGAAAGGTTTCCTAGGACTTGGATTTTGCCGCAGCGAAAGATTTGAAGATTTCGACCGTTGCTCATGCGAATGACCAACATTTGCGGACGACCGCGATGATACACTGGACCGGGAAGATAGGTATGCAACTGTTCTAAATCGATGTCTCTTTTGAGATTCATTTCGCGCATGGCGTTGATGATGCGGATGGGGAGCATGATTCACAAATGGCATGAGGGTTGAGTGAACTTCCCTTTTATACTTTTCCCATGAAGGTTTTGGAATCACAATGTAGCAGTGATCATTATGTAGAATCATCTCTTGAATGCGAATAAATACAATGCCGTCCCTAAGTTAATGACACGACAAGAGTTGGATAGGATTGGGAGATGTAGCCTTTGAAGTTGAAAGCGCTCCAGAGTTATCTGAAGTTGACGTTTCGTATCATGAAATGCAACACACTGACTTTTCCATGATACATAGAGGCATGCTGATAATTTCCACATGTTTTAAACCTGAGTGAAGAATGGTAAGCCTAAGAAAGAAGGAGAGAGTCATGTTCATGTGTGGCATGGTGATTGTGCATTTTCTTTCTTGATACGGTGGCCGTTAGGTCATGGTCTCATAAAGACCGATGGTGCGTTCTCAGTGTATGTGGAGAGTGTTACTGTAGTTGATCATCATCAACATGGACATCATTTTTAAAGGTGATGGAGACAAGATAGGGATTCAACGTAAACAACCTTCCGTCCCTGCGCGGACCCATGTAGATGGTTTGAATCTTAATTTCGAAGGAGTAGAATCCTTTTCCCAAAATGGGTAGTGGTTTGCAATTGAGTAAGTCGAATTCGCTGCCCTCCTTTTCATGGATGATGAGACAGTGTCTATCCATATGAACATACATGTATCGTCTTTCCATGATGGAAACTTGTGGCTGCTTCCCATTGTGTCGAACAATTTCTTTGGGAATGGTGAGATTTTCTTTCAGGAATGTTTCAAGATTATTGAATTGTAACCGTGTCCAATATTCTAACGGTAGACACACGGCCAGTCCATACTTTGTTGACATAACCTTTAGATAATCTATCCGATGACTTGCAGTTTTCATTGTCACGGCTTCTCCATGATGAGTTATCTTTTGATTGAATGCATTTTTACCCGATACTAAAGTAAGGGAGTTTTGTGTACCCAGTGCGAGAGCAGAGGAGTTCATGGCTTCGAGCAACTGCATGGTTAGCGCAAGGACGGAAATGATTGCCATGAGCTCAGTCGTCCGTTTTATAATCAGACCTACCTCCAATCACAGACGAGCTAGAGTTCCCGATGTGCGCGCACACATTTGTAACGCGTTATTGAAATCGTCTTAGGTAAAAATGTTGTTTAGCAATAGACTCAACCATGGCACCTGAAGTCAATACATTAAAACATGATGATTACACGATTCGTTTTCATCAAGAGAGCTTCGGAGGCTTAATACAAGATTACATCCTTGAGTTTCAAAGGGAGGAGACAGAATTGGAAGAATGCTTAGACTATACACGAGAGATATTTACGGAGTTGATATCTTATTTCAAAGACAGTCTCATCAAGGCTCACTTAATTGCACATGTCAATTACACTCATTTTCCACAAGGTGAAGCAGCGGAAAGTGTTGACTTTCAATTTCGTTGCTACGGACAAGAATATGTTACTGATGCTTCTGAGTTTTATACACGACATCTGCAAAAGATTATTTCTCGGATGGACAACTTTTATCGTTACGGCGATCATTTGCTTCTGAATAAAATAAGCCATATTGTCATTGCTGTTAGTAAAGTGGGTTTCAATGATGTTAAATCAAAGACCAAATAAAGTATTTTTTCATGACACTTGTGTTGTACTAAACTTTCTAATGCTGTTGTGAGTTGAGTCAGTCATAAAACTTCGATGATCAAACTTTACTTTCACAAACGTGTCACGGTAAAACTATTTGACTACACTAACTTTGAAAACCATGATACACTTTCTGACGACACTCACGAATAAACTTTGATGATTAAACTTTGCTTTTACAAACGTGCGTCGCGGTAAAACTATTTGACTACACTAAACTTTGCTTTTATGACATTTGTGTTTCGTAAAACTTCGATGATCAAACTTTGCTTTTACAAACGTGCGTCGCGGTAAAACTATTTGACTACACTAAACTTTGCTTTTATGACATTTGTGTTTCGTAAAACTTCGATGATCAAACTTTACTTTTACAAACGTGTGTCGCGGTACAACTATTTGACTACACTAAACGTTGCTTTTGCAAACCATGATACACTTTCTGATGACACTCACGAATAAAACGTCGATGATCAAACTTTCTAACTATACATCAACCTGTGTTGCAGTAAAACTTATGTACAACATGATAAAGCTTCTGACTACGTTCACAAGAGCTTGTTCACTAGCGAAGAGAGAAATGAGCGTGTGGTTGCGTGTGGCGCATGAATGCCCTCCCAATTCATTCCATTCATCATTTCGTCTCCGTGATAGAGACAGTTCTTAAAAGAACTTATGGTTCATTCTCGCATGTACGAGTATGACCAACTATCGGGAGACAAGTGCAATGGAAATTTTATGAGGTAACCTGTGGCAAATAGCTAAATGTCGCCCTGGCTGTCAGAGTACAACGTTGAGACGAAAGGCAACCACTTGGAAACATGACGCAGAGAGGTTTCACAAGGATTACTATTGCCAACGTCCCGTGCAGTACTCATCGTCACGGACTTCACCGCTGTCTCGAAAGAACGTCCACCAACAGGAAGTATGACACCGAAAATCTCCGTAACTTGCACCGTCAATGACTTGATAGCCAGACATGAAAACCGGTAGAGTTGGTAAGAGGTTGGCAGACTTTGATCAGCTTGATAGCAAGCCGTAGAGAGGGATAGCAAGCCGTGATTCACAAGCGTTTTGCAATGGAGATGTTTAGATGCCACCCATGACAAGATAGCTAAGACTCAACCGATTGGCGTTCAAAGTGCTACGTTGAGAACTGTGTCAAATGCCCAACATGAGACATGAGTTGCCCCAGCGGTTTCGGTCTAAAATATGACACACTCCCTTGCCACACTTATCACTACGGCATCATCCGCCGTCCCGAAGGATCACCCTGTCAGTGGAATATTACAGCAAAACTCTCCGTGTCTTGCTCGCTTTCAGTGATAATCCGCTTGGTTCATGGTAAGACTGGCTCGTATACACTTAACCATGCCTTCATTGACTTCAGCAGGATCGAAAACCCCAGAAAACCTCCAAAATTAGTGAATTTAAATTGTTCATCATTTAGCACTACTTATGAAATTTTATAAGTAGTCTGTCACTCTAGGTCTGATCATTAGCGATCGAACCTTTTTTGAATCAAGTCAAACGGACTTGTAGAAGCAAAGTTACAAGCCTTTAACCCATTACCGCCCAATGTTCCACTTATGGAACAACTTTTTGAATTATAAGCATAAGAAATATTTATAAGTATCATTTAAGCATGCAGATATTAGAAGCATGATGTAAATAAATTCAACAATCCCTGGTAAAGAATTTTGTTTTAATTTGGTTCGGTCCAAAGAAATTTGAAATTTCGGAAATTTTCAAAATTTATCACTGAAACTTGTTTTCCAACTCCTGTCCATAAAAAAATAAGATGAGTCAAACTTTTCTCGGATTACAATTTCTGCATTAGTCTGGTGACGTAAAATACAATTTTTTCATTTATCGTTGTTTTTCCGCTTATATACTTTGTGGCGATCAGCTGATGACGTAATCTCCATCATTCAAATCTTTAAACCCGTCTATCTCCGGTTCTACTGCTCCCATTGACTTCAAATTTTGATAGCCATACTTTCTCGCTCTCCCCTTTCATTTAAAACATCCCTCGACCCTCTACGATGACCAGAAGCCGAGATGAAAAAACTCTCGTTTTTTCAAAAGTATCCAAAATCTTGGAAAATGCGCAAAAACTCGATTTTCAACAGGCTCTCATTTGGAAACGAAACCTGCCACGCATCTGAAAAGATTTTGCACGCATTCATCACCAAAGGTGGCTACAATTTAAAATTTTCATGAAAAAATCCTGTGTGGAGACCCAGTGTGAAGAACATTTTCAACTTTTTCTTTCCGATTGACTTGAAACTCACCCTCTAGATGCAGAATGGCACGCTGATTCTAAATCTGGTCTCTGTTTTCTCGTCTGAGGCTTGGTTCACCCGCTAGAGCGATTTTCATAAACAATTCTAACTCGTCGTTTTTTCGCCAATGTTTAAAATTTCAATGGCGTATCACGTCTAAACAAAGGCAGATAGGAACAAGCCGCGTCTTCCACTGAATTTGTCTCACTCTCAGCTTTCAAATGAGCTATCACACGACTTTCTACGATCTCTAGAACCAAAGTTGGAAGTCCCGTTCCAGAGAGGGGGGAGGTCAGCACTTTTTCTCTCCGATTGAGCTGGAAAGAAGTTTCTAGACCCAAAATT
>CAJQUW010015812.1:0-70625 GCA_907163375.1 Prostheceraeus crozeri | reverse complement strand
CAATGATTAGATTGGGAAATACTTTCTCTCCTTACCAGGATTATTACAAAAGATGCGTATAACATTGAAAGCAGCTAACCATCGTTTAAAGTCAATAAGAAGAGAACTCTCACAAGAAAAGCCATAGTCTTGCAAATATTTCAGATTAAGTCCATGAATGTGTTTTCTCGCCCATTGATCAACATTGGGATCGCAGTTGGCATGTTGATGATAGACACTAACAATCTGATATGTCCAATTGTTCATAGCAATAGCACTGAGCTCCTGTACAGGTTCACCCTCACAATCCATAAAAATGATGATAGAAGCCTAAAACGGAAATTTACACATCTAAGGAAACGTTCTATAACATATTACAAAATGAAGAATTACATCGATGCTTTTCACGACAAAATACACAAATGATATGATGGCAACGAAGAAGTAAAATGTATCTAATAAGACCAGGTCTACGACACTCAAAGCACATAAGCGAATTGTCATAGGGTAGAGTTAGGAAAGGACTAGCAATTCTCCTTCTTTGATTTGCGTTTTGATGTAGCATTCTTCTCCGACTTGCGCTTCGTACCACTGCTGTTAAGGATTTGATCAATTATGTCGTCCACGTTGGGTGGTTTCGGAATATATAGGATGGATTCCATATGCATGGAGAGAGAGGCTATTTTATTATCCTTGTGTCGACCATAATATAGCCCATTCACTTTGAAAAGGATATCCCAAGTACCTTCTCGAGCTCATCAATCTGATGGGTATTGAATGATCTCCCTCCTTCTTATAGTAAGTACACCAATGTGATACCGGTAGGCAAATGTGATTACCATCCCAAATCTTTCTATAGGGAGTATCCTTGTCATCTCTCGCCTTCCACTCTTGAGCAAGAGGAGTAGGAATGTCCATATTTAATGTCACGTACTCCTCAATAATATCAAGTTGGTGGCGAATGTACGGACTCACGGGGATCAGTATGTAGTCCCCATACTGATTGTGCATTATCTTGACATCCGTGGAAGGGAGCATTCCCGTTTGGAGTACTACGCTATGATCATCATAACGCAAGGCTTGTTTAAATTTACGCTGTAGCGGTGTAGGATTATGTACCTTGGATGTTTCTTCCACTGGCCTCAGTTGTAGATGATCTGACCGTAGCGAACCTTGTAACGTTTGACCGCCATTTTGTCCTACTAGTGCAGCAGATGGAGTAGATGCCTGAAAATGAAAAAAGATTGTATTAAGTTTACGTTCAAGGGAGGAGAGGGAGGGAAGTAGCGACTTACCATTTTAGTTGGATAATAGAACAGGGAACTAGAGAGAGAAAATGTGCGTCCGTCACTCGTGTGATTCAACGATGGAATGATTCTCACTGTGGAAGGCTCGCTATTTATAAAGAAATGCTTGATTCTCATTGGATGATGATCCTCATTGGACAATAACATCAAGTTGATTCCAAATCTGGCATCCGTTTACCAATCCGATAGTTCGTTTTGAAGCTACAGCCCAAAACGTCCCAAATTCTAACTCTGTCGTTTTTCACCAATGTCCCAAAATCTTAAATGGCGTCTCACATCTAAACGAAGACAGATACGAACAAGCCGATTCTTTCACTGAATTTGTCTCACTCTTAGCTTTCAAACGAGCTATCGCACGACAAAATCCGTCCACTAGAAGCCAAAATCGAAGCAAGCTGTCCAGAGGGGGGGGGGGGACGTCAGCCGAAAATTTTTTCTCTCCGATTTCGCTGGAAACATCCTTCCTAACCCAAAATTTCACGTAGATTCCGAATCTGGCCTCCGTTTTCTCATCCGATGCTTCGTTTGGACGCTACACACCAAAAACATCACACACTATAGCCTCAAGACTAATCCTGGCGGTCGCCCACGTCAACCTAGACGGTCGCCCACGTCCACCAGGCGGTCGGACCCACGCACCCGAGTCTCACACTCTATCGTTGCAGAGGGGGGGGGGGACGTCAGCGAACATGTTGTGAACGTGGACCCACCCGGCCGGCGCACCACGACAGACCACAACCTCTAGCGTTCCAGAGGGGGGGGGGGGGGACTCAGACACGAAGCACCACGGCGGCCGACCACGACACTCTACCGTGCCAGAGGGGGGGGGGGACTCAGCCACGACGGCGGCCATCTTGCGCGGTCCAGAAGTGGAGTTTTGCTTACTACTAACAGCTATGATGTATAAAAGCATCGGCAGAAATACTCTTCAACAAACGCTTCCAAGTGACGTTGCGTTGGACAAACTGATTCGATGTCGCCAGTGAATTCAATGTCGGGTTGCACTGCTATTTAACCTCATGAAATCCAGAGATATTTAAACCATTTTAACATTGAATTAGTCAGAATAAAGCTGAGTTGCGCATTTAGTACTTTTACCCTGTACCGTTTCATATGCGCAACTTATTTAGATAGAGATCATAAAATAATCTTTTTTTGCATCATTATAACTTATTATAGCACTTGTTATTACGTCTCATTAGATAAATATTAATTTATCTGAACAATCTTGATGATGTTATTTAAGATTATATATAGTGTTATACAATTATACATATAATGTATTTCTTCAACTGTGCATAGAAAAATAATCAAGCGTTAACAACAGACATGTCTCATTATGATTTAGTTCAAATACTTGTTGCTTAGATTGAATATTTCTTTGTTGAGTTGGGAAGAACCAAGCTTTGTTGAACATTCAAACTCTAATCTTTTGTTCCTTATTTGCGATACAGTTCGATCAGCACCTGTCGATCATCGTCAAGCAAGTGAATCTACAGTGCAATGCAAAAAAGGTTCACTTGTCTTTAGATGATCGGCAGGTGCTGATCGAACTGTATCGCAAATAAAGAACAAAAGATTAGAGTTTGAATGTCCAACAAAGCTTGGTTAGTTCTTCCCAATTCAACATAGCATACCTACCTAGAGTGGTAACTCCGCATTTATTAAATCCCCAATGTATATACACTTTCGATTTTATTAAATGAACTCAAGGGAGATACAATCGGAATTGTTTCAAAATGTGAGATATACACATTTATGCAGTTTTGAAGAAATTACAACGGAATTGACTGATCATGATAGGAAAGCAGAATAAAAAGATATTATTTTACTGATTGTCCGTGTCATGACAGCCTTGGAGGGGTATTTTATCTTCAACTGACAACTCGATAACCTGCTATTGCTTTCATGAATTAGAAATATGAGATCTCAGGCAAAAAAAACAACAATAAAATGTCGACTTTTTCATGAAGACTTCCATTATAAAACGAATCATGAAATTCCCTTGATAATCAGCTTGATTTCCGCTTAGTTAGGATGCTTTAGCAAACATTCATTCCTTTTGATATCCAACTTGTTTCATACTACTTGCATAGAGGAGTCATCTCGGTGGTATATAAATTGTCAAACTTTTGACTTTTTTAGAACTACTCAAATAATTTTTTGAACCACGGGAACGTAATCTCCACAAGAAGCTAAATTTTTTCATATAAAAATTTTCACTGTATACAGATACTTTTTTGAGTCGACACTCTATCTATATATATCCCTACTCTATGTGTGCACCCTTTGTGTATTATAGCAAAAAGAATATCATTAATTTGATATTACCATGGAACCTCTTACTTCTCCTCCTTTCTCCTCTTCCTTACTTTCTTTTCACCCATGAAACAAGAGCGGAACAACGAGAACAACTGTACTTCACTTCAATATTTATTACAGCATATTTCATACAGCAGATGAATTACCACAATTCTCTGTATCAAGAATATACACGTACATGTACTTTCTCACTTGAGGTGTGCGTTCGGTAAATATTCGAGGATAGATATAATAGCGCAGGCCCATGCATTCCAAATACCTTTAAGTGCATTAATTTTGAGATCGCGCTTTTGAAATCAGATATATATGTTTTATTTCTTGAGCCAGATGTTTAGCCATACAATTCTCACAATATTTAAATTTGAGGGTATTATGCTCAGAAAAATTATGCGATGTTAGCATAATGTACAAAATGAAATTGAAAGGTATGAAAAATGTCATTTTCCTGATATTTTGTTTTGTATGTAAAATGCATGTGCATGCATGCATTGCATGTCAGCCATTTAATCAGCTATTTAATTTGTCACATAGGGATTGTCTATAAATCCCTATCGCACCATTAACATAAAATAGTGGTTTCAAAAGAATATAAGAAAACTTTAGAACGATTAAATACAACTTCATGTATCAATTCTGCAACTTTCATACAGCATCATGTAGACTTTTATCATGTCAGATATCACAGTGGACTGGACACATAAGCAATGCCTTTATCATTCATAAAATCTATTGATCGTGAAGCAGCGTCGTCTTTGCAGTTTAATTGTCTGAATGAATTTTACCACAGTATATTCGACTATTCGACTTTTTTGCAGTTTATTTCATATATCATTTGTAAAACCTCATTCCCATTGTTCGAATAATTTTGCATGTTGTATAGGCAGGAGAATTTAACCTTATTAAAGTCCTCGGGCTCTGAAATATACGTAGATGCCCGAGGTGGTGATTTTCACCACCCGCCAAAAAAGTGAAAAAGATGATGTTATACTACATTCATATACTTTCTATTGAAGCAATTATGCAGTTTTTTACACTCTGAACATATATTAATATGGCGTCAATGAAATTATTGCGATTGGCAGGTCACACAAACAACTACTTCTGGTATGACTTGTGCAGACATTGGATTCACAAACCAAACAGTATTTTGTCGCCTTGTTTGCAGCTCTGGCTTGTCGATCCTGCAGATTTCGCACTGCCCGCTAACACTTGCTGGGGGTGCTGTGAGTCCATGGTCACGCCCTACTCCAAGGAATTGCCTCATCAATTCCACATTGACAGGTTTCCTACCTGTAGTTTGCGACAGACGATGAGACACATACTCTTTGCAAAGGAGTTTGGCTAGATCCAACAGCAGGTATCGCCGGTTGCCTCGCCTATTGCCTTGGGTGCTTTCAGGGTTTCAGATGGTATAGATAGTGCAAGTGTTTATTGCCGTTATATCCAAAATGTTCTGAAAATGAACCAGCGGCCAGCGCTGAGTGCGATTTCGGACTGTGTATTTTTTGCACATCTGATCGATTGAGTCGACCCCCGCTTTGGTTCTGTTGTATTCCAGGATCATATCTGGCTTGTGCGGGTCATCATTGCTTATCGCCCTGTCATGGTGTTCATTGGAGATCATAAACACCTTTTCTTTGGCTTGATAGCAGCACTGGGTATACGACTTCGCATCATTTCCACCGAAAGCAAACTCAGTAGTATTTGTTGCTCGATTTTGGTGCAGCACGGCTGGAATTTCTCGACGATTTGCCATCATAGTACCAAGGTAAGTGAGCTGATGATCATTCAGTAGTTTCGATGCAATTTCAAGGCTGCTGAAGTACCTGTCTCCTTTTATGTTGCATCCAGAACCCGAAAAGGGGGCAACCAAATCATGTACGAGATTGGTGGTTCTGTTTGCCTCCTTTTGTCTGGCTGCTGCAACAGGGTCACTTGGTGCCTTTGCGTACGGATTTCCCTTGTAGATATACCGGTATTCAGCATCTGCTGACCAGCGAATTAGCTCACCAAACTTGCGTGGCTTTTGAGGGTTGTATACACGATTAGGAGATCGGCATCGTGATGCTGCAAGTTGCTCATCCACTGTAATGAATCCACTCACCGAAAAGTATCTACTTAGTTTGCTGTTCCAAGTATCCCAGAACTCGCGTATAGGGGCAAAACGATCCAATTGTTTTCTTTCCTTTCTTGTTGAGCTATCGTCAAACCTCATTACACGTGTCCATACGTCGAAAGTATTTCGACTCATCACTGTGCGATAGAACATCGACGAAGTTTCAGTAAATAGGTCACGAGCTGGCAGGCTTTGATCATGACTTGCTCCACGAAAATACATAACACCAATTGCTGCTTTCAGACTGGAGAGGGTGAGTTCCGCAGTGTCGATTCCTAGCTCACCTGCCTTCATGTGAGAATACTCAACAATCTTCTCCAGCTCTGAGTCAGGTAAGAATTTTTCCCAGATTTCGATAAAAGAGCCCTTTCGTACCTCAGGTCGGGGACCGCACTGCTCATGAATAACATTCTCTTGTCTTCTTCGACCTTGACGAGGTGGGACAGGGCTCCATTCCATGCCATTCTTATCTAACCATTCATTGTCCTGCCTTGCTGCATGTCCATGAGATTGTCCTCGACCAAGTCCCCGACCACAACCTCTGCCTGCTTCGATTGTACCCGTATGAGAATGTCCTCTACCACGACCGTGCCCGTACATGTTATCTGTGACTGTCTCTCGTTGTTGTTCGTGTACACCGTCAATATTTTCTGCCTCACTCTCTTGTTGATCTTGGTCGGATTCGCTATCCTCATTTTCAGATGACATTTCAGTGATAGCTGCAACTGCCTGAGCAAGCGCGAGACGTCGCGGACGATTCGTTGCTGACATGTATCGATGAATGAATTACATTCTCAACCACAGAATTAGACAGGTCGTCTCTTCTTCCGTTTGACTAGAAGGGAAGCATTGGAACACGTAACGTAAATGAAATGGCACAATCTCCTGACTAAATACCATAGCAATCGAACAATGAACAGCCAGTTCAACATTAAACAATCCAAATTGTGCAAAGTTTCATTGACTGTTATCAACCGGATCACACAGCAGAGACACAGTCGATGTCAAGTTCTACGGAGAAGTTTGTGAACTTTTTTTCATGCGCCTGCTAACTTTTTTAAAATGATCGGAGGGCCCAACGTTATCGAGAAAACTTTTGCGCAATGATCTGAATTCTTCGAATCTGAAGGAATCGTGGCGATCGGAGCATTTTGAAGGAATTCAGAACAATCCGCAAGCGACGCACGACTATTTTTCCTATCTCTGTAAGGTATTAAAAATTTCTTTTTGCCCACTTATTAAGTTCCTGCATGTGCTCTATTTGAATCAGTTTGCACTTCTAGCAAAGTGATACGATTAAACAATCTAATTCTGTGTTCTCAACCTTTCCTTGATAACAATTGTCAATAGCGCCTGCTGACTAATAGAGGTTAACTGTCAATAAGATTTGCGCAGACCGAGTACACTGAAAATTCATCACACTGATGACGCCTGTATCGTGTCAACTACCAAAAGGAACAAAGTCAGTGAATTTCGTATCAAAGCGGTGCGAATTGACAAAATGATAAAAAAAATATGTGAAGAGGTGGCGTTAGTCATTTATGTATAATTAAGCTGTTACATTGCTAGAATACAGAAAGGACTTAAGGGAGAAGTTCTGTTAGTTATTTATGTATAATTAAGCTGTTGCATTGCTAGAGTACAGAAAAAAAGCTCTTTCTCATTCACTCGATGCACACAGGTTGTGCGTGAAATATTGTGTCCTCTTTGATTCAAGATACAAAGAAGACTAATAACATCACAAGTTCAGATTAAAAACTTTTTGTCATTTTTGGCAACCACTTTTCAACTAGAATCAACTAACTATTTTCGTCAATTCTCCTGATTTTAATCTGTAAGCTCTAAAGAACATTTCGCACGAGTCACAATTTTGGATATTGAAAACATACAAGTGTCCGTCACATAATGATTAACTTCAATTTAAATGGATATCGTAGTTCACCATTATACGAGAAGTGACCAAAATCTATCTAGGAGTCCATGTCTAAAGGTCCATGTCTTACACACAAACATCGAAAAACACTTGTTCGTTGGTACCGGTACCGTAAATTTTGCAAGATAACTAATACGAAGTATAACTAGCGGCTAATTTTTTGTTGGCATTAGATAGTTCGGTGTAAATAATCTATGCTGTAATACTAACTAATTCTATTCATTTGTCATGTAGGAATCTACGAAGAACAAACGGTATTTTCGTCGAATACATTAATGTCATTTGTTAATGGATAAAACTCCGTGGATGTAATAGGTCATTTGGTCCTTCCACAACTTCATAATTATATGACTTATTATATCAAGAACAAGATTTTCTACTCCATGTTTCATCAGTCGTAGCCAGCATGCAAAATATTCTTTTCATGAACTATGTTAGTCGTCTATCAGACTTATTCCTCCATTCTATTTCCATAATCAATGTTATCGTTGATTATGGGAAATGTAAACATGTAAACTTTTATAAGATGACAGTCAACTAATGCACATAGGCCCCTACAGAAGGCACAATAGGCTTTGATTTTACAATTATTGGAAAACTTAGTTATATGACACATATGCAGTCAATGACTTACCTATTGCTTATTCACAAAATTGGACTTCGGTTAATTGAACAAAATTGGACGGGAGAAGATTGCACACAAACAGTCACAATGAATGGTAGAGAAAGTAAAGAGAAAATGATCCAAGTTTGCATGCGAAATTGACGTCATCTCAGTGGTGATGCATGGGAAAGTTCTCAGTGTTTAGGGAATGATGATGGGAGAAGCGAGAGGCGAACTTTGGGTGGCGAGAGAAGTTTCCCTTGTTCATCACTTTCCACGTTTCCGCCTGCACGATCGGCACTTGAAAGGGAAGTTTCATAACTGTCGCAAATGTATCGGGAGCACCAAGTTACGCCGACAGGAGAGACAAATGATCACACGCTTTCATATCCCGACAACTGCCTAACAGCTCTCTGTCGGGCAGATATTGGCCCAGCATCATATCATCAAAATTTTTCCACTGGGTATGTCAAACAAGGGCATCTTCATAACATTGAATATTTCGTCGTAAGTTTTTAGAGAAATTAGGACAGTAGCTAATTAAATGCCACAATTTGTACAAATAGTCAAGGAAATTGGCTACCAAATACGTTATTTGAACATCAATGATAAGGATACATTATGATATCATGAACTCAGCACAAAGACAGGTTATTGATAACTTCAGGGAAACTTGGACAACATTTAAACACCCCTTACAAATGTTGTCAAGGAAGTGGGCTAGCAAAAATGTTATTTATACATATGACGACGAGCACACATTACAGAACATTAAGTTTGAATAGACGAACAGGTAATTGATATTTGATCATTGTTGTCGAAAGATTATTGTCCTACTTAAAATTTGCCGGGCGTTTCTGTCAGCAGCGCTCAAGTTCCACTGCTTTGTCGCATGATGTAGACGTAAGTCTATATGCCTACAATGAGTTTAATAAGCGAAAACAGATGATCGGCCCACAGCGTGGAAGTTTCATTGAAGTGTTCTTCTTGTTCACAAAAAAGGATTGTGCAAATCCAGTTGTCGCAAAACTGACATGACGATCTTCGGCTTGTCAATGTTCATCGATGTTTGATGCTTTAGCACATTTTCAGTAGTGAAAACAATCTTTCTTACGTCATCATTGAGATACAGCAGACCTCCATCGTCTCTCAAACGCAAGAGTATAAAGTCAGAATTTGTTGTTGCTTGGATCTTCACTAGTGCCTCTCGGCAGTTCGAGCTTTAAGATGGATGAAACCTTCCGCACCAACCAACCACAAACGTAGGTCAGCACATTTTGGTAGTGAATTTGCTGAGACATTGGTCATGTAGGTCATCATACTCAAAATTATCAATGTCCTCAGCGGAAGTTAATTCGCTGACATCTTGAGGAACTACTGAGTATGTTCGCAATGCTTGACGGAACAACATCAGCCCGTGAGATAAGACGTCGGTACGTGAGCTGTTGGCAAGATGGGTTGTTACATAGCGTAGGAATATTACTGTAGGTAGAGTGGTAACTCCGCAGTTATTAAATCCCCATTGTGTATGCACTTTCAATTTTATTAAATGAACTTAAGGGAGATACAGGTGGTATTGACACCAAATGTGAGATATGCAAATTTTTGCAGTTTTGCAGAAATTACAACGGAATTGAGTGATCATGATTGTAATGCAGGAGGAATGATGGTATTTCACAGATTCTCATGACAGCCTTGGAGATTTAATCTTTTCTAAATTAACAATTTTGTGGGTTCCTATTACTTTCATGCTCAACCTCAAGAGTATTTTCTTAAGCGTGATCCTATTAACAGGCAACCTGCCACTTGCACAACAAAATCACAGATTCAAAGAAAATGACTTCATTTAACTTTGAAGGATGTAAATGGTTCCACATCACTATTCAGATTCAAGAAATGAAACATGAATTTAGTGAATCATGAAATCACGCCGGTAAAAATTGAATTAAAAAGTTGAAATTTCATCCAAGAAAGCACGAATATTATCGCGACTTTTTAATACGTTATAATACATTTTAATACTTTTTTTCATTATAATACGGATCATGAAATTCCCTTGATAATCAGCTTGATTTCTGCTTAGTTAGGATGCTTATCATCAAATATTAATTGCTTTTGATATCCAACTTGCTTCATACTACTTATATTAGAAAATCTACTAAAATTTAGAAAATTTCAGGAAAACATAGTTTCTTACCATGCATGCATCTCACATTTCCGCTGCATTTGCTGATGACGCACTGAAATACATTTCAAAAGTACTTCCTAGAAATGTTCTATCTCAAATTATTTGGAAAAACTACAACTATTTTATAAAAATTGTGACGGCTCACTTCCGTAGAGCCCTTCGAAAGTGTGCACATACCTGCATTTGCTTCTGCATATGGGGGCCAATGCAGGTAGTCACCGTCTTTGTAATTCCGGACTCCCATCTTAATTTCTTTCCGTTTTGTTTCATTGAATTTCCATTTTATTGTTTTTTTTCGAATATGAAAAGAAGTTATAGTCTACTTTTAATAGGCAACTTTGCATCATTTGTTTAAGTAAAATTCGTATGTACAAAACGAATGCACTTTATGTACTTCGTTTATGTACAAAACGAATGTACTTTATGTACTTTATGTTTTTTATGTACCTTTTTAATTACCGCAAAAAGTATGATTTTCCAAGAATTCATTGTAGCACCCGTAAAATATTGATTGACACCCAATTCAGACTTTGTATACTTCACACTGTCGATCGCCGAGTTTGTTCGGGAATATTGGGGGTTGTCCAATAACGCGTCATTTGCTTAACCATCATTGAACGTTAAAGACATTTTAATGAAACCATGTAAATGACAGTTAAAAGATCTGCAATTTTGGTGTTCATAGGAACTCAGTTTTAACTGTCTTTTAGAATGCCTTCATCTCACTGTCATTAAGCGGAGAATGTGCACAACCTTCCATTAATTTTTCAGGCCGCATTCTGACATCATGACATAGAAAATCATTAAATGCATGTTTTTCGTAGTAAAAGATGACCACATTTTCCATTCAGACACCATGGATGTCATTCATAAATGACGTAAATAAGTCATTCATTCTGAAGACAGGAATCCTCGGACGTCGAAGCAATTAATGCTTGATTCTCTAGATGGGCTCTCCTGGTCAATAATAAAATAATACAGTAGAAAGCAAAATTGTGCAGGGATCGAGAAAGTCTCTCTCTGAGCAATGGATATAGCTAAACGGCAAGCATTGAGAGTAAAAAGTCCGGTGGATTGCCTATGATCCCGAGAAATTTTCAACATATTTCAGCAACGTTAAGGGCTTGGACTACTCTGTTGTGGGTTTGAAACAGGGATGCGGAGTCAGAGTCGCGGAGTCCTATCATTTTTGCTGGAGACGGAGTCCTATCGAATGATAGGACTCCGGACTCCGGACTAGCCCGAAATATAATGCAAACAGATTATTTCCTCGTGTATAGCTGTCACTGTCCTGATGTCAACTTTCTCCGTCCAACAAAAGTGCAGAGACAACAGTGCATGCAGAGCTTGTAATAGTTGAGGGAATGAACCGTGATAGTGAAAAAGGATTGTCTTTTCACTCGGTGATTTAGTAGAGAAGACAAGCCTTCCTGCCTCGATCACACCTACAAACCAACGGGTACATCCAGGGACAAAAATGAAACATTTGAATGTTTGAGAACATTACCTCTTACCCTCACGTTAATCGTGTGTGATCTCTCCTCCAAAGCGCATATTAAAATCGAAGTGTCTAATCCTTTTTGAAGACGGATGGGGGATTTTTCTGCCTGGTAGAGAGTGAAGAAAAAACGTGTGAAGCGCACATCAACAAGATGGGAGAAGCCGAGTCGCATGCAATCAACTTAAGGTGACATTTGATAAACTTTCATCGAAAATGATTGATAATTGATACAGCAATGATCACTAAAGACAGGTTCAGGTAAGCCTATAATGATCGATGATGTAGGGATAAACTTGCCACCCGGAGTCGGAGTCGAAGTCCTATCATAAGCCGGAGTTCTATCAAACCCCGGAGTCGGAGTTTTATGAAATTGATAGGACTCCGCATCCCTGGTTTGAAAGCGATAACTCAATTAGACTTGTTCTATAACATTGGTAACTCCTACTGGATATGCCCGTCAGTCATACGTTTATGACGGACGTCAATTCACTCATACACAATGAAGAAATCTTGCAAATATTCTGCTTTCATTTAGGTTCAATTAATAAATGACGTTTTTTATGACGCATTCGTGAACACCCTTCCCATTAACGATTATGACGACAAACTGTGTGATGCGTCTATGGACGCCCTCCGTTTAATGACAGATAGATGAGGCGTCATCAATGTTCCATTACATTAATGACGCGTCCACACAATTAGACAGGTCGTCTCTTCTTCTATTTGACCAAAAAGGAAACATTGGATCATGTAACGTTAATGAAATGACACAATCTGCTGACATACAGTAATGCCATAGCAATCGAACAATGAGCTGCCAGTTCAATATCAAACACGAACAATTTCAGTGTTTGTGATCAACTGGATCAGTGAAACAAAGAGACCCAGATGATGGTAAGCTCTGCAGCGAAGTTTGTGAACGTTTCTTCGTGCCCTGCTAACTTTTTTAATAATGATCGGATGGCCCCACATTGTCGAGAAAATTTTTGCGCAATTATCTGAATTCTTCGAATCAGAAGGAATCGTGGCGATCGAAGCATTTTGAAGGAATCCCCAGCAAAAAGTTCTTTTTGCCCACTTAGTGAGGTCCTGTATGTGCCATCGTTTTGAAGCAGTTTTGCACTTCTAGCAAAGTGATACGACTAAACAATCTAATTCTGTGGGTGACACATGTGTTCTTACGTCATAATATGCTGGACATTCAACACAGAAATGAAACATGGTTTCTACATTGCCAGTGCTGCAGTGTCTGCACATTCAATCTTCGTAGCTTTCCCTAAATGTATTTCTGTAGCTTCCAATTCTCACTTGAATATCGTGATTGCCTGATCAATGTTCTGATAAAGTTCTGACTTCATTAAGTAAATCTAGATTTGAATAGTCCTTTAATTTTCTTTCAAATCTAGATAATTCAAAAAAGTCTCTACCAGTGCTACCCATTTTCATACTGCCAATCCATTGTCTTCTGAAGTGCTCATGTAAAGATTTTTAACAATTTTTGTTGATTGCATTTTAGTAACCGATATTTGATTGTCCCGACACTCATACAAATTCAACTCTTTCAATACATTTCGTATTCTCCATACCCAAGTATATTTCAATTCTTTATCATCTAATTTGATAATTTGTTTATATATTCTTTTCGTTATACTACCGGTATGTTTATCTTTACAAACTATTCTTATCCAAAAATTTATGGCTATTGCTATGGCTATTGCTTTTTTTAAGGATGCATACCAAAATAATTTTTTGGTATATTTCCCTATTACCACTAATAGGCCTATTCCTTATCATCTTGCTTTGAATCTCGATATCACAGTTTTTGCCTTATATAATGTTAGAGATAACAATATCTAACTAAGTTTAGTCAGTGAATCCCTGTGGGAGCAATCCGTGTAGTTTAAAGTAATTTTCGATTATTTTTTATTAAAAGACCAACCGGTAAAGGACGCTCGGAATGAAAATTCATGAAATCAATTATTCGGAGAATTGATTGCAGTTCTAGATTACATTGCTACTGAGTAAGTAGGGTTGTCAGCCGATATTTCACATGTAATTTTTCTATGAAAGTCGTTCATACAGCTCCAATTCGAGATTAGACGGCCTTAATTGCATGATTAAGGCCGTCTGATTTGCTATGTAATACCATTGAGGTAGGAGCATTTCACCATCCATCTTCGCGTTCCTACTGAAAATTGCATTGAGGAGATTCCTATGATTCACAATTATGATTAGTAGATATCTCAAGCTTGACATACTTTAATGTTCTGAGCTGCATGGGTTATGTAGAAGATCATCATAGATTTGAGTCATTTACAGATCAAAATCTTGGATTTTTGATGTCATAGATTTTTAGTTCAGTAACAATGCATATATTACCTTTCAAATGATCAGCCTAAATCGTCTGGCGCCACGCGCCGACGATTTAGGTTGTCATTTGAAAGGTAATATATCTTCATTGCCAAAAATTCGCTTTACACCTGAGGTATCAACTTTCTATGTGCCTTTGCCAACTCTACAGATAAACTTGATATTCTGAGCGCATCAACAGATGACATTCGTATGAAATGTATGATAAATGCGCAAAATCAAACTTCACGACCTGAAAATATATTACATTCTTACTTGAAACGTGTAAACTATTTTACGGCAGATAATAAATGTCTACATTTCAAATGTGAATCAAAAGATACGATTTTTTACGATTGTAGGCCAATTTTCACTATAATGACAAGATGTCCTCTCATTTCTAACAGAGCGTTTGCAGACATAATCCTCGAAATTTTAATTACAATTCTCAACGTCGAGAAGTTGATGTTTACGTAGAATTGCCGTGTAACATAACCATGTATAGACGAGATCGATGTACAAATACGTGACATGTTATTCATCTAAGTTTGGAAAGCATTCACAGCTGTCAACGTGAATACATGGCTTACAACCTGCGAGCGCACTCCTTAGAACGAGAATTGTTAGAGTTGTTGATATATGCCTTTACAACACAATGATGACCACATGTTTAAATATCTGTGTTTACTGTTTCCTACTAAGAGCTCCTCGATCCGTTCTGCACTGATTCTTCGAAAGGTTTAGTTGGAATATGATTCTCAAGTGAGTGTATAATGAACATGCTGTCCTCATTGAGTTCATGGCACTTGAAATACAACACGTAGCGAAAATAAACAATATTTTCAACTTTCATGAATATTCGATGCATGTGACTTATTTCTATTTGTTGGTTGTCTAGACAGACGAGAACAATGCTCGAAAAACATCAAATCCATTCATTTAATTTGTTTCGAACTCACACTATCTTATATGTTTGATGATATTGATGAGCAGCTGGTTATGAAAGCTGCAAATACGAACGAGAGGCTCAGCAGGCCCCAGAATTGTATCATCGAATATTATGTTCAAAAAATTTCATTGTACAAGGAAAACACCTAAGAGAACAAGTTGCAATAATGTGCAGAATTCTATTGTCAAGGAATTTCCATCCTTTGTTTCTAGAAAGTTTCGTAGCTTCACGCCTCATTCCTCTGGATAAAAATCCAGGTGTTAGACTGATAGGTGTTGGGGAGGTACTCAGACGAATCATTGGAAAAATGATCCTCTGGACCACAAGTGAGGATATCAAAGCTGCCGCAAGTCCTCTTCAGACATGTGCGGGGTATAGGCCTACGGCAGGATCAGAAGCTGCAATTTTTGCAATGAACACGATTTACTCAGAAGAAGCAACATATGGTGTTTTGTTGATTGATGCTCGAAATGCATTTAACGCGATGAACAGAAAGCAGCATTACACAATATTAGAATACTTTGTCCATCAATCTCTTTATACATAATCAACTCCTACACTGTAAATCGCTCAATACCAATCACATACGAAGGATGCAAATCAAAATATATTTTTGGTATATTTCTGTATTCTCTTGGTATATATTTGTATGCTTTTCGTATGTTATTTCAAATGTGGTATGCTTTACATACTAAAGCCATACCAGCACAATGTTAAAGGAAAGCATCATAAAACATGGCCAAAGTATGTTGATTTAAGGCCCTTTGTCAATGAAGATCACACTTATGTTGCTACTGTTCTGCAAGACATTAAAGAGTCATACTCTCAATACTAAATTCGATTTTAATGCACGTAAGTCTAAGGCATTTCATGAATATTCAATGAGTATTCAACCATCAACAATTATGCATTATGCAATTTTGAAATTATGCATATTATCAATCCGAAATAAAAACACATTATAATTCATGAACGCAAAAATAGTTATGTTTGACTCATCAAAATTTCACTGAAGATATCGTTTAGATGAAATGATGTTTATCAACTTGGGTCATAAAGTAGAGTTATCTAAACGTCCTTTTAATGTTGCTAGAAAGTAGCAACGACGACATATTCGTGGGGCATAAAATTCACAATAAATCTAATGTACTTAAATATCCCTCTATCAAACAAAAAATATTCACGACTGGTATTACCAAAGAAGTTATTTGACAGTAGTATGTAATATATACATATTTTTTGCTATGTGACTTAAAGCTGCACATACCAAACACATACCAGAGGCATACGAATAAGGATGAATTTGCATCGGGTCTCGTATATAAAACATACCAACAACTCGTATTTCAGTCTAAAACAGCCAATCACAGATAGAATAGTTCCTATCGTTACATATCAATCGCATACGAAAGTAAGTGAGATGTATGAAAAACATACCAGATCTCTGTAGACATACCACTCGTATCAGATGTTAGTTTCAAATTGTATGTGATTTTTTGGTATATGTTTGTATGTATTTTCGTATCCAGAGATTTACAGTGTACAGGGGAGATGGCCGCCTATTTATGTCTGGTGGTGGAGAGATTATGTCTCAGGAAGGAACAGCACAAGGTGATCCGTTAGCTATGCCTTGGTACTCAATAATAATGCATTTTTTAAAGGTTCATGTGCCGAATTCAAAACAAGTCTGGATAGCGGATGATTCGTCTGCAGGAGGAAAGCTGAATGGTTTGTGATAGAAGGAAAAAAGATGGGATATTTTGTAAATGGGAATAATTGTTGGCTGATTACAAAATCAGAAGATGAAATGAGATATGCACAGCAGATATTTAGTAATGAGATAAACGTCACAGTTGAAGGAGTGCGAAATCTTGGTGCTGTTTTAGGAAGTAGAAGTTATAAAGAAAAATACTGCAAGAAAAAAGTAGAAAAGTGGGTCAATGAATTGAAAGTATTGACTGAAATATCAAAATCACAGTCTCAAGTGGCATTCACAGGTTTCAGTAAATGCTTCAAATCGAAATTTACCTTTTTCATGAGAACTGTATCCGATTTTGATGATTTCCTTGAACCATTGAATGACATAATCACTGATGAATTCATTCCCACTCTCTTTGATTGTGTTCGTCCTCTATCGAAGGATATGCAAGAGCTTCTCAAGCCTCCTATTTCTCAAGAGGGATTGGGTTTGCCTGATCTTGTACCAGAACCCTCTTTTCAACACCTATTATCAAAAATGCCTACGGAATCACATGCATCATCAATTCTGTCGCAAAGTCTGATAAGAAAGAACGATAATGTGAAATTGGCGAAAATGAAAATTGAACATTTGAAATCAGATTATCTAAAATCAAAAATCAAGAAGAAGTTGAAGAAGTGATTTCCCCTGAAATGTTCAGATTCGAAAAACAAGCAAAAGATAAAGGGGCAAGTTCTAGGCTCTGTACAATACCATTAGAGGATCAAGGATTTTCACTGAATAAAGAACAATTCAGAGATTCTCTACAATTGCGTTATGGTTCAATATTGCCCAATTTATTATCGTTTTGCTCTTGTGGAGAGAAATTCACTGTGAATAATGCTCTTTCATTGTAATATAAGGAGCCGATCCGGAAAAACCGCTTAGAATATCGTCGATGTTGTATATTCCTTTTTTTCTCTTTACACAAGCGCTTTCGAGGGCGCACAGCGCCTCATCTTCAGGTAAAGTGACAACGATATGTTAAGGCATGCATCAGACACAGTTGAAAAGTAATCACCAGTACAACACTTGAATGGCACAACGACAGAGGTCAGAGACAACAGACGAGTTACTCATCTGCAAGAAAGAAGTCATGTAATACTACTAGCAAGACAAATACAGGGGTATGTACAAGAAGGGACAGAATAATCTGGAGAGAAGCAAAAAAAAACAAGGCAATGAAAGTCAAAAGTTAATACCACCAAGCATTGCCAATGTCATGCTTCACACGGTTTCCACTCTCCAGCTTCTTGGACCAAATGGCTTCCTTTATGATTCTCCGTCTCCACCGAGGCTCTTTCTCGAGAACAGACATGCCTTCCAAATCCACTCCGTGGCCACTCTCCCATACATGTTTGGCGATCTCTGATCGGTCAATGTCCATATTACGCACTGATCGTTTGTGCTCTTTCTGACGATCTTGAATACATCTCTCTGTTTCACCAACATAGTTCCAGGAGCAATCAGAGCACTTGATGTTGTAGACTGCGCCCAAGGTCTTTGGAGGGGTAGGTCTTTTGTGTACCAGGAGGGATCTGAGAGAGCAAGAAGGCTTCATTGACACCTGGACTCCAACTTCGCTCAAGATGTTGGCCAGCTTGTCAGACACACCTGACACGTAAGGCAGAGGAAATCGATGTGATTGGGAGGTCTGGGAGGCCGCACACTCGGTTGATCTCCACGCCGTTTCGATCTCCCTGTTGCTGTAACCGTTCGCGGTGAGAACGCTTTTGACGAAGGTCTTCTCCTCCTCAAATTTCTCTCCATGGGAACAAATGCGGGACGCCCTTGAAGTCAAGGCTTTCGCCACAGATCGAAAAGCCGACTTAGGATGCGCTGACTGTCGATTCAAGTACAGGTTCGTATGTGTAGGCTTTCTGTAAACCCCAAAGGATAAACCACTATTGCCTCTTTCGATTGAAATGTCAAGGAAATGTATTGTACCTTGAACCTCCCTCTCCATCGTAAGATGAATAGTAGGACGGAGGTTGTTCAGCGTCTCGACGAAAAAGGACAAGTCACTGTCTGAATGTGGCCAGAACAACAGTATGTCGTCCACATACCGGATCCAGAAGGTGGGAACTGGAATTCCTTGATCCGCAGCCAACCGAAACGCCAGAGATTCAAACCTGGCCATGAATAAATTGGCTGCTACAGGCCCAAGACTGCTGCCCATTGTAGCACCATCCGTCTGTAGATATATACCATCATAAAATTCAAAATAGCAGGATGTAAGGACGAATTTGGCCAGAGACACAATCTCATCCACAGTCAAAACCGTACGCGCCCCAAGACTTGAATCACTTGAGAGCAGGTCTTGGAAAATCTGTATAGTCTCAGAAATAGGCACTGACGTAAAAAGGGATTCGACGTCAAGAGACACAAATTCACCTGCACCATAATCACCACTACGCAGTCTCTGGACAACTTCAAACGAGTTTCTGACGTAGGATTCACAACTGCGAACATACGGCTGCATGATATCTGCCAAATGCCTCGAAATCGGAGTTAAAACACTATCTCGCATGCTGATTATAGGTCGGAGGGGCACAGATACCTTGTGGACCTTTGGCATGCCAAACATGTGAGGAGTTTGGAATTGCGTTGGACAGAGTCTCAAGAGAGTATCCCTTGACATCCGACCGCTGTTCACCACCTTGGACAGCATTCCATGTAAGGA
Source organism: Prostheceraeus crozeri (assembly GCA_907163375.1). Classification (NCBI taxonomy): domain Eukaryota; kingdom Metazoa; phylum Platyhelminthes; order Polycladida; family Euryleptidae; genus Prostheceraeus; species Prostheceraeus crozeri. The sequence continues at coordinate 50,956 of CAJQUW010015812.1, read as the reverse complement.
CTTCCGAAACCGCGCAGCAGGATCAGATTTGACCTTGACATAAGGACCATTGTCAATTATATCCTTGAGCTTGCCTTTGTAGTCACTACTATCCATGACAACGGTGGTGTTTCCCTTGTCTGCAGGAAAAACAATAATTGAATCATTATGACGAAGACGCTGTAAAGCACTTCTTTCTTCCTCCGTCAAATTGCAGACAGACTTAGTGTGATGAGCACTCTTCAAAACTAGATGGAGGTAGGTGCGTTGCCATCTTGCAAAGAATCGTGCGCGAAGAGTGCCAAGTGTTAAGACTTAAAGCATGCATTGATTTTCTTCGAACCTGCATTTCAAGAAATTTGACACCCAGATCTCTCTGGTTTAAGCTTCCTGGCAGACATAGTGACAATGTGAAGACAAGGAAGAAGATCAACCGCCTACTTTTACGGACAGAAATTGGGTGGAGTATTCAGGAAAAAAACTGCATCTCGGAAACCCTTGAAACAAGGAAGTCCTGTTTAATTTCTATTATTGGTGATTCTCTGTTGATGGAACGTATTAGTGATTATTTACAAGTCCGCAAAGAATCCTTTCATGAGTCTACTCAGAACAAGTTCAACCACAGATTGGAGAGACTTGAGTATTTGCATGGTCGCGGTCATTCAAATGACTCGAATACTCCAGCTGATTTCCTGGGTGCGAATGCTGTGCATAATTTAAGCTCTATCCAATTAGAAGACTCGGTAATGTTTTTATTGAGCAAGGGACTTAACTTCGCTGTGTCTGGTAATCGAACTCCGAAAGATGACTTGATTGCTTCTGTTGAGGCTGCGACTCATTGTTTACCGATGGAGGAGAAATCTTACGTTCGTCGAAAGGCTTCCAAAGTTTTGAAGAGTGCTCATCACACTAAGTCTGTCTGCAATTTGACGGAGGAAGAAAGAAGTGCTTTACAGCGTCTTCGTCATAATGATTCAATTATTGTTTTTCCTGCAGACAAGGGAAACACCACCGTTGTCATGGATAGTAGTGACTACAAAGGCAAGCTCAAGGATATAATTGACAATGGTCCTTATGTCAAGGTCAAATCTGATCCTGCTGCGCGGTTTCGGAAGTCCTTACATGGAATGCTGTCCAAGGTGGTGAACAGCGGTCGGATGTCAAGGGATACTCTCTTGAGACTCTGTCCAACGCAATTCCAAACTCCTCACATGTTTGGCATGCCAAAGGTCCACAAGGTATCTGTGCCCCTCCGACCTATAATCAGCATGCGAGATAGTGTTTTAACTCCGATTTCGAGGCATTTGGCAGATATCATGCAGCCGTATGTTCGCAGTTGTGAATCCTACGTCAGAAACTCGTTTGAAGTTGTCCAGAGACTGCGTAGTGGTGATTATGGTGCAGGTGAATTTGTGTCTCTTGACGTCGAATCCCTTTTTACGTCAGTGCCTATTTCTGAGACTATACAGATTTTCCAAGACCTGCTCTCAAGTGATTCAAGTCTTGGGGCGCGTACGGTTTTGACTGTGGATGAGATTGTGTCTCTGGCCAAATTCGTCCTTACATCCTGCTATTTTGAATTTTATGATGGTATATATCTACAGACGGATGGTGCTACAATGGGCAGCAGTCTTGGGCCTGTAGCAGCCAATTTATTCATGGCCAGGTTTGAATCTCTGGCGTTTCGGTTGGCTGCGGATCAAGGAATTCCAGTTCCCACCTTCTGGATCCGGTATGTGGACGACATACTGTTGTTCTGGCCACATTCAGACAGTGACTTGTCCTTTTTCGTCGAGACGCTGAACAACCTCCGTCCTACTATTCATCTTACGATGGAGAGGGAGGTTCAAGGTACAATACATTTCCTTGACATTTCAATCGAAAGAGGCAATAGTGGTTTATCCTTTGGGGTTTACAGAAAGCCTACACATACGAACCTGTACTTGAATCGACAGTCAGCGCATCCTAAGTCGGCTTTTCGATCTGTGGCGAAAGCCTTGACTTCAAGGGCGTCCCGCATTTGTTCCCATGGAGAGAAATTTGAGGAGGAGAAGACCTTCTTAGTCAAAAGTGTTCTCACAGCGAACGGTTACAGCAACAGGGAGATCGAAACGGCGTGGAGATCAACCGAGTGTGCGGCCTCCCAGACCTCCCAATCACATCGATTTCCTCTGCCTTACGTGTCAGGTGTGTCTGACAAGCTGGCCAACATCTTGAGCGAAGTTGGAGTCCAGGTGTCAATGAAGCCTTCTTGCTCTCTCAGATCCCTCCTGGTACACAAAAGACCTACCCCTCCAAAGACCTTGGGCGCAGTCTACAACATCAAGTGCTCTGATTGCTCCTGGAACTATGTTGGTGAAACAGAGAGATGTATTCAAGATCGTCAGAAAGAGCACAAACGATCAGTGCGTAATATGGACATTGACCGATAAGAGATCGCCAAACATGTATGGGAGAGTGGCCACGGAGTGGATTTGGAAGGCATGTCTGTTCTCGAGAAAGAGCCTCAGTGGAGACGGAGAATCATAAAGGAAGCCATCTGGTCCAAGAAGCTGGAGAGTGGAAACCGTGTGAAGCATGACATTGGCAATGCTTGGGGATATTAACTTTTGACTTTCATTGCCTTGTTTTTTTTTGCTTCTCTCCAGATTATTTTGTCCCTTCTTGTACATACCCCTGTATTTGTCTTGCTAGTAGTATTACATGACTTCTTTCTTGCAGATGAGTAACTCGTCTGTTGTCTCTGACCTCTGTCGTTGTGCCATTCAGGTGTTGTACTGATGATTACTTTTCAACTGTGTCTGATGCATGCCTTAACATATCGTTGTCACTTTACCTGAAGATGAGGCGCTGTGCGCCCTCGAGAGCGCTTGTGTAAAGAGAAAAAAAGGAATATACAACATCGACGATATTCTAAGCGGTTTTTCCGGATCGCCTCCTTATATTACAATGAATTACTACGATCCGTTATTCTCAACAATGCTCTTTCATGTAAAAAGGGTGGTTTCATTTCTCTAAGGCATGATGGGATTGGTGATCTCTTGACCGGCATACTAATAATAATGAAGTATTTATATTTTCAAGATGACAATCGATATAAAATGCAGAGAATGAAGGCATGATAATTCAAAAAAGTTACAGATGTCAGATGGTAAGGTTATTTAAGTCATAGTTCACAGGAGAAGTTGCGAAAGGGAAGAAAGTGTTCCTACGTCTGAGTGATCTACAAAGACAGGCACGATAGTATGTCCGCATTCGAGGAGAAATACGATTGTTAAGGACATGGCCATTATTTTCTTCGATTCGAAAGAAAAGTGACTTGCTTATTGATTCACGGCGAATTTGAATTTCATTCTTTCTGCAACTGCACTTTCTCGTATTGGGACTTCCATGATAAATATTGTATATTATTCGGTGGGCACGGTTGTCAAGACGCTGTAGTTTGCGAATATGCGCTTTCTTTAGACCAACGAATACAGGGCATGCATATTCCAAAAGAGACCTAATCAGGGATGTGTATACTTGATGAAGTTCGTCTTCTTTGAGGGTCTTTTTCAGTTTTCTTAAAATGTTCAGTCTTCTTGCGGCTTTGCAGTATACCATACCAACATGCTTATCCCAATTCATTTTACTATCAAATGTGATTCCAAGAAGTTTTAGTTCTTGCATTACTCGAAGACATATTGAAGCTGGAGAAGAGACATCTCGGCAAGTGTATAACATCACTTTAGACTTGTCGTAATTCAATGCAAGGCTGTTTCTTTCACACATTTGTGATATGTGGTGTGTTTCTTCCTCAATTTGCTGATTTATCACATTTGAATCACCGATTGAGAGTGGAACGACTAAATTCAAATCGTCTGCATATTTGATTGTATTTAGTCCGGCACTGTATGTATTAATCTCCCCAAGGAATTCACAAAACAGAGTAGGAGCAATTACTGAGCCTTGTGGCAGTCCTTTCTTTATTGGTATATTTTCGGATAAGTTAGTTCCAATTTTCACTCTCACTGACCTTCCTCGCAGATAGCTCTGCAGCCACAACAAAAAGCCCTGAGGAACCTGACAAACTTTCATCTTTTTGAGCAAGTGGGCATGATTGATGGTGTCAAAAGCGCGTGAAAGGTCGTAGCTTATTAATGCAGCCCCGAAATATTCTTTATCATCCATTATTTTGCTAATGCGATCAATTATATCTATGAGAGCCGTTGTAGTCGAATGTCCCGGACGGAAACCGTGTTGTGCATTGCCGTAGAATGACATTAATTTTGGCTTGACAGAGTTCAGAACTATTCTTTCAAGGATAGACAAAAGTGAAATGAACCTCATTCTGTTTATTTCTGGTGGACTGGTTTTCGGTATCGGAACCGCAATAACCTTTTTTCCAAATGTCTGGGAGCGATTTAGGTCTCATGATGGTGTTGAAAATGACTGTTAACGGCTTTGCTAATATGTCAGCCATTTCTTTATATATTCTTGTCGGTATTACATCAGATGCGTTTGACTTCTTCGTTTTGACTTTCTTAAGAAAATTGCAAACTTCAAATTCATTTATTAGAGGCAACCAACCATCGTCAACTAATTTCACTTGAATGTCATTGAATTGATCATTTGGGAAGAGTTAAATCCCCCGCAAGTCTGGCAAGAATCTCACTTATTGATCCATGTTGTTCAACTAATTTTGTCATTTCATTATTACTCGATTTCGTTTCTTGTCTGACCAATCCCCAAATTCCCACAGAGCTTGATTTCAGCTTGTTAGCCCACATACACTTCGCTTTGGTTATTTCATTTTTTGTTTTCTCTTTCAAAATGGTTGAAGAGATCCCAATTTTTACTACGATGCGCACCCCACCGCTGATTAATAAGGCTTTTCGTCAATGGAGTCATCCATCCCTTGTCTTTTGATGTTAAAGGTACTATCTTTGAAGGAATTGTACGCGCTATTAACTGCATAACTGTGTTTTGAAAGAGTGACCATAGTTCATTAATATCTTGGACATTTGAGAATTCGTCATCCCAATCATCGTGAATAAGATTCCAAGGATAGACTTTGAACATTTGATAGACGAAAATCATAAATTCTATAGTAGGTAGCAGTTTTCGGTGAATTGTCAACATTTGAAGTGACAATGGGATATGCTGTTACAATAGCGTGATCTGCAGTACCAAGTTGAGCATCATACAAAACATTGTTCGAAAAATAAACAGTTGATAAGTCATGTGACACCAAAATGCGATCTAGAATATTTTCACCTCTTGTTGGAAATTTGATAATGTCTGTCAAGGATAGTTCATCACATAGTGATTTCATATTGAAAGAATTCATGTTTCCTACAACAATGACATCATAATTCACATAAGTAGCTAGAAAAGAGTCTATGATGACTGAAGGCTTGTGCTCAAGTTCTAAAAGAGAACTTATATACAGGCAGATGAGGTGGTACATAAACACAAACAATCAAAATATTTAAAGTGACGACATTTATTAGAGTCAAATTGTACTCTTCAAAATCGTGATTATTTATTTATTTATTTATTTTAATTTAACCACAACATCTGTAACCGAAGTTACAATCAAGGTGGATATACAAGGAAATATAACAGCAATGACACATCATCTATCAACAAGTTAGAAAGTTATGTTTGATTTAAGCAGATGAAATTTCAATAAGCGCTTGAAAATATGGAATCTTCTTTCATTCCGACACTTTTCGGGAAGGGAGTTCCACAACCGAGGTCCAAGGACATGAAATGAAAAATTAGAGGAACGATGGGTTGGTGCAGCAATGATGATTGATGGGAACGTAAGGTAAAGCGAGGCATCAAAGAATTTGGGTAGGAAATAAGTTTATCCAAATAAATCAACGCATTTCCATTAACACATTTGTGTACCAAACAACAAATTTTGAAGTGTATACTTTTCCGGATAGGAAGCCAATTCAAGTTATATACTACTGTCGAGGTCGGTTGGAATCGACGTAGAGATTCTATCAAACGAGCACAAGAATTCTGGATCCGTTGAAGCCGCTGAATTTTGTTAGCTTGACAAATGCTAAGAATAGAATTGCATTAACTAATTCGTGACAAAACATGCGAGGAGCAAATCATTCTACAGACATTTTCACCAATGTAATGGCGAATTTTATACAAATGACAAATATAAAGAAAAGCTCTTTTGAATACATGATTAATATGACTATCAAAAGATAAGTCAGTATGAAAAAATACGTCAAGATACTTGATACAATGAGTGATTTGAGCAGGAATTTCTATAAACTTGATTAGGAGTTAAGTCAATACCCAACAGATGATTCTGCAAATAGATGGCTGTACCACCACCTTTACGATGCTTAAGATCTGACCAATAACAAGAATAACCAGACAAGTTAATGAGACCACTGTCTGTCGAAGTGTTTAACCAGGTTTCAGAAATGCAAAGGATACCAGGATTTCTAGCTTTCACAACAAACAAAAGGTCGTCAAATTTATGGAATAGAGAGGGAGCATTAATAACACTTATAATCGGATATTCGAGAGAATCGTGTAAAACGTTTAGGAAAAATTTTGTTTAGGTGGGCGAGGCGGAAACGAAGCGATTCTTCCATTTCGGATCATCACATTCTCTCCTGCATTGCGCCTTACTTTTAACTCTTCACTAAGCGATTTTTCTCATTGTCTTTTTCGAAATGTTCTGTCCAGATTAATGTATGCGCGTCTGAATTCTTCATTTGTGGATGATCTTAATTTCTTTGCATTTCGCAAGATATCGTTTTTCATTTTTTTGGACTCACATTTGAATCTTAGCAACCGAGTTTTACCATCAGCGTTCCTACCAAGGTATACTAGCCAAGGTATGCAAAAATGTCGAGTCCGACATCTTCAGCCACTTCATAATGAATCCTTTGAGTTAAAAACTGCCAATATTTCATCAGAAGCACGGCTGGATATTAAGGCAGGTGCATTTTGGTCGCGCGGAGTAACCTCATTTTACGATGTTCGTGTTACACACGTCAATGCTCCGAGCAACCAAAATAAATCTACCTCTGAAATTATTACCCAACATGAGAACAAAAAAAGAAAAAATATCTACAAAGAGTTTTGGATGTAGAACATGGTACGTTTACTCCATTGGTATTTGGCACAAATGGAGGGTCAGGTAAAGAGTGCCGACAGTTTTTGAAGACACTTGCCCTGAAACTGGCCACAGGCGATCAAGAGAACTATTCCTCCGTGATGATGTGGCTCCGAACAAAGATATCTGTAGAAATAGTAAAGTCAGTTAGTCTGTGTATCAGAGGTTCACGTGTACCCTTCAAAAAAGAGCCCGCCAATGTTATCATGGAAGATTTCGGCATAAATGTATTTCGTGCCGATATTTTTTGATTTTTTTTAAGAGCACTCATTTTTTTAATGTCTTCTCTTATGAACTGACTTTATTGGTCTCCGTACTGAGACGCTAGATTTCTGTGTTTGTATCCGTGCTTGTAAATATTTGAGAATAAATTTTATGTTGTTAGTTTAATTTGTTTCTTGTCTCTCAGCAACATGCGAACTGCTGTACTGAAAACTTCCAGGAAAGGGTATCTTAGGAGTCAAGCTGAGACTTTGATTCGAAGTAGACGGTCAGTTGCCACTGTGTCGCAACAATTAAAGGTTGCGAAAAGGCTGTCAGCGGCCTGATGGAAAGTCTTCTGGCTGACCAAGGCTGAGTTCTCGCAGGTCAAATCACTACATCACCAATGTGGTGGATAGTGATCCCTCTACCTCTTTATCTGAGCTTTCAGCAGGTTCAAATCTTTCCAGGACAACTTGGAGACGACTTGAAGAGTTGATCCGTTCTGCACTGACTCTTGTTTGTTTCTCAGTTGACAGTTGGAATTTGTTTCTCAAATTAGAGTATATTGAACATGCTGTCTTCATTGAATTCATGACACTTAAAAAGCACCACGTATCCCAAATAAACAATAATTTCAACTTTCAAGAACGTTCGGTGCATGTGGCTTATTTCTGTATCGTTCATTGACTACTCAATGGCAGGCTAGCATTGTGTAGACTGAAATAGTGCGAATGTTCCAACATTGTTCCTTTATCGCATATCAACAAAGGGAGAAGGCTTCCACGTAGATGTTATTCGTCGCAAATGATTGAGAACACGATAATGTGAAACGAAGTCCCAGGATCAGCGATGTGAAGTTGTCAGTAAAAATCTCCTTTTACAAAGAAATGCCAGAAGGTATCTTGATGCCAAAAATGATGCATAAAAAGTGAACTGACGCTGCCCAATCTATCATTCATGCGTCGCAAGCATTGCGGCAAGGATACTTTCAGACTTGCAAATCGACTTGAAGTTACCGACCCGAGTCCATTGAGGGTACCCGACCGATCCTTCGCGAATAGCATAAAGCTGTTTTTTTTCATTCTGAAAATTAGCAAGAATGAATTTTAGCGGTCTTCTGTTGATAAGTTCTATGTTGCAGATAAATTTCAGATGAAGTTGAAAATTTCCATAACTCATAGCTTACTGTCGCATAACCTCCTTCTATCACTCAGTAGGACATTATCAGCTTCAAATTATTATAGGCTATGCATAATCCAAAAATTTGCATTGCGGCAATGGAGACAGTACATTATCACAGTATGTTCCAATGAGATTGCAATGCTTAAGCAGATAATGTCCGGAAAAATATCTATATGCATAAGAACCCTAGAGATACAATATCAGACTAGCGGTTTTTTGCGTAAATTACGCAAGTGGTATTGAAATGTCAGGAGGAGCCCGTCCAAGTTGTTTTTACCATCGTTTAAAATGTTAACGTTTTGATCTAAGAAATGTGATGACAGTTGATGTAATTTTCTCGATAGGCTAGATGTAATATCATATTGTTGGCTTATTTTTAGTCAGATAATATAATATATGTACAGTAATCCTAGAAATTTGCATTCTAGTTAAAAAAGAGTATCACGTTTCAACATTTCCTATAATTGAATAAGTCATTAATATACATGGCAAATAATCAACGGCTATTGATAACTGATCGTTCATGCACTCGTAGTTTACTAGTCGATTTCGAGTATAGTCCCACTGGAAGTAATAATTTTTATTTTTTTTTCGTGAATATCCATCACCAATATTATTCAAATCAATCTGGTTGCTATCGACATTTTTTCTGCTACGTGAATTATCAAGGATGCGGTGTTTGTTTGGTCTTTTGAAATGCGTTTATAGCTGTTAACGAACGCCTTTTTCACTACGATGACCTGTCATTTTCATTATTATTTTACTGTCAAGTCCTGCGGCAAACATACGAGTTGCCGAACTAGCACGCAAAGAATGAGTGGTATGATATCCACTGTATCCAACCTTTTTCATTATGTCGCCAACCATAGACTCAATTGTGTGCAAGCCCACCGGCTGAATGGAATACCACACATTTCCTCTCGCGTTTACTAATGCCGAAGGTATAATCGCGAAACCCCTGGAGGACGATGACTTAAATATTTTTCAAATATATGGGGAGGGCTTTTGTCTATATCGTTTCGATTTTCAATCGCTCTCACTTCCTTTATGTCACTATTGATGTTTTCAGTGTTCCACTGTGGTTCTTCGACTTCTTTTCAGTAAAAAACAATACTTTCATTCCATCTTCATTTCTAACTTCAAATTGATCAATTGTTAAAAGTGAATGTTCGGAGCCACCACGTAAGGAGAAGTTCAGGCCAACAGTAAATAGGATGGTGTTCAGTAGTTTTTGTGGCGTGTCAGAACCCAGGAATCCCATTTGCCATAACTTATCCTCTTGCTCTTTGGTGATAATTGCTGCCTGTTTCTTTGGAATATTCATTCCCGCGTCCGCTGATTTCGCCATCATTGAATCAAGGCAGCCTCTGATGGCTTTGAACTTGCCATCACTCAAAAAATGATAATTTTCATTTTTATGATTCATGTTGATGTACTGCTGGCCTAAATATGCAACCCTTTTTATCTTTTATTTCGCAAATAAAGCGAGGGATTGCAAAGTTTAACTCTTCAATTGAAAAATCTTCTATTGGTTTCTGAGGTATACGAAAGTTTTAATCGGGATTCTCATTTCTTTTTTGTCGCCAAGAATCAAAATGGCGATACGCCCATATTCTTTTGGATTTCGTGTTAAAAGGAATGCTTCCTAACGACAACTTTTCAATTTCTTCATCTGTTACGAAATTAATATCATCTGCCGGTATATCATCAGCAATCAAACTAGATTTTGTGTTCAAATTAAAATCAGTAATCTTCCTGGTATTGAAGCAGTTATTCATCTTGCTTTAGTAACAAAATGACAACAGTATTAAATGTATGGAAATCTTGAATTTTGAAATATTATTTCCATGTTTATAGCCCAGAACCATAGAAAGAGGTTAAGCTAGATATTGTACAACATCTATCACTTAATACAACTATATCAATTTCAGTTGGGCCATAGAAATTAACAATACCATAGAAAGTCCTAGAATGGAAATTGCATGAAAATTATGGCACACTCCGGGGGAACTTAGTTGGGGCAAAATGCAAATTTTGCGAACTGGCTTCCTTTTTTCTGGTTGACATTTATATTTATCAGGCCAATTCTTGATCTGCATTGTTGGCCCTTGTCCAAAGATCATGTACTCAAAAGCAATACTGAATTTACAAAATGCTGCACCGACAGGATGACAAGGAAGGAAATCCTTTTAAACGTTCTGTGCGTTCATTATTTTGATACATCCCTCCGATAATCTATCAATACTATAATCAGACTCTTATGCAACTTGTAATGTCGATTTATAGAACATGCAATACTCCAGCTTGAAATCAGAAGCCAAGGAATCTTAGAGTATTCATTTTACTTTAAAGGGTTCCCCTGTTCACTAAATTTGAATAATTTCAAAATCTCTACATGCATTCGAATATCAGCTTCCAAAATATCACATGTGTCATTCAATGATTAATTAAAAAGTTCCAGCGACATTTCATTTATTTGAGAAATTATTGTCGGTAAAGAAACTATCAATGCGTTTATTCGACAAAAGCGCCAGGTTTTTTAACCGCTTGAAGGAGAAATAATCCAATAATTAGACTTTCTATCTTTGAATTCTTCAGATGTTCTTATAAACAGCACACCGACCACTTTCAATTATGACTTTGTGACCCAATTTTTGATTCGCATTCCAATATTGAAAAATTGGAAACTAGTTGTCAGTGACTGGCACAAATAGACACAGTATATCAATCCATGGAATAGTAGGCTATTTCACATGAAACAATGCCGCCATCTCACTTGCAATTCTCTTCATGAAAATCCTGTAATTAGGTGTCAACAACTTCCACAACCAACTTGGCAAATAGTTTGACTATGATACAATGTTTTAGATCGAATCTGATCTACAAACCATAGATTTCTCATGTGCCATCATTGTATATAGGCAAGATATCCAACTTCCATTCTAGTGTACTATTATCCAATTCTATGAGTTGGGCCATAGAAAGAGGTTATTCTAGATATTGTACTCATATTGGAATCATTGACATAGAATGTCCTTGGCGCTACGCGCCTCGGACATTCTATGCCAATAATTCCAATATTCGTACAATATCTAACACATAATCTCTTGGTCTTCCAATGATCTCAGTGTATTACATGAAAACTTATGACACGGATATTTTCATGGATTCCTATATGTCTAAATAGTCATTGTGCATAATCTAAAAAGCTGGATTTCTATGGAAAAGCTCTGTTGGTGTCTCGGTATGTCTACAAAAAATAGCTTCAAAATTTCGCGAAGTGGAAAATTGTATTGGAGGCTTGTTTGCTTCATATAAAAAGTTCTATTGACGAATTTCATTTTTTTCGATTTTTTATTGACGTACTGTGCATGGGTGTTGAGACTGTGCGGAAGTTGTTCGATATGCTCGATATCAAAATACAAAAACAATAGGAAGTTTGCGGATTGATGAAATGCCGAAATCCAATCAAATAAGTAGACATAATATGCCGTCGCTAGTCAAACATGAATTAAACGAGACTACAGCAAGCCACTTTCAATAAAGCAATAAGAACTAGCAGTCTCTGCAATTCGAATTGATTAAAACTCATAGCGACAAACGACAATCCCTGATTGCTAGCTTCAGTCCAACGACTGTCAACTAAAACGAATCACGGAGATCGGTCAAATCGTATCGCTCTTCTAATTTATGAAAATTCTCAAATTTGCATTACAGGTGAGAAAGAATTATCATATCAGTCATACATATTATAGATGCTTATGGTACTATTAACCCTCATTTGACCGACAAAATTTATCGACGTACTTTGAAAACTACATATGTAGTCTATTGATCAAATGAGGGTTAAGCAATATATACAGTATTTTGATGTTTCATGTGACCTTTGACCGATCTCCAAACTAAATAAAGTGTGTTGGACTGGAATGTTGTAGAACTTGATCACATGTATATTATAATAAATATGTTTGACCTATCAATTTCAACATCGATTACATATATGAAAGATATATCAATGCATGTCTCCTCCCCCTCATGTTAACTTCTATATGATACTCACATGTTGATCTTCCACCGACATCATTTAATGGCATTGTATATAAACCGTTGACATGACATTCATTGACCATCATCCTGACTTCTTCTTGTAATATGTGAACATCATTCTGCATGTACTTGTACTTTTTCGGGTATTTTCTTTCATGAATTAAAACCCATGAATTTTTTTGAAAATTTTTGAGAGAGAGAGAATCGTTTATATTTCGTAATTGAAAATCATACAATCAAAATGTAGATTCACAAGATTGACTAACTGAGACATAACTGACTCAATACTTTCATATTCATTCATGGAAATTTTTGGAAATTGAAAGTCAGATGAAAAATACGAAATGTTTAAATGAAGAAAGTTACATACATAATACTGAAAAATAGCAAAAAAAAAACATGGAAAAATCAGAAAAATGTATACAAATACGTGTACATTACGTAAACACAACTGGTCAAACTTTTCTGTCAACAGACCTAGCAGAAAAAGCATTTGCAACAGCACAAACCCAAGGGAAAAAAAGCACATGCTCGTCTAGTAGTGATACATACTGGCATTCTCAAATGTCCACTTTTAGAAAGACGACCAGGAACCATTTAATGCAGTGGGTGAGATGTATTACATTCACATGCATTCAAAAATTTGATTGCTTGCTCCTTAAAGAGCAATGAAATAGAGCTGAATGATCCACAACTGCAGTCTGTTCCGCATATCAAGCGATGAGCACGCTTTTGAAAGCGGTCTAGTTTAGACAAACATTTTGGATAGATAACCATAGGCAGGAGAAGCGTATAAAAATAATGCAGTTATTATGGCATGGTTCACAATAATCAATTCTCTATTTGAAAAAACATTCTTTAGACATCGAATAACGTATAACCGCTGTGAAGTACGCTTTAAGACATCACTTCTTTGGTTATTCCATGACAAATTCTCAAAAAATACAAATCCAAGTATGCGAAGTACAGAAACTCTGGGAAAACTATTCAAAATTACATTATTCAACTGCTGCTTGGATCTTTGAATGATTAGTTCTTGACACTTGATATGGTTAAGAATAAGTCCAGCATTCAAAAACCTTTCTGTAATGGTAGCTGACATAATTAGTTGCTGAGAAGAGCATGCAATTCCCTCAATAATAGTTAAATCATCAGCATACTTCACTGAGCGAATAAAGTCGGTGTGAAAATTGATGGATGACATGAAGGCGGCTAACAAGAAAGGACCGAGAACTGATCCTTGCGGCACACCTGAAGTGGTATGCGTCACTGACCCAAGCGCTCCATGAATTCTGACTCTGAAGCATCTGCCAGTCAAATAAGACCTGAGCCATCTCAAAAACCCATTGTCAAAACCACTTAAATTCAAAAAGTTCAAAAGTCTATGAAAATGTAGGCGATCAAATGCCTTTGAAATGTCCAGACCAATTACACGCACTGCCGCAGTATTCCTCTCATCCATAAATGAGGTCACATGATCATGTATTTCCACCAAAGCACTTGATGTAGAACCGAAAGGCCTGTAAGCATGCTGATTTCTGCCGTAGACAGAGAACAGTTTATCTTTAATGTGAGATAGCACAATACGCTCAAAAACTTTTGCAATAACTGAAGTCACAGAAATAGGACGGAAATCACTGATCAGAGGTCTCGATTGTTTTGGGATGGGCTGAACAAAAGAAATTTTGAATAAGTCAGGGAACGCTTGGGACGGAATCGATTGATTGTAGATTCTACACAGTGGAGCACATAAGAGATGGGCGCCCATCTTCAAAAGTCTGGATGGGATGGAATCAGGTCCACAACTTTTTCGAGGATCCAACCTTAGAAGCTCCCGCAAAACTTCGCACTCAGTTATATAAAAATCCCATTGACCGTCAGAAAGTGTCAGCAAATCGATGTCAGGTGATGAATTATAGTTCTTTTGAAATTCACTTGTGAATGCATTTAGCATGTCATCAATACTTGAAAATTGAGGTTTCACGTGTTGAAAGAGATTTGAGGCTGGTGAACCCTTGACTTCGTTTACCACCTTCCAAAGACCATTCAGGTTCTTCTTATGCTTGTCAGCCCAACTCTTCTTTGCCTTTAGTAATTCACATTTGACTTTCTCTTTGTAGTGCTCAAACAATGGCCAATCTCGTCTTCTGAAGGCATCCCAGCGCTTGTTGATGAGCATCTTTAGTAGAGGTGTTATCCATGGTTTATCTCGCGATGTTAAGGTGACAGTCTCATAAGGAATCACATTCACGGAAGCATAAATAGACTGATAAAAAAGTTCACAGATTTCGTCAACTGATGATGCCTTGTCCAAAATGGAAAAGTCAACGGAAGACAAACACGTCATAAAATTGCTCAAGTTTGATTCACGGAAATCCCAAAGTGGGAAACGAATGGCTGAAAAATCATTGACATTACAGACGGACCTGAGAAAATGGAATTGTGGTCAGAATTACTTACAGGTGTACCAACTACCGCCAATTCGTCAAAAAGCTCACACTGTTCCGCATCAATGAAAATTTTATCCAATACAGAATGAGCACGAGTATGGTCATTTACTTTACACTTCAAATCAAAATCCTCTTCAAATATGGAACACGAAAAATCATTAAAGTCTCCCGCGATAATGATATTAAAATAAGGATTTGTGGAAAGAAGATAATCAAATTCATTTGAAATACTTTCAGAGATCTTGCAGTGATCTTCCCTACACAACCCCCGGCGGAATATATACAAGGCAACAAATAATCGTACGAGATGCACTTGTAAGCTGTAAATTTACAAACAGTATTTCACAAGATGATGGAAAGTTATTTACAGGCAAATGAATGGTTGAGGGAATAAGATCACTCACCCACATACAAACTCCACCGCCTCTACGCTTAATACGATCAAAACGATAAAAATTGAAATGAGGATTTTGAAACAGATCATTCCCCATTTGATCGTTCAGCCATGATTCTGTGACTATCACAATACCAGGTTTGAAAGAACTTATAGTCAAACAAAGATCATGGAACTTAGGAAACATTGACCTCAAATTACAAAGAAATACAGAAATATTCCCAAAATACTGATTAAAACCGTTCAGTGAAAATGTCGCACATCGCTACGTTTCATGACTTTTTTGCGATAAATAATTACGTCTTCACCGAGTTGCCTACGCCCTCTCAGCTCCATCTTTAAATTTCTCTCTTGTGCTTGCTGAAATGGAATTAAGTCTTGATGTACAAAAACGTCTTTGAATGCTGCTGAGACTCACAGATTTTTAGACTTTTGCATAACTTCAATTTTCTTGCATACATCTCTTACATGCACTTTGAGCATTCGAGGACCATTGTAAGGGGATTTTCTAATTCTTCTGCAGTCCGAAAAGTGTACATTGGGGACTTCCAACTCATCCATTAACTTTCCAATTTGAGTAAGGTCCCAACCATTTCTCTCATCAATGGTACCGTAAGTCCTTTCAGGAATACCATGAAAAATCAAATTGTTTGCTCTTGATATTCTATTTTGGACTTCTTCCATGCAGAGTTCGAAGCCTTTCTCTACATCGTTTTTGACAGATATCATGTCTTGTTTCAGCAATCCAACCTCCATCGAACGTTTATCATGATCTTGACATATCTTTGTAATTGAGGTTTCAATGGTCTGCATTCTTTCTGAGAGCTTATTTTCCAATTGTTTCAAATCAGTTTTGAAGGCCTTTATCACCGATAATCGCGACTCCTCGATCAAAGCTTTCAGCTCAGAAAAATGAGTTGATGACACTGATCCAGAGCGAGTTTGACGTTGCTTATCATTTACCTCAGATGTCATATTCCATGCAGTCAAGGGTCTCGAACCAAGATCAAAAAAAAATACTTAGCCTACCGAGCCGGCACCAGACAAACAAGTAACCAATCGAAGTAATTTGTTGCTCTAATTCATAAAATATGAAAACCGCCTGCACGATATGTCCGATATCTAGATCACGATCTCGACTGCACAGAGACAACCAACGACAACAGATGTGATCACAATTCAGACGGAGAGGAAATATTTCCAAATAGCGGCAAGATACGACGATATATCCACTCAGAATATTTAGAACGACACTTATGACGACGAGAGGATTCGAACGATGTAAAAATTTCACAAAATGGCCAACGTAAACACTGAGAAATAGCACATGGAGACTAGACCAGACGAGAGCACAAATTCATTCGACCAGCACGCTTCAAGACTGCCAGAAAAGCTTTAGAAAAGTAGTAATGTGCTTATTTTTTGGCATCTGGACTGTCAGACTGATTAGGGGCGGATTACTCTCGCGTGTTCGTAAAATCGCTCCTTCAGCCTACAATCATAGACTTAACCTCGTCGGTGTATGATAAATGCTGTGAGAATGTTGTGACGAGGAATTTCTTCGGAGTGGTACAAAAGTTGTACATATTGTTTCATTGAGGGATCGACCAAAATACATGAAATGTTTCAAGAATTGGGAAGCCCATGATGTCATGCACAAAGGTCTCTGAGCAATACATAATGGAGTAGTCGGGCAGATAATTGTAGCTTTGTTTTGAATTCAGTTCTTACGATAATGCGCACTTTGTCGGCAGTTGAAAGATTTGATTCCGAGACAGGAGAAAACGCTATAACATTGATCAAATCAATTGATTCTGAGTTTAGTCTGTGTCTGGTAGTCATTTCCAACCGCCTTCAGTCCTGCAAAACAAGCTCTTATCTCAAAGTATCTGCAAACCAGTACCTGGTAACAAATTAATGCTCTTCTCGATAAAATCAAAATCAAACGATCAAAAGAAGAATACGATAGAATGTGGATAAAGGCAAATGAAGTTACGAAAGACATAATGTACATTATAACGACCCCAGACAAAAGGAACGTTTCACGGCTTACAGATGACCACACAAACCCCCCAACTTTCTTGGACCATGATGTTAAAATGATATTCAATACTTGTAAAACAGGACAGTATTTTATTCTGAAAGATAAAATAAAAAAGCTGATGCGATCATGCGTTGTGTATCATTTTGAATGTCGGGTTGATCCTGATACCTAATACTTAAGACAAACAAAACGCAGATTACATCAAAGAATAAAAGAATATATAAGAGGTAACTCAGCCGTAAGTAGCCATCTGAACATTTGTCCAAACTGCAGTGATGACATTAACAATTGTTTTTCTGTTAAATACGCAGGACTTAGTGAATTTGAACCTCGTATAGTAGAAACGATGTTAATAAATGATAAAACTCCTACACTAAATCAAACCCTAGGTCTTAATGGTAGATCTCTTTTCTTAAAAGTATTCGAATAATTGTTTTTGATAATTGCTATTGTTTTCCTTGAATCGTTGTTTGTCATTGTCAGCGTATGAGCTTATTATGTCTATTCATCGGTTGCAGCTGCGCAAGGATAATTCACTTTCTTAGAGGAATCTTTCTTAAAGTCATTAGTTATATTATCTAAACGATGTGTCAGTTTCCAAATTGATTTTCGAAAGTTGTTTTTGTAACAAGCAGAAAAGTGGAAGCCAGATACATTTTGTAATTCACGATTTTTACCTCCATCTGATTTCCAATGTTCTATCAGACTTTTATACAACTCTCTACTACCTCTATCAGCTCATTTTGACTTTGCGTATAACATCTGCAACTTGTGAAAGATCGTTTTCGGCACTCAAACTGATCAAAAATGACTTGCGGACCACAATGGGTCAAGACTGATTGTCTGATCTATTTGTCTATTGTCTGATCAGTTGTGGTTATCTCAACTAATCCAAAGCATACCGTATTTCTTTGAATATGAGACGCCCTCGAATAAGAGACACATGCACAAAAAATAGATTGCTATAGACATATTACATGCAGGCTATTGTAATGTGGTAGCTACATCCGCCTGAGCGATTATTAGGCCTACTTATCTTAGTAAAATAAGTCAGTCTACTAGTAAATACCGGGTATCATGACCAATGTTATATAATATATAAGGCTTCTTGTTGTTGTACATGCATGTTGTACATACGTACATGCAGGCCTACTTAAGGTTACTTCATCTAACATTTAAGGAGGCATTATACGGTAGCTTCCTTTGCATTTGGAGTCATGTACCGGTCGGTAACTTTTGCTGTAAATACTACTTGATTATCGGTATTTTCATTTCGGTAAATTCAGATCTAGTCTACATGTATAGTGGCCAACATGTACTGGTATATGAGTGTATTAGATGAGTCTACAAGATATGCTACTACAAACCATAAAACTCCTTTCATTTCCAAAATATCTGAATTATGATAAAGCGTATATATGTAAGAAAAATTACTGGCGAAATTTGCCCATGACATAGGCGTAAGTGGGGAATGCAAAGGTTACCTAACAGAATAGTAGCAAAAAACTAAGACATCTTTTTCTAATGAAAAAATGAAAACTTGAACATTTGATAAATAAGAGACGCCCTTGAATAAGAGACGCCCCTGAATAAGAGACGCATCAATCAGGGATCTGAAAAAAATAAGAGACGCGTATCTTATTCAAAGAAATACGGTATATTACTATCAATGATACGTATCACCCATGATAAAATTAAAGCCATTAAAGCCAATATTCTTACTTATTAAGATTTGCAAGAGCATTCGGAGACTTTGCATTCTGTCGATACACCAAAAACAGTCAAACAAGTTGCCTCCCTCAAAAAAAATTAAACTGCACACCGCCACTGTCACTCGCTGCCATTTGACAAGGCTAAATTAGTTAGAACAGTTGGAGTTGACCATAATTTCATTAATTATCTGATGATTTTTCAAGCTCATGCACCAATTTTCTAGGCCCAAGGACCGTCCAGGACCGTGTAAGCTTCCAATTTGGAGGCCGAGGTCCGGCCCGTCCAAGTCCCGTTCTCAGGTCCGGCCCGGTTCCAACTCCGGTCTTTTGAAAATAAAGTGATTATATAACTCGAGCTAAATGTTGAAAGTTTGATCAAAGAACGAATAATCACCAAATACCGAAACTAAACAGTACGTTATGCATTAGGATTATTTAGAAGATATATCCATGTTGTTTGTTATCTGAATAATCGCGGTTCAAAATACAAAGACCTAGAAATAAATAAAGATATTACAATACAAGTACATTATACAATTTAAAATGAAAAACATCATAATGGTTAATAATGACAAATTTCAACGGTCGCATCGTAAATGAAACATCATACTTATTATGGGCTTCCAGATAGAGAGTCGGAAGACCTATCAGTAAATGTAATGGGCAAAGATTTAATAAGTTTCTGCAATGAAACTTCTCTGATAATTGGATTAATTGGCAATGTCAGTTTAGAAAATCATTCTGAAGGACGATGCACTTATTATACAGAACTCAAAATAATGAGATACGCAAATCCTTGATTGACTTCCTTTTGCATCCATGAATTTATGGTAAATTATATGATTTCTTTTCAAGTAATGCAGCCAGTTATTTATGCGGACCACTCTCTAGAGGAAACAAAATTCCAAATTGAATTAAAATCAGAACTTGAAAAACTAAAAGAGTCGTCTAATCAAAATTACAATCCTTGTAAATCGATAAAGCCGTGTAAATGGGGAGATGATGCGTGTTTTGATCATTACTTGTTTACAAGAAAATGCAAAGAATTAAATATTCAAATTCTGGGAAAGGATTTATCAGTTGGCAATGTTCATAATGAATTATATGAAATTAACTCACTTTGTATAAGAGATAGTCAAAAGTCAATTTGAAAAATCGCTCTCTCTAGAGAAACTCGAACATTAAGAAAGAATCATAGGAAAAATGTTTCTCGGTGGAAAAAGTTCCCAACAGCTGAAAACCTAAAACGATGAATAGAGAGTAAAATGAATCTGAATAAAAGTAATAGCAAACAGAAGAAAGGAAAACAAAAATAGACTAAAAAGGTTTAAAAGTGCACGAAAAATAGTGATCATTAAAGATATTGGCAACTGATTAATGAAAAGAAAGGTGTTTAAAAAGTTTAAGCAAGAGATGCATATTGAAGGCTTTAGATTTTCACGCTAACATAGTATACAATGATCTAAAGCTTTCAGGCAATACATGTTTATCTTCTAGCTGTATACCAAAAATGTTGCAAAGACAAAGGTGCGTTAGTAATATTGATAATAGAATCACGAAATGCGAAATAATTAATGATCTTAAAGAATGAAAGCTATACATAAAGCAAGTGGACCAGATAGCATTGTTTATGAAACATTAAACTTGAGTGAAGACGAAACAATTGAAACTCTTGAAACACTATTAGTTATTTACGCAACTAGTGCAAAATATCCATCTTTATTGCTTTCTTCGAGGTCAACATATCTATGCACGAGCCCGAAGGGCGAGGGCATGGAATGTTGATCGAGGAGACAGCAAAAGATGGATATCTTTGCACGAGTTGATTGTGTAGGTAATTATATTTTTCACCGATATCATGACCATTATGACTAATCCAATTCTATGGTGAAATAATAAGCGGGTTTTATATGATTCAATCGCATATATCTATATAGAAATCTCTAATTCAACCAGTGCAATAATGAAAATATTACTGTACGCCCGTGCAGTAATCTGCTTTACAGGTAAAATAAAGTGACAGGATATCTACATTATACGCACGGTGAAAAATGAAATTATGTATTTAATAATGCCAAGAAATTCCGTGGAGCAGTAACTGGATTACGCCAATTTCTAAAGAAGGAAAGAAAAATGATCCAAATTCATACAGATTTATTAATCTATCATCCTGCAAACAAAAGATAGTGATTAAAAATTATAAATATTAGACCTATCGACCGGCTAATAAATAATGATTTGATAAAAAAGAACCAAGCCGGTTTCAAAAAGGGTTGCTCCTCTTTGGATAGCCTATTACTTATTAAGTATATTATGCAAGTTTATAAAAATCTAGAGGGAATCTATGATTCAAGATGTGAGATTTCTAAAAGTGGCGATTTTTTCATATTAACCTCTGTCTACCTTAAACACTGACGGATGCTAATTGATATTAGCTCATTGAAAAGCTGAAAACACGAGCTCTTAAATGTTGTATAGCTTATCAATGTAAAATGCGATTGAAAGGCAGGATAATCAAATGGAATTTCACACAATTTAGGTGGTCCGTTGTTTTATGATCTACAGTCCGTTTCATAAAAAGTGGATCATCCTAAAATTTGACTAAATAAAACATTAAGTATGATACAGAAAGCACTTTTCATGTTATTTCATGTCCCTAATATATTTTAATGTCCTTATATAATCTGATAAGCTATGATACAGTAACGGTTCTTAAGAAGCTAATATTTTGTGGCCCTGCCCTTATTGTCAATGACATTACCAATTCGTCTAGGCATTGATTCGATGATATCGTTGATTTTTGACTGATCTAACTTTTTCCACTCTCTTTTTAACAGTGACGTAAGTTGTGATACGCCATCTGTAGGTAGCAGTAAACGACGAACGTTACGTTTTAGAATACTCCATACATTTTCTATGGGATTCAGATCAGGAGAACGAGCTGTCCGAGATAATGTCCTAAGCCCTAATTGAGACTTGCATAAGTTGACTCTACTACTCCTGTGACACGTAGCATTATCATCCATAAATAAACAAGTCGATGGATCACCAAGTTGATCTGTCATTTGGCCAATGTTCATTCGTAAAACATTCACATAGCGTTCAGAATTCATGGTTCCTTCCTGTATGTGAAGTTCAGAGCGGCCATTGGTCCAAATGCCAGCCCAAATCAGTAGAGTTGCACCACCTTGTACCCGGGGACGATGTAAATGTCTCGGAATTTCCTGATCAGATTTTATCCATAATCTCAATCGACCATCACTATCCTTCAGACGGACTGATGCCTCATCAGACCAGACAACCCGATCCCATTGATTTCGCCAGTGACAATGACTCATAGTCCCCTGGTCATGACCCTAGTTCTAGCAAGGCTGACACTTTGCCTTTTGTGAATGCGATCTCGTTATTGTTCATTTGTGCTTTGTATTGTTTTCAACCGGTAAGAGATAGATTTCTAGCTGAAAGCAATCAGGAGTGCTGCCAACACCACCGCAACGAAGTCAGGAAGCTATGGAACATGAAATCCAGTTAATCACATGTAGCAGTTACATTATTGTTGATGAATAATGGTGCTATACTGGCTCTGATTGACCAATTTTCTTCATTTTTGTTTTGCTTGATAGCTTTTGGCTTGTAGAACAACATATTACATAACAAAGGAAACAAATGTAATTTTATAAGAGTGAGGTATGATTTTGTGTAACATTGCTAAATGAAGATCAAATTATCTACTACTTTTTTTATCTATAACAGGAAAACAACTCAATATTCATGCTTGAAATTTCCAACAATGATATTAGTAAGCACAACTGACATATCTTCCAAATTTCAGAGAAATTCGTTCAAGTTTGGCAGAGTTAGACAAAGTTGAAGTTAAGGCGATGTTTAAGGGTGATCCATTTTTTATGAAACAATCTGTACATGCACTCTGCAATAGCAATAAGGTTGTTCTCATCTACATGTACACGTGCACTCGATTGCCGCATTGAATTTTCGTTCAACAACTCTACATTTCAATGACATTGTCAATCAGTTTTGCCACTGCAATTCACACTTTCTAGCATTGTTTCAACGTTCTTTGTATGGTGGAATAGAACTCAATTGTGTGATTATTCTGATTCATTCACAAAGTGGAAGATTCGTGAGAATCTTTAATTGGTGAGAAGACTTACATACGTATAGACATTTGCAATCCGCCCATGAAGCTTGTAGCATGATCTGATTGGTTTTCATTTTTCAATTCTTCTTCTTATTTGCCATGAAGTGTACACAATACTTCATTCACACAGCGGCTATAAAACGATCTTCACCAGTGTCATTTCCAATACACTTATTTCCACTGACTGAACATCTCAAGATGAAGTTCTCGGTAAGTCTTGACATTGGCATTTTAAATTGCGTTTATTTTATTACTTCAAACAACAGTTCGTCCCAACTTGCTTTATGTTTTATTGGCAAACCGACATCAATAAATGTGCATGCTTTTGAGTCTAAAGCTTAAGTGGCCACGCCCAATAGTGATTACATCTATACATCTATACTCTTGTACTAGAATACTATCCAAATTGATTTGAAAAAGCTTGCAGACAATGTTAGTTCATGATTTTTCTACATTTGCAGAAATATATACATGAACCTGGAAGTCCTAATAATGTAACATTAACACGAATTTTTTAGGGCAACAGCATTGGATGTGCGTAATTGACTACAAATGTCTTGTATTGTCTCTTACTTATTATACTGTCTCGAGATTTATATTTTTCATGGCCAGTAAGTTTTCTTGTCATATTGTTGCCTCGAACTGTTGCCCACGTATTCCTAGCAAGCAACATATTTCATCCTAGCACAAGATTTCTATATTCTGCCGGACAATATTGGTCTTAGTTGCAAGATTGTGCGCAATTTAGCTATAGTATACAGGTACAGGTTAGATTCGTCTCCATGGGGAGGTAGGAGTTCACGTCACACGAAGATGTTTTAAGATCGCCTTTCGGATGGTATTTCCTTTCGTCCTTGTGTGAGTCCAGTCCTTGATATCTTCAGTGTAGATTCGTATTTGTCTTCCCTTCGCTTTTACACCATTGATTTTACCTTCAACCATCACACGCAATATTTCGTTGTGTCTTGATGACCAATATACTGGATCAAAAGGGTTGGATATGACCAAAATGCTCGATCTTCCTCCGTTTCACGATATTGATATTCAGCAATCTTCGTGTTTCATTCGCTTTTTTCAACACTTCTTCATTGTTTAACTTTCTCTTCCACCTGATATTGAACATTCTTCTTCAACACCACATCTCAAATGCCTCTAGTCTTTTCTTCAATCATTTATACAAGGTCCATGCGTCTACACCATATAGAAACACAGACCATGCATAGCAAACTATAATCCTTTCCATGGTTGAAATTCTGATTTTCGAATTCGGTAGGAACTTTCTGAGCTTTGCGAATCGCATTTTTGCTATTGCTTTCCTATGCCTCCTTTCTATCTCACATCTCGCGTCATTTTTGATCTTACTACCCAGATAGCAAAAGTGGTTCACATTCTGCACCACCTCCTCAATGATCTTCAGCTGCATTTCTTTGTAGTGCACTACTCCACTTGGTAACGTCCGTTGTAGTATCTTGCTAACAACCATTGACTTTGTCTTCTTACCGTTCAGTTGTAGTCCATGCTCCTCACTGGATCTTCTCTCTTTGTCAAGTATCTGCTGCAGTTCCTCTTCACAATATTCCATTAAAACCGTTTCGCTAGCATAGCTGATATTACTCATCTTTACACCTCCAATGGTAATTCCTAGATTCTCAATAGTCGCTTCTCTCAATGTCATTTCGAAATAAAAGTTAAAGAAGCAAGGAGATAGGATGTTGAGGTTGTTCTTTCCGATGGTTTGCTTTCTTGGCATGTCTAATAGTTTATGATGTTGAACTTTGTCGAACGACTTTTTGTAATCCACAAAGCACAGATAGACGTCTTGTTGTACTTCTATCATTCATTTGCACATGGTACGCACGGCAAATATTGCCTCTCTTGTCCCTGCGCTCTTCCTGTAGCCAAACTGTATGTCCGCAATCTCCTTTTCCACCTTCATTCTATTCTTCTCTCTGTTATCTTCAGGAGCAATTTCATTGAATGGGCCGTGATGTGGTGCAGCTGTGGTATAATGTGGAAAAAAGGCAACAATGAAGATTTCATATTAGCTTTCAATTTAAAGCCTAAATTGTCGGCGCGCAGTAGTAGTAGTCTTAATGTATACCGAGTTTTTACGAACAGCATGCTTTTAATAGCTGTCCTAATTTTTCATTAAAAGTCGCTCATTCAATCTGTAACCCGTGAGCTACCAAATGAAATAAATTTGGGCATCATTCACACCTTTATCACGCTATGGGATCACTTTCATCTGCTCGTGCTGTTCAGTAAAGGAGATCCCTTGACCCTTTCTTATTTTCTATTGCTTGAACCGACTTATTTCATCCATTACTGAAAACGCGCCTCAACTTTTGTTTCAATCATGGTATTTGGAAGATGTGCTCTTCTGTGGTACCCGAGACAATATTCTCAAAACACTGAACATCATTGAAAATGCGTCTTCTTGGATTCACTTGTAGATAAACCATAGAAAGTGTCGACTATTTTCTCGTTTTTATATTCTTGACACATTTCCTGCTGACATACAAAAATCCCATTCGCCAAATTTGGAAATTTTGGGGGCGCTTTTTGGAGACGACAACTTCTGTAGTACATTCGAAATGCATCCTATACGCACGACATCTCCTCCACAAGTTGCCAAAATTAGAGGACCCAAAAAACTTCATTTCTATTATTCAGAAACTGCGACTCTTTTTGTAAATCGGAGCATACTGCTCCCACTACGCCACCGACAAGATAATTCGTAAGGCCGACATCAACACCAACGGGAAACCGATGCCCAGGGAAATTAAGTTAAAGTAATTCAATGCTAAAATTAGTATATCAGGTGCTTTGAGATGGATCTCATCTTAAAAGACATCGATTCTGGAAGCTAATGATGCAGTAATAGAAAACCTGAAGTCAAAACATCCAAACGCGAAAGAATTGAATGAAGCTTTATATGATCAAGAGATGGAGATTCACGGACAAAGAAAAATTTACGAAATTTATGAAACTAAATGTATTCTATAATCGGACGCTGAAAATGCTTTTAACCCTGAACTGTCATTGCAAAATATTTGCAGAACACGTACAAAGAACCAGCTAATTTGCAGAGTAAGTCAAATTAAATGTCCTTATTTTGAAAGTGCTGCAGATCAGTGAAAATCTAACCAATTTTTAAATGCGATATTTCTTTTTACGCCTCTGACTGTGGCCAGCTATTCAACGTCAATGGCACGAAAGACACATATAATAAGTCTGTTGAAGATACAACCCAAGGAGATAGCTTGGCTATGGCTTTCTACGCATGTTTATTAATGAAGCTAATTCAAGATTTTCGCTTACATGCACCAGGTACAAAAAATATTTGATAAGCTGATGATTCAGCAAGTGCATGGTGGTAGTATGGACGCTGCTTCGACATGGTGGAATGAATTAAAACTAATACGACCAAAATTCGGTTGTTACCCAAAGTTTTTAAAACCGGAACTTTTGACAGAAGCTCGACGAACTTTTACAGACATCAATATCACGACTCAAGGACATCTCTATTTGGGATCATTTACTGCAGTCCCCGCAAACTTTGAACCTTTTCCAGCCAAATTCAGGAAAAAACTTTTCGCTCCGGCCGCATTTTAGAATTGTCATCCTCTATATACGCATAATAGTATCAAGACTGCTATTTTATTCGCGCTGTAATTCGGCAATTTGTGAAAACGAACGAATACAGTATTGTGATCCGAATTTCCGATAGGCGGACCAATTTCCTCACTGTAGTTTGGATATGAATTCAACAAAACGTCATCGACAAAAATCATGTCAATATTTGAATTTCGAAGAGTTGATCCGGTTACACTATTCACCGAAGAATAAATAATTGGCAGTCAAAAAAAGAGCGACTATATTGATTAAAGTAACCCACAACAATAAGCGTGTGGTATGGAAACTTCTAAAAAATCATGTCAATTTCTTCTACCAGACAGTCACAAGAGGATTTAAACTTTGCACTCGCAATTCCTGGAGGAAGATAAAGGCCAATAATCAACAGTCTTGATGATGAGACTTGAATGCAGCAAACTTCAAAATGTTCAAAAGATGAAATTTCAATTTTTTAAGATTGAAGATGCTTTCTTGACCAAATAGCCAAGCCTCATCGATGCAAATTATTCCCCCGATCTGTGCGGTTGTAACCGTATCCATTGAGAATTAACGGCTTGAGTCTGAGTTTTACAATTGAGTCAAGCTTCTGCACAAATAATGACTTCTGGTTTCAGCGTAGAGGCATTGGAACGAAGCTCGTCAACTTTGTTATTCAAGGAGTATATGGTTAAATCTAGAAATTTTAGTGTTTTTTTGGAGTGATTCTTGTCTTTTGTATTTTCTGGCTAAGATATAGGTTTATTGTCAGTGTTTAACACACCATTCATTTGGTCTTCGTCTGCTCTTACCAAATACGTATATCACGTTTCATGCAAGATTTTTGACATAGAAATTCATTTGAAATTTAAAAACATCCCATTTTTTGCTTGTCCACACGCAGCATATATATTTTTGGATTGCTGTACAACAAAGAAAAGTAAACTATATTTAAGCGTACTTTGGATCAAGGAATCCCTGTGATGCTCTTAAATCAAAGAAATATCAAGAGTCGAGAAACTGAAACTAGTTGAAATTGGAGCTACACACTGTAAATCGCTGGATACGAAAATTACATACAAACACATACCAAGTCTACATACAATTTGAAACCAACATTTGATACGAGATTCTGGTATATATAAAGAAATCTGGTATGTTTTTCATACGAATGGCCATTTACTTTCGCATGTGATTGGTATTGAGCGATTTACAGTGCACGTAAGTCGACAAATACAGCTGTCCACAACTTTTTCCGTCATCACATCGACGCCTCCTAATTTGCATTGACTGCATCAATTCAAACGAAACTATACATATAGAATGCTTCACGGGTCTTAACTGATAATCAAAAGTCGCTTAATTAATGCTCATTGATTTTGTATAATGTTTCTTTGAAAATGCCATATTTTCTCTAAAAAGGTGACCACTATTCGTCATCACATTGACGGAAGAAATGCACAATGGATCTAATATTTTCATGATAAATAGCCTGCCCTAAGATTTCCATAATGGCATAGCTGGATTTGTCATTCGACCCTTTGACTTTGCTCTGTGCTTCAAAAATAGCACAAACTGTCATCATCAGTCGATAGTATGATTTTCAGCGCGATGTGATGATGGAAACTTAAACCCTTTAATCTAAAGTGCTTTTCATGATGTCCTTGGACGCTACTTGATGTACCAACGACACAAATGCCTTATGACTGTACCGACTAGAAAAGTAAGACGCCGATTGCCCTGTTTCTTCATCTACGCCTTGCAAACAGTTCCTGTGCATCAATCGAGTAGTGTTCTATCTTTTTATACAATCAACGAGTCGCTTCTTTCAAAGGAGAAAGTGACAAACGAATTATTGATCACAAACTTCGGCACCGACTCTGATGATTTTTTGCAGATAATCTAAATGAAGCATCAGAGTCTGAAAATGGCATAACAATATGAGGATAGCCGAAAGCACAGGAGAAATCAGCGACTGTCGTGGCACCTGGTATTGAATACTTAATTTATTTTATTTTGAGATAAATTATTTATATTATTATATAAATATTTATATTATATTCATTATATTAGTTATTATTATTTATTTTTATTAATTTTTTGGCTACATTATTTATCTTAATACAATATATGTAACTGATATTTATATAAAGGTCGATATTCTTTGGAATGTCTCACATAGCTTATATCAAGTCTAGCTAGGGTTGTATAAATTACGGTAATTTATTTTTCGGGTAACTTACCGTAAGTTACGGTAATTTATCCGGTAAGTTACGGTAATTTATGAAATATCGGCTCCCTTCACTTGTTTATCTGCATATTCTAACTTAAAACCTATTCATCAAGGCAGCTAAACTTCCAAGCTTAGGTTACAATTATTGTAGACCTTCGAAAATGTTATTCAGTACATTTGTAGGCAGCAATTATTGACATCTACAACCCGAATATTGGTCTCCAGCAATTGCTAAAAGTAGCTTATCCTATTTATTTTAGATTTTTGTGTCATAAAAACTCCACAAGAATTATCCTTTTTTAAGCTGTTAAACATTTTTTATGCTACGAATAAGTATCCGCATTATAACTACAACTTTTAGTTTCAAAACCTGTGGGCTTTTGCTTTGATGTGTTTATCTACAACTATGTAAAATAATTTTGATATCAATTGCATTGAATAAAAACTATGTGATAATAAAAAAGTATTTATAATAAAAAGAAAAACTTTTGAAATTAAGCTGCCTTACAGACAGCTGATTGACAGTACGATTAAAAAATTCACGGTAAAACTGAAATATGATATTTGTAGAGCTTTTTGCTTTTCCAAAAAATATATGCAACAAATGAAACAAAGAAAAACATACAAGGAAATTACTTGGCATGATTCGGCCTCTTTAACGATCATATAAAATTATGAGATATATTACAATTATACTGAGCTTATTACAGACATGTTTCAATGGAGACACATTTTTATTGTGGTTTTGTGGAAGGTCAAGTATTTGTATTTTAGCGGAAGTTCAATACATTTCGATAGCTCAGCGATATCATCTGCAGGAGCAAAGTTAGTACTTCAATCAAAGTCATGCTCAGAAATCACGAGCATATCAAATGACACTGTGTATTACTATCCATGAATATACATGGAGATTGTGAGGGAGAATGGTGTTAGTATCCTATGCATGCGTCAGATAGAGCTGGGTTACATGTTAGGCCTACCAGTTGCAGATTACCTGATCTGGCCAAAAGAAACCTGTTCATGCAGAGAAGTAGTCTTTCGAGAACTACAGGAACAAGAAATCATTCAACTCTTGTTTCATCAACATTGAATGATTTCTTGTTCCTCTAGTTCTCAAAAGACTACTCTGTAGGAACGGGTTTCTTTAAGTCAGATCAGGTCATCTCCAACTGGTACCATGTAACCGAGTTTTATCTGCCGCATGCCTAGCCTACTAACCCTTACCAACATCATTCTCCCTCACAATCTCCATGTACATTCATGGATAGTAATATCCAGTGTCATTTGATATGCTCGTGATCATGTGCATAATATTGATTGAATCACTATCTTTGCTCCTGAAGATGATAGCGTTAAGCTATCGAAATATGTATATCGAACTTAATTCACTTTTCCACCAAACCACAATAGATGACCAGTTTTCAAGGCCCATTTAAATGGAGATGAATTTCACAGTAGAGCAAAATCACTGAGGCAATACTTAGTTCGATTAGTTATTTTTGTGATTTTAGAAGGGTAGAATCATAAAAATGTTGGTCGAGACATATCAGTGTAAGTCAGCTCACAACGAAAATGCTAATCATCATAAAATACGCGATACAGTATTTTCCGGATAATTCCCCAACCTCGTGAAAAAGGCAAAATAACAAAAGGCATACTCATCCGTATTTGGGAATTCATCGATTTTAAAGTGGGCAAATGTTTCATAAAATTCATCGATTTGCGAAATAGAAAACATGACCAATTTAGTGGGTTGTTGAATTAACAGGGAAATACTGTATTGCGAGCTGAAGTATATGTTGTAAACATGCTGTCAACTTTGAGACCACTTCCTCAATATCTTCAGCTGTAAATACATAACCACCGCGCCCTGTATGCGCAGGTTCTTTTAAACGTCTTATTTCTTTCCTGTCAACGATAGAGGTATCCTCTACTTCAGGAAAAACATAAATTCCGAACTTGTTCATTCTAAGGAAAGAAACCAAATACTCGTCATTGTCAAGACTTTCAGCAATTTTTCCAATGAAGACTTTGTGTCTTAGGGACGGCCTAGATTTCACCGTTTCAAATATTTTGGCGGCAACGAACATCCCGGATGGTACAGGTATGGAAAAATCTTCATCTGGAAGATCCCCGATGTCCATGTCACATTGTTCTTCGTCTGAAGACTTTTCGTTTTCGCTATCACTCTTGGCATCATCGAAATTTGCCTCTTGGATTATAACAACCTGTTCATTCTTGTGGTAAATCAATTGGGATTTACTTGCTCCTCTTTTTTGTTGTCCAGCGCGCAGTTTCATCTTCAAGTTGTAAGCGACGTAGGTTAAATCTGCTGCATGTTCATCTCATAATCTATTTCTAATCTTTGTTTTTTGTAACCCAAATCCTTTGTTTGAACGCTCGGTTGCAGCACTCGTGGCGCACATAGTCAAAAGAATCACAGCAACTTTCATCAAGGCTCGACTCGAACAATTCCCTTGCCACCATAAGACAGGATCAGCAGCGTATGATACCATATTTGCAGGATGTGCCTCGCACTGTTGAATATGTTACCTGACTTTGTTTTATATTCCAACAGGTCAGTTGTTACGTCGTCGACTCGCAGCTTTTTAAGGTTTGCCAACCTTAAGATCTCATCTTCTGCTGTTACCATCTGAAATTCAGACAATGTTCGACCTCGAAATCGCGGATCCAGCAAGTTTGCAGCGAAATGCAAGTTTGAGAGACAAAATTCTTTCCGTTTGTCAAAAGCTGACAGAATCCTTGCTGTTTCGCATTCTGATAAGAACGATTGGTTTTGAAGAGCTGTTTTGATCTATGTTTCCTCAGCAGCACCGATAGCATGCGAAATACTCGTAGGTCGAAGAAGAGAAGCCACTTCGTCAGTCGGTTCCCAAAAATTTGAATTATCCAGAATTCTCAGCTGTACATGTAGATGTTGAGGCACCTCGCAATTAGCATCAATGATCGACAATCGAAGCGCATTTTCAGATCAAGATTTCTTTTCAACATTTTATAGTAGCTTGCCCATCGAGTGGGAGTTCCAAGTTTGACACTAAGAGGACTGTGAAGGCGCAGGATGGATCGGGGAACATGTCTATAACGGAAGAATTTGGATATTTCACTATTTTCTGCTATAACTGTGCTGATCGACAGAACTTTTCGCATATCAGAAGCGAGTAAATTCAAGCCATGCGCCAAGCAACCATACGTGTTTATCCAAGGGAATCGATTTCGTATCTCGATCCACGCAGATATCACGTTGGCAGCGTTATCAGTCACCAAAAATCGAATGCTCTTAGCCTCTACATTAGAAAATTCACAAAATTCATCAATGGCATTGCAGATAATGTCACTCATGAATTTTGCAGTGTGTTGCATTTCTTCTGAGTGAATACTTTTAAAGAAAAACGGGGTTGGAGTCATACATAAGACTTGAATATGAGAATCATTCGATATACACGACCAGCCGTCAGCGGACATACCAATAGATGGCGAATCTTTGCACAATCCTCGCACGTAATCGCTAACTCTATTCTTCTCCTTCATTAAAAGTGGACCACTAAGATTTTGTCTGGAAGGAATTTGAAATCCTGGTCTTATCTTTTCAAAAAATGCACACCACGAATGATTGTCTGTCAAAATCAGGGGAGAAGCAGTCACATAAATTGCCTTGAATAATGATTCCTCAATCTCAGTTTGTTCCGATGACCTAACGCGATCGATAAATGGTAGGATACTGCATTGATTTTGATTGTTTGAAATGGACACTGTTGACTGGCTGTGTGAAGGTTCTTTATCAGTTCGTGAAATCTTGCTGACATACTGGTGACTAATTGAAGAGGTTTCACTTATGCTATCACTATCTTCGTTATCACTTCCACTGACTACGGTTACGTTATCTGTGGGTAGACTTCGAAAGGCCATTATCTTCATTCGCTTTCGTGATGATGCAACTGACTGATTGACAACTTCCTTTCTGTATAATTCTTTCACTTCTGGTGGGGCCTTTGGACATCCTTCGGTTAGATGGCTTCTCGTGGCGTTTGCGACAAATGAGGTATCACAATACTTGCAAAATCCTTTCATTTTTCTGTCAACAGTAATTTTTGAGAAATGATTCTAAACATCGCAAAAGTTCTTCGGCATCTAAAAAAGAAAGTGATATGTGAGTTTTGAGATATAATGGAAATAAAAAATGTACCTAAAACATATAAATCTATCATATCCTCCAATTCATCAATGTCATTGAGATCAGTGTTGCGGAAACGGAAGCGGTAATTTCGAGTGAAAGCGGAAACGGGAGCACAGAAAACTAGCGCGGAAAAATAGATGGCATCTAAAATATGATAGGCATACTATTTAAACATATTCTATAGAATTCCACTGTAATTTAGCTTATTCCCAATTCACCTATTATATGTCTGCTGTGTTCTGCCTACGCATATAAAACAAGGTTATGGAGACCTATCGTAAAATAAAGTCTGATGTATCTTTTCATTAATGGATTTTACAGTTTATATGAGTAGACAACTGAATAAGTGATAACATAAATAAGGAACAATAACAAAGTATTGTAGGCATTCTACAAAGAAGCTCAATTATGAAATTTAAGAAGCGATCGGTATACATACATAAAGAGCCCCATGTTATAGTGACAGGAATTTGGATGGAATGTTCCAGTCAAAAGCGCTTCCAGTGGGCCTGGAAGCAAAGGAAGCGCAAACGCTTCCGCAATCCTGATTGAGATACATGTTAATGGGGGTGTTTGTTTACGGTAAGTGGAAATGATTTGATTTGAAATGTACTTTCTAGAATTCACCGTTTTAATTCGAGAAATAAGTATTATGATTTGAATGATCATTTGGTAATAAAATTTTTCTTTGGGACATGTTCCATGACAGAGTCGCCTAAACTGCGAGCACTTCAATTCCAAAGTCTTGCACATTTTGTTAGATAGGATAAGACATACCGTTGAGGTTTAAAAAGACAGATAATTGATTCACATGCTATTCCTGGTTTTGTGAAAAATCAGTTTTTTAATTAATCAATAATTGCTTTTCGATTGTCACGCACGCCGCACGAGACATCAAGTTTATGAATTAATGAAGAAATTGTAGTTGATACTTTTCTCCGTTACTGGTAGAGTGATGATTGGTTGTATCTGTTGAATTTTGTCACTTATACTAAAAATTGATTAATTATACAGCAATATACTAAAAGTTAACGAAAAATCGATTATTTCAATAGCAGTTTTTTCTATTTATCTCAGTGAGAGGAAATGATACTTGATGTCCTCATTTATCCTCATTCTGTGAGTATTTTATTTGCAAAATATGGTAAGTTGGATTAATAGCGCTTTTGTACATTTCTAATATTTTACAAAGAAATCAAAACTGTCCCGTGCGTGACTTGTTTGACACTTTCTGAAATGCCATGAGAGGAAACCGCGCCAAAGAAAGTGTTATTACAGTTGTGAAGGGTCCCATGACTTTTTATGAAGCCGTTACTTATGTGAGCATGTCTATCATACTGATTCTCATGGACGAAATTTCGCCAACCAAGACTATCATTGAGAACAGCCGTCATCTTGGGTATCTCAAGTACACATTACATTTCTGAAAGTTGCGGCCTTTTCTTCAGTTAGGCCTATAGCATCTTAGGTGAAACGGGATAAAATGAGCAAAGTTTTGCAGAACATGGGGAAAATGAGTATGTAGTTTTAATATAGGCTATGGATATTTTCTAGTTTCCAAGTTATCCGAGTTACATCGATTACATTGATTCCGACAGAATTTATTTTAAGTGATAAAGGGAAAACGTATTTCAGCATCATCGGTTACTTCTGGCTCTTCCCCTGAAAATATTTGGGCCTTCGAAGGCGCTACATGGTCTATTATCTGATTTTCCGGTTCTGATGACTCACAGTGAATGTTTACTAAGAGTCCGTCATTAAGTAATCCAATGATTTTATTCTGTACCAGGGTATCTTTATTTGGTTATCATTTTCAGCGATGAAGTTTAACCTATCCTTACGTACATGAGCAAGATCTTTTCGTGTTCATCAGATAGTCTGCGCTTGATTCGAAAAAAATCACATTTGCAAATTCCATAATTTAGAAAGACCCATCGTCATAAGGATTCATTAGTGGATAAAGGACTACAGGTAGGCTATGCCGACATGATGCGTATTTATTTCAGACCACGAATCAAGAGACATTGAAAAAATTGGATAATATCTTATATACGCGTGTTAAGGATTGACGTGCCAAGAAAATGGTGCACAACAATGGAAATTTAAAAAACCTCAGAATAACTATTTTCAGTTGAAGTTTGACTATATTGATTTTACCCTTCACTTCTCTATTGGAGATAGATAGATATTCTCAGTATAGTCCGGCAGCCAGAACGAGTTTCTGCAGGGAACGAGGCCGAAAGTGAGACTTTCACAGAATGATGTACACCCTATGCCTACTACGAATCGGCACGTCTGCCGAGTTCTAGTGAGTTCCTCTTCTTGTCAGACAAGATCAAAGAAAAACACATGTAAATCCAATGGGACGCAGATTGCAGTTTCTAGCTAAAATGAAATTTTCTATGTTTTCTCTGACTAGACGAAAAGTATTAAGCCCAGAGTCATAATTTTTGGCATGGAATGTCTTCAGGTCATTTCTTATCATGTTCATGCACCCCTGTCTATAAAGCTAAACGCATGTAGATTTGGCGAGCCTCTTAATGTCGGCAAACACAAACATCTTGAGCAACTTTATCCACATTCAACCACATTCTCGCATACATTACCGACTAGATGCATGATAAAAGCACATGCACATCATAGGAAATGACCTGAGGACATTACATGTCAAAAATCATGACTCTGGGCTTAATACTTTTCGCTTAATCAGA
Organism: Prostheceraeus crozeri; assembly: GCA_907163375.1. Classification (NCBI taxonomy): domain Eukaryota; kingdom Metazoa; phylum Platyhelminthes; order Polycladida; family Euryleptidae; genus Prostheceraeus; species Prostheceraeus crozeri. Next base: position 14,899 of record CAJQUW010015812.1, on the reverse strand, counting down.
GAAAACATGGAAAATTTCATTTTAGTCAAAAACTGCAATCTGCGTCCCATTGGATTTACATGTGTTTTTCTTTGATCCTGTCTGACAAGAAGAGGAACTCACTAGAACTCGGCAGACGTGCCGATTCGTAGTAGGCATAGGGTGTACATCATTCTGTGAAAGTCTCACTTTCGGCCTCGTTCCCTGCAGAAACTCGTTCTGGCTGCCGGACTAGTAGTTGATTTGAGACTTTCTGATTCAATTTTCATTTTAACTTGAAGTCACATTCGGTCAATCATTTCCTTATCACAGTCCGATGTTGAGAACCATTCAGTTTTACGTAATTCCACACTGACTGTATCTGCATTTCACAGTTCATGTATTGCCTTGATAAAAATGAACGAAAGGCTTCGCCAACTCGTGCTGTTTGTTCTTCATTTATTAAATTAGCAAAGGGTCTGGATTTTTCACAGATGAGATTAGCAGAAAGTACACGTGCGACGAATGATCAAGTGGATCGGCGTAGGAGAGTGGTGACCACATGCACATCGCAAGGAGACCCCTGACAATAAGATGACAGTATATTGCAGGAGACTGGAGAAGACAAATATCAGATAACTCCTTTTTTCCTAGGCTTTCTTGTCTTAATCTTTAACATCATTTCTTGTCTTTCACCTAAGAAGTATTTCTAGTCTTGACCCTCGGCCCTACCTGTTCTTTTCCCCGAACACGGTCCTAAAGGGGCCCTTCAATATCTTCTAAACCAGTTCTCTGTAACCTTCTTGGCAGTCGTTCGCACTATCTTGACTTGTTAAATCCATTTCGCACATTTCATAGCCTACGAAAACTATCAAAAAGTGTAAGGGTAAAACCAGGAATGTGATTTTTCAACGTTTTTTAAGAAAACTGCAATTTAAGATTTTAAGACTCATAATACCTAGGTCTGTGTGAGTTATTTTTGTTTTTCTCATACAGAATGTCTATGTTTCTATTAATTTAGATTGAAAGAAATATTTTCCAAGGTGTAATGAATAGACGGAGTTATGAATATAATATTCATTGCGTAATAATAGGGGCCTACCAATAAATGGTTAAAACTGGCAATTCTTTTTTCTGTGGACTGAGTCCTTACTCGGCAGATCCCGAAAGTGCATTGAGTACAAAATGCGATAGTAGATCATGTCAGTCTTGAACTCGCATCGCCACTACCTTACTGCATGCGATTGCAGTAGGCCTACGTGTAATTATCACACCTATCTATTATATAACACTGGAAACGGAACGGACTAGTTCCAGTTCCGTTCCAAAATGGAAATGGAAGAGTGGTAGTTCATCTAGGTTTTCGGAAATACATGATTGCGATTGCGATAAGCAGAAATTGTGGCCTATAACGTTTGAGCCAACAGATGAGGCGATCGATTTGTAAAGGGATGTACAAGGCTAATTGTACAATTTAGCAAGAAGGTACCGCTGCGTCCTAGTGGTACAAAATACAGTAATTTGACATCATTAAGGGCGGATCAGTAGCCAAAAAACGCTTATTGATCACACTAGGTTGCGGCGAAAGCCACTGCCGACAATTATAACACGACAAAATCATCAGTTATAAAAGGCATATTATGATTGATCTGATAAACTAGATGAACTCTTCAAACACAAGATTTCACACATGACTTTTTACATACGACTGAAAGCTACGGCAAGACCAGTATTACACCATCCAAATTATAGGTCCTACATCATAATACAATCGACAAATTTTAACATAGAGCACATCAACACTAATATATTTAGTGCCACAGCTATCTAAAATAATCAACGAGATGACGACAATTGCCAGGTTAAAAGAATCGGTAATGTATCCAAAAATGACAAAAATCTTCAATTTGCTCTACATCGATAACTACACACGTGTTTAAAGTGAAACCGGTCTTGAAATGGAGAAAAATTTACAAGGAGTCAGTTAAAAATATATTTAAGAGTTAAAACAAAGTGGAAGACTCCTCAATATCTGAAAAACAACAATTTTATAATAAATTACCCGGTAATTTAAATATATGTTACCCGGTAACTTACCGGGTAATTTACCCGGTAACTTACCGTCGGGTAAGTTACCGTACAACCCTGGTCTAGACCTTAGCAATCTCTTCAAGGATGCAAGTCGGCCTAGACTATAGATTGAAACAATTGAAGTAAAGAACACAACATAATTTACATAGATTCCAATACCCTGCGAATATCTTTTTCATGCTGCACTCAAATGCTGTGGACCAAACGTTGGGTTTTGTCAATCACTTCAACAGTATTTTGATGCTGTGGATTAAATGCCATTGCTATGGTGCCTATCATTTAAGGATCACGATGATGTGGCAAGAAAAGAGTGGATTAGGCTTGGTAGATCTATCTTGAATGTCAATATGAATCATGATGAGCTTGAGCTTGCACATTGTACATTATGACATATTTTCCTGATGAATAGCATTTATGATTATCTATTTCTTTTATGTATCTGTTAGGCCTACATGTACATGCACATGTCTTCCGTGTATGTTTCTGGAGAGGCCTAGACCTTTCATGGAAGCAGATGTTTCATCAAGCTCACTTAAATTCAAGTCTTTATCGATTCCTTATCATTACATTGCTTTAAAGATGTTAACAATTTTTTTGTCGGCACAGGTTTGATGAGTTTTATACTGTAAATGTTGTGTAGGCCTATCACGCTAAAAGCGATCCATGAGACATAGGCTACTAAGAGGAACTCTGAACAAAACCTAAAATACAACAATGAAGCAATCGAAAATTTGTCATAACATCCCTAAATATATTCTATAAACTAATAACCCAAAACTCATTTTCACTCTAAATTAATTTTCGCGTAAACCGCATGATAAGAAGGTATAGCAATTCGATATCGATGTGGCCTAAATGAATCCCACAGTCATGGAATTTATTCATGGAAATAAATAGCCTACTCATCCTAAACGAAGGCTTAAAACATGGATAAACCCATAACTTAGAAACTCAAATTTCAAAAAATGTAACTGTCAAAAGAATCTCATATAGTCTACCGGTACGAAAACTTCCTTAAATCCTATAAATATAATTAATTGGATGTGCACTGCAAATTCATTGTCAAGCATAAATACATGTATGCATGCCAGGATAAATCTACGTAAGGGATGAGACCAGTTGAGACAGTTGTGTCCCATCAATTTGACATTCATTTCATCACAGTTAATTATTTGAAGTAGGCCTATTCTAGGCTTATTCCAATTCATGACGCTGTAATGTGAATATAAGAGAATAACCACAAAGTATAAAAGTTAATACATTCAGCTATTAACTCTTTTCATAGAATCAGTATATTATAGCTACAAAGTTTCGAAATTTGAATTTAGAATTGTGTCTATTGCATGCTATTTAGGCCTACTTACATCGCACCATAGGTCTAGTTTGTCAGCTTTTGAATTCGTCGTGAATACTGCGAGATGTCAAAAATGAGAAAATGTCCTCAGCATGACTATTTAAGTAGAAAAAATAAAGAAAAGCATGCGCATATGGAAATATATTAACTTTCGGTCATCACCGACGCATCACCGTCATCACATCGACGTTCTCATATCAGAAACTCGGCTACAGTTCTTACAATAGTAATTCGATTGTGGTTTACCACACATAAGGTATCTTACAATAACCAAATACAACTATCAGGAGCAACAGAAATCAAATTTTCGAGAACTTTTGAATGGACGAAAAAAGCAAAACCTCTTTTGCTGGATTTGCTATTTATACTATACATACTTGGCCTACTATACTAAGCGGCATAAAAATCGGAAAAAGATGTTTAGATACATCCACACTTGACAAATGCGCTGATTGGCCATCTCAAATTGAAATGGACGTAATCGATGATTAACCGACAACTAGCAACCGAATTTGGATCTACAACAAGTCAGCGACTTGAATATGTCATTTGAAATTCAAATTTTGAATTTGAATGTGTACTTGGATCGCTATGTCCTGCCAATAAAATGCTTTGAAAATACCGTAGCGCATTTGAACTCAATCAAAGATTGATAATCGAGGCGCCCCTTAGAGACTCCCTGCGGTTGGCGCCGCACTTCTGGCACTCTCAAGTAGTGGAGCTCAAATTATTACGTTATCCGCAGATGCAAAATTTCGTAAATCCGTAGCCGCATCTTTCGAAATTTCATTTATCCGGAGCCGGACCTCACAATTTATAGTCATCCAGGATCGGAGATGGAGGAGACTCTTTCATCTAGCATATTTATGACGATGGCCAGTCCGTGTGTCTGATTGAATTTAATTGATTAGGGTTTTCTAGCATGTCATCGTTGGCAGGGCAATCTGCGATGAAATGTGACTCAATTGAAGGCAGATTGGTGCACAAACGAAGCTGACATTTTCACATGTTCATCCCGTCAAATAAACAGTTAATTAGATATCAACTGCTTGACTCCCTAATTGAAACCATTACGTTCATTGATAGCATGATGCTGTATGAACCGTTTCGTATACAATCAAAGTCTTCGGATGAGTTCTGTGATTTCTGTCTTATCCAAATGAAGCATTTCTACTATTTTTCCGCCTTATAGGGGTGCATATGACATCTTATGAAAGCTAATGAAATCATGCTTTGGAATCAACATCATTGACAAAATTTTAAACCGCAGAATAGTCTCAAACGTGAAACATTCGACCGATTCCATCTATGAGCTAAGCGAAATTTGCATGGATGAAACCCTGCACAAAGCTATACTTACAGTCTATGGCCTACTCCAAGACAGCATGCCTTGACATATTTGATCAGTATGTTTAGTCAATTCAGCAAAAGCACACCACACAATAATCAAGCAAGATCGAACTAAAGAAATGCCACTGTAGGCCACGGAGATGAATTGCCTTGTCTGTTTGGGTTCACACTGTAGACCGTCGGCTACCAAATGAAATAAATTTCAATGCGAAACCAACTAATCAAAAACCCTAGTATTTCTTCCCAAATTAAGACGGTTTGGCTTTAATTGGCTACCAGACCGTGCTCATCTGGTAATGGCTTGCCTGGGTGAAATTCGACGGTCTGGTAGGTAATCTGCTACCAAAGCTTAATACAGCTGCCGTATCATCATGAATTTTATTGGTTACTATCCAGTTTCTTTTGTCTTCATGTCGCAGCAATGATGATTCCCTACCAGATCATCTGGAAGCCACGGTCTTAAACTGTTAGTTGATATACTACATATCTTTATGCGGCAGTTAAATTATATTGTATTAAACATGAAACCTGGATGACCTCTCTATAAAGTCCGGCAGCCAGAGCAAGTTTCTGCAGGCAACGAGGCCGAAAATGAGACTTTCACAGAATGATATACACCCTACGTCTACTACGAATCGACACGTTTGCCGAGTTCTAGTGAGTTCCTCTTCTTGTCAGACAGAAAAATACGTGTTAATCCAATGGGACGAAGACTGCAGTTTTTCCCTAAAATGAAATTTTGTTTGTTTTCTTTTATCAACTGAAAAGTGTTAAGTCTAGTAATATTTGGGTTTTGGCCATCGGTCGGCAGAACAGATTAAATATCAATTAGAAAAATCAATTTTTCTCGACCGAAAATGTATTAAAATAAGTTTCTACAACTTGCTGGGCAACGTTTCGCTACCGCTTTGGCTGGCGCAATAAAGATGACTGCATGTCATTATGGTGTCATTATGACATTATGACTGCAATAAAGTTAATTACGTCTCCTGTGGTTGCAGGGATGGGCGAGTAAGCTGCACTTGCAAAGGTTGCGTGTACTTTCTTCGCTGTTGCATTTTTGTCCTTCACGCTCGCAGGACCATTTGTTCCCGGCTTCGTGAACATTTATCGGTAGAATCTTCATTGTTTTGTCAACACATTGATAATGATCATAGAACTAACCCTGACATATTCATGATATCTTTGACGATCCTTTACAAAAATGTAACTGACCTCACTGAGCGCAGGCAGTATGAACTTTTTGAGATCAAATCACGACATCCCTCTCTGTCCAGTAGACATACACTTTTATTGCACCAGCCGAAGCGGTAGCGAAACGTTGCGCAGCAAGTTGTAAAAACTTATTTTGATACATTTTCGGTCGAGAAAAGTTGATTTTTATAACTTATATTTAACCTGTTACGTCCATAGTCATAATTTTTGACATGGAATGTCTTCAGCTAATTTCCTCTGATGGAACATGGATAGCCATACCAGTACAGTGCCAAAGGAAAACATGAATGATGTATGTATTTCTCTCATTGTTAGATTGGATTTCTCTTCATAAACCAACGACATCTAATAATACGTCCAATCTGAAATGCAGCTACTGATCTTTCCATCTATCTAAAGAGATATCTTTGCATCTAGGAATCAAATAAGCGGCAATGTGATGCTATCGACAATTCTTCATCCAATTGTCATCTGAATTCTCATTGATCGGTTTCAATTTAATCTCATTTCAAGTTTAGCTATGTTGATGTCATGAAGTTGATATTTGCGGTTGTTCTCAGACTGTTATTCCGGCAGCCACAGCGAGTTTCTGCAGGGAACGAGGCCGAAAATGAGACTTTCACAGAATGATGTACACCCTATGCCCACAACGAATTCACGCGTCTGCCGAGTTCTAGTGAGTTCCTCTTCTGGTTAGACAAGATCAAAGAAAAACACATGTAAATCCGATGGGACGTAGATTGCAGTTTTTGGCTAAAATGAAATTTTGTATGTTTTCTATGATTAAGCGAAAAGTACTAAGCCCAGAGTCATAATTTTTGACATGGAATGTATCCGCTAATTTCCTCTGATGTACATGTGCTTTTCTCATGCATCTGATCGGCAATGTATGTGAGAATGTGGTTGAATGTGGATAAAGTTGCTAAAAATGTTTGTGTTTGCCGACATTAAGAGGCTCGCCAAATCTGAATGTGTTTAACTTTATAGAAAGGGGTGCATGAACATGAAAGGAAAGGACCTGAAGACATTCCATGCCAAAAATTATGAATCTGGGCTTAAAACTTTTCGTTTAATTAGAGAAAACATAGAAAATTTCACTTTAGCCAAAAACTGCAATCTGCGTCCCACTGAATTAACATGTGTTTTTCTTTGATCCTGTGTGACAAGAAGAAGAACTCACTAGAACTCGGCAGACGTGCAGATCCGTAGTAGGCATATGGTGCACATCATTGTATGAAAGTCTCAATTTCGGCCTCGTTCCCTGCAGAAACTCGTTCTGGCTGCCGGACTAATTGTCGTGTGGAATAGAATTCAGATCTTATCTCTTTCTTCTATACCCAATTTCGTAAATGCTACCTCCATCTACTGAAATGATTGAATTCACATGGATTGAACGATAACTTCATTGTAAACACATATATCATCCATACATCATTCATACATCTCAAACATAATTGTATTTGTTATATTATGAATTAAAATGCATTATCATTTCAGATTGATAGAGTGTTAACGTAATTTGAAATTTAGGCAATGCGCATTGTTCACAATTGTAAACTTCTTGATTACTTATCAAATCTTTTAGACTTCCGTTTAATATAATCGAATTTAAGCGTTAGGTTTGGCCAGTAATCCTCATGAAAACGACTTAAAGACGGGAGTTTCAAGACAAATGCGGTTTTTGATGAAAATTGGCTGACGGTGTCAACTTCCCGACATCTTCATAATGAAATGATTTTATCATTCTTTGAATGGACAAAAGTAAAGTCTACTTCAAATTATTGCTAGCACCTCTGAAAAATTAATTATTTATCAATATATCAATATCAGTTGATTTCAATTAACCGATTTCAGTTTAGTGTATGATTTCCATTATAACTGTAAATCGCTCAATACCGATCACACACGAAGCATGCATGCCAAAATATTTTTTTGGTATACTTCTGTATCTATTTGTGTGCATTTCGTAAGTTAATTCAACTGTAGTATGCTTTACATACTAAAGCCATTCCAGCACAATGTTAAAAGAAAGCATAAATCATGGCCAAAGTATGTTGATTTAAGGGCCTTTGTCAATGAAGATCACACTTATGTTGCTACTGTTCTGCAAGTAGCGAGACAATGACATTCAAGAGTCATACTTTCAATACTGAATTCGATTTTAATGCACGTAAGTCTAAGGCATTTCATGAATAATCAATAAGTATTCAACCATCAACAATTATGCATTATGCAATTTTGAAATTAAGCATATTATCAATCCGAAATACAAAGATATTATAATTCATGAACACAAAAATAGTTATGTTTGAGATATATAAGTCAACATGATTGCACGAAAGATATCGTCTGAATGAATTGATGTTTATAAACTTGGTTCATAAAGTAGAGATAACCAATCGTCCTGTCTATGTTATTAGGCAAATAGCAACGACGACATGCTCGTAGATCATAAAATTCACAATACAAATAATTATGTCTAATCTAGCTAAATATCACACTATCACAAAGAAATATTCACGACTGGTATTACTGAAAAAAGCTATTTGACAGTAGTGTGTAATATATATATATATTATTATTTTTGCTATGGAACTTAAAGCTCTACATACGAGACGTACGAATGAGATCGAATTTGCATCGGGTCTCATATATAAAACTCACCAACAACTCGTATTTCACTGTAAAACAGCCAATCACAGATAGAATAGTTCGTATCGCTACATGCCAATCAGACACGAAAGTTAGTAAGATTTCGTCTGAAAAACTAATCTAGCTAAATATCACACTATCACAAAGAAATATTCACGACTGGTATTACTGAAAAAAGCTATTTGACAGTAGTGTGTAATATATATATATTATTATTTTTGCTATGGAACTTAAAGCTCTACATACGAGACGTACGAATGAGATCGAATTTGCATCGGGTCTCATATATAAAACTCACCAACAACTCGTATTTCACTGTAAAACAGCCAATCACAGATAGAATAGTTCGTATCGCTACATGCCAATCAGACACGAAAGTTAGTAAGATTTCGTCTGAAAAACATGCCAAATCTCTGTAAACAAAAGAAAATCTCATATCAAATGTTAGTTTCAAATTGTATGTGAATATGGTATAGGTTTGTATATAATTTTCGTAACCAGCGATTTACAGTGTACTTGTGGATGAACAACATCAAATTTCAATAAGTAGCAACGCTTTTCGATAAAATCCAAGAAGAAATTACAAAGTTCCCCTAAAAGGCTTTCCTTACATGAGAGATGATCTGCCAAACAGGGTGACCCATTTGATTAACCGCAGAAAAATAAACTTACAATTCTGTACCTGTATGCCTACAATACATGCAATTTGAGTAATATTCTCAAAACAATCAAGTTTTCCTCATTTACGGTACAGCTTAAAAGGCTGTTATTGAGTGACCACTCATATATTGATAAAGTTATTGCTTCATTTCCGCTTATAACCTTTTCATTTTGAAATGCTTATCTGTCTATGATATAGGGCCTATGCGGCTAGGAAACATAATTTTTGAAACTATCACATTTATGGAATGACATGTAATTAATGGAATGAAGGTATCTATAACCTACAAAAAGTGCCTCAAATAATTCGCAATGTATGCTTCATATTTTCATGTGCGTAATTTAAGAAGTAACAGAGAGCGGTGCTTCAAAAATACGTATATGCACGAATTTGTAGCATGAAGAACTTTAAACTTTAAAAGTCGTTGGCTGCACGGCTGTTGAGTGGACAAATAACTAAAAAACGTTGCTTGAAGAGAGGGTCTAAATTTGAAATATGCCACAAATCATTCCAATGCAAACTTCATGAAAATCACCATGTACATGTACCTGTAAATCATGACAAAGCATTGAAAATTGACACGAAGTTGCTACTGTAATTTAAGACAATTTCAAAAGAAAACAATGCTTTTTTCTCGGGTAGAGGTGAATCCCTTGAATTTTTGAAGTTATCTCATAATGATATTTGTTTATTTTGCAGTTGTTGTTGGCGATGGTCGTGATCTTATTTAACTGCTGTCACGCAGTTAGTATCTTTCAAAAACTCAGGTGTAAAATAGATTGCAATATCCAGAGTAGGATGACGGATAAGAATGAATGTAAGACGTTATGCGAGCAGGGCAAGCCGTATCTATAAATGAAAGCCGTGTTTCGTGGACTTCCTCATCTTGCTGACAAAGTGTGTTCATTCCAAAATGGCAAAATATATCAATTCTTCATGCCACTTGCTGTTTTATCGGTTTGTGTGTGATACGTACATCCTAGCAGACTCATGTCTCAATGCATCTGCACCCGGCTCTGAAGAGCATCAGGAGTGCAGAGTGACTACGCAAACAACACACAGGATTTCGGAACAACCGCCATCAGGCATTAATATAAATCCCACGGAGGTCGACTCGTCAGTCGTGAGGAGCCCCACCCTTTCTTACCTCTATAGATGGTCTACACCACCTACCTGAGGGCTAGCTATGGGATTGTGGGGGGCTTGGCCGGACTCTCATTCGTCTCCACCACGCGGCGTTCAGCGCCTATCGACCCGCTCATCAGTTTACCCTCTTCCCATAAAACGTTTGGAGCTCTCAACAACCCTTTCAGGGGTTCCCACAGCTCCTTCATCCTTCCTCATCATCCTGTCGACCTGCCCCTTGAAAGTTGGCCCCAATTCGTGCGTGATCCTCACCAATCAGGCAATGTCTCACACCTCAGCTCCCCTCACCGTATGGAATGTCTTCCTCATCCCACAGCTCCTTCATCCTTCCTCATCATCCTGTCGACCTGCCCCTTGAAAGTTGGCCCCAATTCGTGCGTGATCCTCACCAATCAGGCAATGTCTCTCACCTCAGCTCCCCTCACCGTGTGGAATGTCTTCCTCATCCCACTGCTCCCTAAGCCTACCTCCTAGTGGAAGAAACTTAGCCTTTAAGAATAGTTCTCTAATTAATCCATTAATTAATACCGATGGTCCTTTTTTTAGGACGGCTCCTAAACCTGATTGTTTGACTCATGGAGTAGGTAGAGTCTCGGCTCAAAAAGTCTTAGTATGCAGTGAAAAATTTACATCAAAAGACTCACTTTATTGCGGAGATTTCGTTCATTAGGTCTAAAAACTATTTGATCATTTTTTATACGCTTATTTTTGCAAACTGTTCCTGTGTTTATATACATGCACTAGCAACGTGGACCCACTATGTACATTGTAAGTAGTATGAAACTTATTAAATATCATGATGAATGAACATTCACTAACAGACTTCTTAATTGACGGTTTTCCGATGTCTAAGTGAAATTGCAGTTAACCCTTTCAGTCCTTCAATGTCATATATGATGCATAATAATTTTCAATGGCCTAGTTGAAAGAACTGCAAAATCTTTCTTCCTTATGACGATATATTTGCAGGGTTGCCGTGGTTATGGGGATTCTGTGCGGATACACATAGGTCTAGGATGAGTATGCGTATTGAGACCATCCCCACAACTTCCATAGGGTTTCTATGAGGATTCTGAAGATTTTAGCATTCACTATAAGCAATCAGAACTGACATTATATCACACAAAAAACTTCGATGTTGAATTACAAAGTATCACGCAGCCTACCCAATTCACCACTTAAAATACATGAAATATCAATGATGATCATTTTCACAGCAGTGTTCAATAATTTTGAATGACTTGCAATGATAGTTCTAGGTGTGTCAAGGACGTCTGAAGTGGAAGGATTCTGCAAGTCTCCCTTACTGCAGAGCCGAATGGAGACCTACAAATATTTGCTCTAATAGTATAAATAGCTGATAAAATTATTTGTGATGTAATTAAGCTTGCGTGATCAATGCGATTAGTCATCATTAACCTATATTTTAAACTAATTAGGATACAGAAGACCTGTTGGGTCCAACCCACAAAGCAAGACACATGATAATGTTGAATGATTTTCATCGGATAGATGAACAGTGTGATAAAGATTTCTCACACCAAATCATTCAACTGCAAGCCATCTACTCGCATTGCAGTTATAGTTATAATGAAAGCTCAGATCTTTCACTTGTCCACGACTTGTCAGAACTTTCACTTTCATCTGATAGTCATCCTTAACTGCACACTTAAGTGCACCTCAATTAATGGTTCATTGTGCTGCATTTCATCACCATGCACAAAAATGGGTCAATATCCTCCAAGTTCTTGTGCAATCATTCGGTGACATGAGTGGTCGAGAATATCAGGATGCTTTTCGTCGAAGTCTTTATTTATAATAGGCCTAGTAGATTAGATTGATTCAAAGTTTTTTCCTTTACCACGTGTAGGTCTATGTAGTCGATTTCTATTGCGAAGCAATTCTAGACATGAGATGCATAAAGGCCAAACTCGTTCTGATATTTTACTTCTTCATCGGCATTTGATGGAGATAGAATTAACTTGGTGGTTGGCGCAATTTTGAAAATAAACTGTAGTAAATAAAAACTTGCAATTTTCCTCATGATCACGCTTGTTCTCTGGTGAAGATACAACAAGAAATGACAATCGAAATGATAAAGTCACAGAGACGTAAAATGATTAGAGCTAACATCAGTCATCGATTCTCTGATGAAATAGCTACATGAATATACATGTAAAGGGTCAATAAACTGTACATTACTAATAAAATCGCGCAGTAGTAACAAAATTTACATTAATTTATAAAGAGAAGTTGATAAACTGAGAGAGAGGTAAGTGCACATGAATGTCTATGAATTAACATAGTCTTAGAATGAATAATCTTTCTTTTTGAATGCACAGAGATGACAGATGTTTGACTACTCGCCAGAAGGAGCATTTACCCAAATGGCTGTATACGTCCAACGTAAGACCCAAATCAAAACTCCCACCTCAGTCTGCAATCACAAGGCACCTAACAGAATGTGACCAAAAAGACCACATGCTACAACAAGAAAAGCAGGGATTCAGTGTATTTCAGAATCCTGGAGGCCCTTTGCAACTCGCCATTACAGAAAACGTTTCAATCCGAAAGCTTAACCCAAATTTGTGCATTCAAAAAGAAAGATTATTCATTCTAAGACTGTGTTAATTCATAGACATTCATTTGCACTTACCTCTTTCAGTTTATCAACTTCTCTTTATAAATTAATGTAAATTTTGTTACTACTGCGCGATTTTATTAGTAATGTACAGTTTATTGACCCTTTACATGTATATTCATGTAGCTATTTCATCAGAGAATCGATGACTGATGTCAGCTCTAATCATTTTACGTCTCTGTGACTTTATCATTTCGATTGTCATTTCTTGTTGTATCTTCACCAGAGAACAATCGTGATCATGAGGAAAATTGCAAGTTTTTATTTACTACAGTTTATTTTCAAAATTGCGCCAACCACCAAGTTAGTATATAAATTGACAAGATTTTGACATTTAAAAAACTAATGATTCAATGCCTCCAGCTTTCACGAGGTCGAAATGATATTTCAATGCGCCTTGCTCTTGGCACCACCATGAAAACCAGGAAGGTCCATGGAAACTGGTCTTGGTGATCTTCATGCCGCGTTAGCAATTCGAAGACTGGGTTCGATTCCCAGCCGGCAAGCCATTTTTCATTAGATCGATTGTCCGAGGTCGCCTGGAAGCGGTTGCTTTGTTATTTAAAAAAACTGCTCAAATAATTATGTGGACCACGGGAACGCAATCTCCGCAAAAAACTGAATCTTTTGATATAAAAATTTTCACTGTATACAAATACATTTTTGAGTCGACACTGTACCTATATATCCCTATTCTATGCATTCAGCTGGTGGCGATGTACATTAACTTATGAATACTCATGCCTTTATTCTGAAGAAGAAGACATTTTGAGTGAATCTTGATAATGCAAGATATGATGATATCAAAAATTAAAAAATGCGAGTCAGGCTCTGGCTGAAAAATTAAATCCACAACGTGACCAAAAATTCGGATCTTGGATTGCGGGATGGGCGGATCCTATTCTGCCCACGCTTGGTGAAAAAGTATTAAGTGCATTTTACACATGATAACATGCGAAAACAACTTTTTTACCAACATTTAGGGATCGTTCACAATTTACGTCAACCAATTTTTCGATGTTTTTGACCCCCTCTCCCCCCGCCCGTCAACCTTTGTCAACTTTCATCAACCCCGTACCCCCGTTGACGTCAACCTTAGGCATGCCCTAGCTTAGCTATCTATTGTGTATGACTCATTGCTACTATTTTCTAAATGTGCGCTTATTTGCTAATTTGCTAATTTCTATTTGTTACTTTGATTCTTTTATTACTTGATTTCTGAATACTTATCCTTTAGCAATATTTTGTTACTTGGGACTAAATTAACAAAATATTAGCCTACAAATACATATTAGGTATACTAATATGTATGCATAATTATATATACAATTGATACGAAGTGTATACAACCTTTTTGTAGAATGTATCTTGCAGATTTATCAATTCAATTGATGCATAGGAGTAGTAAGGAGTTCTACACCTCTGGATAGCGCAAGATGGCCGCCGTGGCCCTTCCCCCTCCTGTCAGACTAGGGCGTCGGCCCTAGTCCCTTTTTAATCAGATCAGACTGAGATACAACAATATATTTCATGTGAAGGAAAATACGAACATTACTACTTACAACTAATTAGTTGCTACAAATATCCACGATTTCGCCGGTTGGCGAAAAAATCAGCTCGCATTAGTAAACAAATATCTACCAACTAATTATAGCAACTTTTTTCGCCACCTGTCGTTTTTTAATTTTACACATGTTTTTTGGATAAATTATGACCATTTTCACATGCGGAGATAGTTTATTACACGAAAATGAACCTTTAAAAAAATTATCCACAAAATCGCTACCTCGCCAGATAATCTGTTGATATTAGCAAGATGCGTTCCCACAGG